>LR738714.1:862635669-862652638 GCA_902687465.1 Secale cereale | reverse complement strand
TTGCGGATGGATGCGGTGTCCGTTTTGCGGGTCGGCGTTGGAATGCGCTGAGAATCACATTTTATGTTTCTCCCCTAAAAATATGTTCCATGCCCCTATAAAGTTTAGATTTTATGTTTATCGTGCTAAAAGACAATTTCATGCATCAGTACTCTTTCATTTGATAGAAGTGCGGAGCTTAAGTATACGACAATAACACTTCATGATCCAAATAAGGACAATTCAACATGTGGTAACCTAATTTCAACATTTGTCATAATACGCTTTTACGATTTGTATGGACAAAATCGTAATATAAACGAGGTGCTACTAATAGCATATTCGTCCGTCCAGATTTGTGCCATCGGTCAAGTAAAACGATTAGTTCATTGGGCTTATTTTGGGCTAACGAACCCAAGTTGGCGGCTGGGTCATGTTCCTACATTGGGCTCTTCCTGCGCTGCCTCCTCTGTCTCTTCCCCCCACTTCATCCTTTTTTCCTAAAGAAGAAAAATCAAATTCTAATTCACCTACAACTCAGAGAAGATTTCTATTACAAATCGAAGAACAAGGAAATCCATCAGTTAATTTGTCTTCGATCCAAACCACGCCGTCAACTTACAAACGATGGGGCCGCGTCGTTGGCGGTGGCGGAGCACGAGTGCGACAATGGCAGCCCGTGCGCTGGCGGTGCTTTGCCTCAACCACGCGTCGGGAGTGCATCTGTGATGCGTGCGTCTGTGAGGTCGTCCGGACCCTTTTTCCGTGAGTGCGTCTGTGATGCGTGCATTGCCACACCCAGGAGGGGTCTCCGCGATGAAGCCGTGTCCCGCGTCTTGCGGTAGTTCGCGGTTCGCGCGGACGCTGCACTGATGTCGAGCTCCTCCGCCGCTGCAAACGCAATGGTGCTCCTAGGCGATGGTTCATGCGTGGAGCGAGTATTGCGTCCGTGGACGAGAAAGATGAGAAAGCACAGCTGGACTGCTCGAGGAAAGCGGGCTATGGAGGAGGGCAAGACAGTTCTCCTGGAGGCACACGTGGTTGTGGCGCCACACCATGGCCGTGATCCCCGTGGACGTGGTGTTGTGCTTGACTGCCTGGTTTTGTTCGGCGTGTGGATGGCGGCGTGCCTTTGGTTTAGCGTCAGCTGTGTGCAGTGGTTAAGGACATTATTCTGATATCGTAATTATAAGCTATTACGTGCAGGTGCATGGTTCTCTTGTCAGCATATTGCCCATGAAGGGCTTATATGTCGTCTTATTGTGCCAATTGGCCAGCCATTAGCTAGATCGGTCTATTATCTTCAGTTTTAACTTCAAGATAATCTGAATGATTTTCAAATATACTGTGTTAATTATTCTGGCAAAATGTAGGCGGGAGTGTTGCATAGAAAGTCCAGTTCCGGTAAGTAACTTACTTGGCTTCTAACATGTGGACGACAGCTTGCTTCACTTTTTTTACCATGCACACTAAACATGTTTCATTAACTCCAACAACGACTTGATTCTGCTTCTCAGATGCAAGATAATGTTCACTTGAAAGAGATGACTATGAGGTACGTGCAAGTGCAAGGGTGCAATGGCAGGTATCCATATCTTATACCTTTTTAACATAAAAAATGCTTGCATGTTTTTCTTGATTTGATTTATTTTGTCTGTGCAGTATCAATTCGGTCAATTTGTTATTCATTCGAAATGACATGAAAACGAATGTCCTATAAGTGAGTTGAATCTTCGGTTCAACACAATACATCTTTTTAGGGGAATAAATGGTTTTAACTTCACTACATATGAGTGTAATATTAAATCTCATGTTTGATACTGACTTATGTACCAAAGCTTATGTTAAACATGAATAAATTCTTTTTGGTTGCATTTAATATCGCTGTATAATACTAACATCTTCAGTTACTGAACATGCATGCAAGCATAAGTGTTCATGTAGGTAAAATATTGATGTTCATTTTTTATGAATACCACTTAATGTGTTTTCACTAGATATAGGTGACCGTATGTGACGAATGGCAAGGTGTTTGGTCAGATAACCTGGGTCTGTGGCCGAGTAGGTGGCTCTCACCTCAACTACAGGAATATCACCAAAGCAATTGATAGTTGGTCGGTCACTAACCCTACATGGTTTTAATCGTGAATTTAATTTTATTCTTTTAGTTTTTTTCTTCTGTTAAACAATAGTAGTTCTTGATGTTGTATTAAGATTCCAACAAGAATCTATAAAGGGCTCTAAGGGATAAGAAGAAAAGAAATGACTCGCAAAGCAAAGCGAACTTCGGATACTACTCATCTGTCAGAAGACCAAAATATACACATACAAACTCCCAAACATTGCATGCCAAAGAGCTTTCTTCTGTTTAGAACTTAATAAGGTTCTTGATCATTTACTCTAAGTTCATTAGTATGAGCATTTTTTGTTTGGAACGATTGTTAAACTATGTTTGTTCTAGGAAGTGCTATATATTTGTCTCCCGTGGCAGCGCACGGGCATATTTCCTAGTATATATTTATATCTGCATGGCTTTTGTAATTACTTTCATAGTAGGCCGGGCACATGCGCGTGCATCATCAAAATTTTCTATTGTTTTCTTTTATATGTTGTTAAATAAACATTATTTGTATTATGGAAGTCAAAATCTTATTTCTGTTGTTTTGTCCTCGGTAAGAACTCAAACAAATCCTAGAGAAACTTTTTATATCCGTAAATTTTAGCATGTCGGGATCAGGAACATAACTGTAAAAACAATGTATTGTTTTTCGTATTAATAATTTTTTATTTTTGCCTAACTTTAGTTGTATGAATTGCACTGAAATTTGTTTTTGAATTTTTGTTGATTCCCCTGGCCGGTTCAAGCAAGCGTCTACGCGGTTGCAGCACCGAGCGCGTCTTCCATGGCACCGCCCGAGATGTGCGAAGTTTGCGGCACTACCACGCAGGGATCGCATCATCATGTCTTCTCGTCATGATTCGCCGGCCATCATGTAGATGGGTCCGAGAAGGCATGAGAGATATGATCGGATGGGCTGCTGGTCAGAAAGAATGGAGGTCGAGAAATAAATATATAGCTGTAGAAAAGAAATGAGGTAGAAGGAAGGGGCTAAGCGGTGTGGTCCCACAGCCACCAGGCACACACACACGGGTGCTGCGTGTTGCCGGTCGGCCGGCTTACAACATTTTCCTTATACAATTCCTTTGTTTTTCCTCTGGCATCAAACACTCAATGCTAATATCGCAGAATTTAAATGGGCGAAATGCCGCTTCAATCCTGTATTTTTCTATTCCCTCGTGTTGAGAATCCCGTGAATCAAAAAGGGACCTATCAACTTTAGGTTTGGCAGACAGAGACCTTTAATATTGTGATGTGGATGAAGCGGCTACCCATCAATGGAAATTAAGAATGAGTCCATGCTCATCTGAATGTGGTTCAAGAATTGATTATGTTACAAAATCAAGCATGTTGGTACAGAAAAGCAAGAAAATCATTTCCCTCACAACGGCATGGATAAGCGATAAGCAAGACAGTTTCTTCAGTTTGCTTGTATGCATGGGCTCTCTTTGCTAGCTACGACCATGCACCTTTGTAATAAAACCATCTCCTTCCTTCATACAAATGAAGGCATCGGTTTGCTGCTCTTAGTCAAATAAGAAATATTAACCTGTTGGGAAGAGCACCTGAAAACTATCCTGTTCAACCACAATCGGAGAAGCTCCCGAGTGTCTTCCTGACGCATCTCTCCAGATGGCAGCTGCAGAACCTTGATGCCGATTTTGGAGACAGCACTATCAACTTTTTTTAAGCACTACTACTATCTTGTTTTGCACATCAGCGGGCTAGTTTCGCCCAGCAAGCCCATACATTTATTTAAGCCTATTCATATATCCGGAGATGATGGGTTTTTTTCACGTGGTGATCGATGGGATGTTAGGGCTACTCCAACGCACGACCCCAAACGAATGTCCACTTTGTCTGGAATTCGTCCTTTTTGGGGGTGGGGATGGGGCCATGTCCACCTGGATTTCGGTTTGCGTCGACCGGGCACCGAATGCGCGGCCGCATCTTCGGCCTCATCTCATCCGCCGGAGGCAACTACAACAAAATGAAGCATAGGAAAAATAGTTTAAATCAAACATATGTTCAAAATAGTCTTTCGTTACAATCTAATTAAAGTTTTAAAATATCAAATAGTGTTACAAAACAACTCAAAGTTTGTGCACATGAAAAGAGATTAAACCAATAGAACTATTGATTGCCAATGTGAGCCCACATGTGCTCCATCAAGTCATCTTGCAGCTGTGTATGAGTGTTCCGATCATGCAATTCACGAGGAAATTGGACAAACTATGGCCACCGGGTCTGTCTTTATCATATATTAAAATTCAAACATACCTTGGTGCAATTTATTTACCTTTATTTCATCTTGTGTTTTTGTCTATCGATCAGTCACTACGAGATTTGATCCTTGCAATTAACTGGCCAGAGATCGACAACCTCTTGTTTGCGTTGGGTGCAAGTATTTGTTATTTTGTGTGTAGGTGCTGTTCACGAGGTATTGTGTGGTTCTCATATTGGATTGATAACCTTGGTTCTTAACTGAGGGAAATACTCATCTCTAATGTACTGCATCATCATCTCCTATTCGAGGAAATCTCAACGTAGCTCACAAGTAGCAATGACCCAACACAAAGGAAGGAGGTCTTGACCGATGCCAAACACACAAGACGGATCATCGAACAACACCGCACTGTACTTGCCAGGGGAAGCCAACAGTAAATCCGAACTTGGAGCCACCAGACTTCCAGAAGGTGCGCCACAGGCAATAACCATGTATGTCGCCCTAGATGATCACCATTGCACTCTGTAGGAAGCATCGCTCCCTAAAAAGACTACCTCAACAATTGGGGGAGACTACTGTAGGATCTCAAATTAAATGATATCAATTTTAAAAAAATACAAAACATCTTCAACCATTATAAAAAAAATATAGACACACACATCAATGGTTGACGTAGAAGCTCGAAAAGTTCTAGCTCCTAACTCGACCTACACTAGTTGAAACAAAAAAGACAAAATCATATGTGAATGGTGTCAATATACTATTCAGATGGGATCAACCTGAAAGTGGAGCTTGCGGCGGTGATAAAATATTCTGTAAATATGACGGAGTGTCTCAGAACTTATAGGAATTTATGACGGTGGAATCGATGTAAGGCAGTGCAGGTGGGCCCCACACGGATAGATGTTGCGCCCTACCCCCCGGGTGTGCAGGCTGGCCTTGTGGGCTCCTAATGCTTGTCTCGATCTCTTCCAAAGCCTCCCAGGTTTCTTTTTGCCAAGAAAAAAATTCGTGTTAAACCAGGTAGTGATTTGGACCTCCGTAGATACCGATTCCTTTACAAACCAAAACAAGCAGAAAAATGGGAACTCGCATCGAGCATGCAAATAATTAGTCTAGAAAAAATAATATAAATTACTTGTAAAAGTATATAAAAGTGATAATATAATATAATGAAACAATAAAAAAATTATAGATACATTTGAGACGTATCACGTCGTGCATGATCCTCGATGGTGATGGCGATGGCTATGACGATCTATATTTGTGGTAGCTAGGGCTTAAATATTGCTGGCCTGTATATTTTGACGATGTGGTATATATATACTAACCCTTCACGTTGATGGCAAAGTTGCGGTGGTAGGATTACACCCTCTTTTGGATGTGGTAGGATGACATCATACTAGTGGCAGGATAAGATTGCTATGCCCTATGATCATGCACGCTTTCTTATGTTACATGTCTAGTATGCTTCATTGCTTTCTGCTTGAATTGTTGCTCTTCTCATGGTAGGAGAGGTCATATGCGGTGTAAAAATGAAGGGTTTTAGGGGCTTACAATTTATGCGAAATGTGTGAAGAACAAGTCAACCGTTACCCTACAAAGGGTTTAAGACTAGGCAGCAGGTAGTGGATGCTTACTCCAAGTTTGTGGACAAGTATGCAAGCAATGTTGAAGTAGGCAAGGCTCTTGGACATTTTTGACTGTTTCATATCAAGAACTTCATCATCGTCGTCCAGTTCGTTGTGATTTACTATTGTATCATTGGTGTGATTAGTGTGGTCATATGTAATGTTTAGTTGGTAAGCTCACGACGTAGGGTACAAAGTCAGCAGATCTCGCTGCTTGTAAGCAAACAAACACCAAGTCGTTGCATACACCCAACCACCAAAAATGCTCCCCTAATGTAGGTAGCCTAGATACAGGCAACCAAACACTACTACTGGAATGCCTAGTAGTGGCGGGCAGGAAAAACTCCAATAGTGGCGGGCGAGGCTCCTGGGAACGCCCGCCAATACTAATATGGCATCCGTGGTGGCCGTCACTGGAATATATTGTTAGTAGTGGCTGGAAATCTGGGGCACCCTCCACAACTACATGTCCAACCACCAACACAAAACCGACAATAAACAGTAACAACAACTAATATAGGCGATAATACACATTACAATAGATGTGTCTAAGATCAGCCACAACACAATTCACCATAACAAGTAGCACATTTTACCATAACAATAATCCAAATACAATACAATAGATGGACGCATTAGAGTACAACTCACGCAACATCATTAGTACATATAGCCTACGCAGCGAAGCCTCCGACATGTTAAATACATACAAGACCACATGATAACAACACCACCAAAATGACAATGAACTAGATAAAGATAATCAAATTCTTTACTCGCCCACTTGTCCATACGGTCTTGCATACATCATAGTTGCGGACGAAGCTGGCTTAATGATCTTCCGCTTCTTTTTAGTCTTATATCCTTTATAGTTGTTGTTCCGGTAAACGTCCACTTGTTCATTGCATTTCTCCCATGAATCATAGACTCCTGGATTCTTCCCATTGTACACCACGAGTACTAGTTCCACTTCATCTACGAAGATAAATAAACAAGCTAACAAGTCAATTTCTCACATAGAGCAAAGGCACATAGCAATTGTGACGCCCGAGACCGACGTCCCAGAAGATTCCAGAAGTTTCCCGAAGATTCCAGATGTTCCGGGTTGCCCGTGTGGTTCTTTTGTGCTTGTGTTATTTATTTTTGCATCGCATCATGTCATCATGCCATCATGTCATATTTTATTTTTGCATCTCAACCTAATAAATTGTGTGGGCCTTCGGTCCATTAAATCGAGGGAAGATGTCTTCTCTTTATAACATATAAAAGCCTCCTAATAATTATGGAGCTATATTTAAAATATTCCATTTGTTGGAAATCACCGTAACACACTTGCAATATTTCTCCATGTATTTCTATCTCAATTCTTGCCTAAAACCTTGTCTTAATTCTTTCCGTTGTTTCGAGGTTCCTCCAAAACCACCCCAACTATTTTATTTTAATTCCTGACATTTTTGCGGGTCCAAGGAATTTTACTTCTTGCCCTAACCCCCCTCCTCTTTTTCTTTTTCCTTCTCTTTTGTTTTTCTGCTAAAAAAATCAGTTAAATAAAAAGAAGGCCTCCCTCAGGCCATCTCCTTTCTCCCCCAGGCCTCTCCTTCCTCCCTCTCCTCCTGGCCCAGCCGGCCACTTTTCTCCCTTTGGCCCAACACCGAATCCAGGCCTAGGCCCGCACTCCTCTAAACCCTAGCCTACCTAGCCCGCAGCGAGTCCCTCTCGTTCCCCCTCGACCGCCGCCAGTTTTCCTCTCCCCTCGCTCGAGCGACTCCCCTCTCTCTCTCGACCGACGTCCCTCACCCCCCCTCTGCCCGATCTCTCGCGCGCGCCCGCCAGGCAGCCGCTGCCCGAGTGCCCACCTTCACCGCGCCGCGCGCCCCGATCCGGGCTCCTTCCTCGCGCCCATCTCCGACGTGCGGGAGCCGCGACCCCGAGCCGCACTCGCCAGTTTTCCTCGTCCCTCTGGCCTCCTTCCCATCCCCGCGACGAGCAGGCCGCGGCCTCACATCTCCCCTCCGCTCCCAGCCGGCGGCCAAGGCCGCGGGAGCAGCGCCGCCTCGCCCTCTCGTCGTCCGCGCCAGGAGCGCCGCGAGCCGGCCCGGCCCGGCCAGGAAGCCGCCGGCCGCCGCGGGATCTCCTCCGCGGCCTCACCCCGTCCTCGCCTCCGTTGCCAGGGCAGCGACCCCTCCGCGCCGGCCCTCTCCCTCCGACCGTGCCGCCGTCCAACGCGCGGCCAGGCGCTGCATCCTCCTCCTCTGCCCGTCCCCTGCAAGCCTCGTCGCCGGCTTCCTTCGTTCCGAGCCGCAACCCCCGCAGTTCTTCTTTTCCCTGTTTTTTTTGCTGTGCTGTGTTGTTAATCTCAGTTAACCAGGAAGACAGCAAGTTTTTCTACTTTTGGACCCTTGTACGCCTACGGCTACGAGCTCGAGAACTACTACATATACGAGAACGTCGACCCGTGTACACCTTCGAGTCGCCGACGACCCGACAAGTACCACTACATGTACAAGTACCTCGACGACCGGAGCACTCGAGAATGACGAGTACCACTACCGTCGCGTGTACCACTACCGTCGCCCGGAAAAGACGGATGCGCCAAGTACATCTACGGAACGAGTTCCACTACCGTCGCCCCGTGTACGACTACCGACGCCCGGAAGCACCAAGTACCACTACCGTCGCCCGAACGTCTACCGTCGACATGTACATCTACGAGAACGTCTATTTCCGCTACCGCCTCGAGAACGACTACTTCCTCTACTTCCACTACTACGGCTACGTCCCTCGACGACTCGATTCCGCCCCGAAACGAGAGTTTCGAAGGTATAACTCCGAGACGTGACCCGTGTGATGCATGTTTGTTGTGTTGTATGGAATGTCTCCCGTGTGTGCTCCGTGTCCGTTTCGTTCCTTTTGTTGTTCCTCGGTTGCCTCGTCACCGACTCGTGGGAACCCGGTAACGGGATCGCCCCACCTCTTTCATCTCGTTTGACTCGCTCATGCCATCTTACCTTTTGCATCGGACTCTTAACGAGTTACCGGTACCGATATGTTGCCATGCTTCATTTTCGGATCGTTGCCGTGGCACCCTTTCGTTCCACCACGGTGACATAAACTTCATATCTCTTAATGTCAACCCTTTTAATTAAACTTGCATAAAACTTGATCATGTCATCCGCATCATGTTAACAACACTTAAATGTTTAATGTTGTTGCTTTATAATTATTAAACATGCTCATGGGGATTTTCCGGATATGTTGTTGTTATTCTCCGGCCTCATTTAAATTGTCTAAATAGTGTAGTTTTATTATGCTTCACCTCTTGCCATGTTAAAAACATTTAACCTTGTCTTGTAAATAATGAGAGTCAACTAAATAATTAAATGTGGTGTTTCGTCAATATGCAACTCGTTGCATATTGATCTCCACTTAACTTGTAGTATTTGTTTGTGCACTTGCCATGCCATGCATAATTAAACCGGACATGCATCATGCTTGCTTGTGCATCGTATGACATGTTTATGATTGTGTGTTTACCGTGTTGTTTCTTTCTTTCCGGTTGCTTCTCTTGTTAGCTTCGGTTTCGTTCCGGAGTGGTGAGGTTTCTCTCGACTGTGTTGCTCCGTCTGCTTCTTGGATCCGTTCTTCTCCCTTGTGGAATCCCATGCAAGATGACCGAACCCGGATACCATTACTATCTTTGCCTTTTGCTAGTAGTTCCGCTCTATAGTTTTGCCTCGATGCCCATGTTTTCCTGTCAGCCTCCTATTGTAACCATTGCCATGTTTAACCACCCTACCTACGCAAACCGTTGCTTGGCTAAGTACGCTTCGCTCAGCCCTTCTTATAGCATTGTTAGTTGCAGGTGAAGATTGAAGATGCTTGCTTCATGTTGAAGTTTGGTTGGGTTATATCACACTATATAAATGCTTAAAAAATGAAATCATCTATATATTGGCAAGGGTGGAAGGCTAAGCCTTTTGCTTGGTGTTTTGTTCCACTCATGCCGTTAGGAACCGTATAAACCGGTGTTATGTTCCTTGATTTTGCGTTCCTAACACGGTTGGGGTGTATGGGACCCCCTTGATAAACCGCTAAGTGCTAAGTCTTTTCCAGCAAGTCCCAACATTTGGTACTATTTGCCTAATAACTAATAAAACTTGCATGTGGACTAGCTATCCCTTTTAATTTAATTCAACCCCCGGGCCAGTGCTCCACATGAGTGTTGGTCCGAAACGGGGGTTCTGCGGGGCCACCTCGAGGAAACTCAAGGTTTGGTAAAAACCTATAGAATCGCCCATCCGGTCGTCTCCTGAGACCTAGATACGCGCGGCTACTATCAGGGTGTCGACACGCCGGGAGGATTTGCTGGATTAGCCTTACCTTAGTTCGGTTTAACTCGAGCACGGGATTCCGAGAATACTCGGGTCTTCCCACCTATGGAGTTGCGACTTCGCGGATCGTGGGCTTGTAATGGGTCAAGTTGGAACACCCCTGCAGGGTTTGAACTTTCGAAAGCCGTGCCCGCGGTTATGTGGCAGATGGGAGCTTGTTAATTCCGGTTGTAGATAACTTGACACAATGTTTCAATACACTACCAGCGTGTGTACCGCGACTGTCAATTTCCGAATAGGGATTCGGGAGTTGAACACGGTGGGGTTATGTTTGACCGGCTTTAGCTAGGATCACTTCGTGATCATCTTTCGACCGATGCTCTTCTCTTCTCGCTCTCTTTTGCGTAAGTTAGTGCTAGTTGCTGCTGCAGACTCTTGTTTGTTCCTTCACCTCTTATTCTTTTCTTCAGCCTTGTCCACACCCAAGGCTTAAATAGTCTTGTTACCCGGGAACGGGATTGCTGAGTCCTCTGTGGCTCACAGTTACTTCACCACACCAGATGCAGGTTCAGCCGAGTTTGATGCAGGAGCTGGTTCAAGTTCTTCACCAGGAGCTTGTTGAAGAGTGTGGCCGTTTGTTTGTGACGTTTCGATGTTCAGTAGTGGTTTCTACTAGGATTCAATCCTGACCTGTGGCTTTATGTTGTTGTTTTGGTATCTTTCTTTTGGATCTTCGCCCGTAGTCGGGTTGTGTTGTTCTGAATGATGTTTGCTTATGTAATGTATTGTGTGAAGTGGCGAGTGTAAGCCAACTATCCTCTTTTGCTTTTAATCCCTCTTTTACATGAGTCGTGCAAAGATACCAAACTTGAGATCATTCTAGGATGGGCTTATACCTCTAAGTCGTGCCTCGACACGTAGGAGGTATAGTCCCATCATGGGCATTACAAGTTGGTATTCAGAGCCTTCTCCGACCTAGAAGCCCCACTGGTTGATCGAATCGTTGACGGTTGAGTCTAGGCACACACTGAAAACTTTTTGAGTCCTATATTATATCGGAGAGTAGGATTTCTTTGCTTCTCATCCCCTTTCTCTCTGGTGAGGACTCCTGACGATTACTCTTATCTCTTCTACTTTCAAAAATCGCACAATTTTTTTTTAGGATCCCGCGAGTATTCTGGGATTGTTTCGATGTTCTTGTGACAAGGATATTGTTCTCGATGCCTCCTGTTCCCGAGGAGTTGAGCTTCGGGGTATCATTGACACAAGCATATCGCGGCAGTACTAAATACTTAAGACGGCCGACATCGAAAATCTCTCCTATACGGCCAGTGGCAAGATAACCCCGACATCACCCAGTACTGGGGAGGTAGTTCGAGAGTATTGCCATAGCTTGTTATAGTGGATGCTTTTCGAAGGTCCGAGGTAAACAGTTTCCGTGAAAGACTGGTTATGTGTTGAAGGATGGATACACCTGGATGTAAGTTTAGAGTTGATTGCGCGGTGCTTCCCGTGTATCCCCAACACCTGATTGCATAACTGGAAACTTTCGGAAATCTATAGGTGGGTTCATCTAGTAGTTCTAGGCATTCTTCCAACGGATGCTCGATATGAAGTTTGGGGTTCTACATTGAGTGAAGTGGTTTTATGGACTTGTTCTGATCGGGAGTTGCATCTTAAAGGATCCTTGGCTATGCTGATCCGGGGATGACAAAACCCTTTTGTAACACGTTCCATGAGCTTTCAGCACGAAGATGTCGAACGAAACTTCTATCTTGTATTTGTTCTATCTGATCCTTGTTCCTTTTTATTTATCTTTTGTTCTCCAAGTGGCTTCTCGTCGAGTTGACGTACCTGCGGAATTCATCCGTTCAATCCTCTGTTCGAATGATATTGTGAAGATCATGTTGCATATCTACCCTTTGTTTTTGTTTTGATTCTGGTATTCGAGTTGCTTCGATGTCAAATGTTGATTCCATCCCTTTCCTAATCGGTATTCTCATATTTCTATGGGAGTGCTAGTCCTTCTTAACCATCGAGATCTTCATGTTAATTCTTTTTCAACCGGTGCCCTTTTTGTTCATCCCAAGTTGTTTTTGTTTCCCCACCCTCCCACCCTTTTCTTTATGGAGTCAGAAATTCTCAGATGAAATATCCATTTTATTCATGTGATATTTTCTTCATTCTTTTCCTTCAATGTTCTTATCCGGTGATTTATCGTGAAGATGCTCAAGAGCTTCTAGTTCATCATTCTTTTGTTCTCTAATTCTGCCGGTGGATATAATTCAAGATTTCGGTGTTGATCTTATCCTTTCCTCTTTTCACAATGCTTTCTTATTCCGGTGCACCAATTAATCATTCTCTTCTTGCTATTCTTATCCGGAGTGCTGAAGATTCATAATTCCATTCTTAATCCGTTCAAATTATTTTGAGTTTGTCATCTTATTCAAGCCATTTAATTCAACCGGTGCTATATCTCTTAAGCAATCTTTTCCAACGGTGATTTCTTTGAGTGGGCCCTAACCCACAGGTTTTTTCCCAGGATCTTACCTGACTCTTCTTTTCCGGAGAATTCTTTTCAAAGGTGACGTAAGAATTGATTCCATCAGTCACATGCCTTCTCCAAGATAGCTTTCAAATTCTTTTCTTCATTGGTTCAACCTTTTTAATTCTTCATCCGGAGTGCCTCAACAATTCTTATGGCTTTTTTCTCGTCTTCATTCTAAAAATTTGAAGACCGGAGAAGTGTTTCTCTTAAATCTTGGCCCGTTCTCTTGATGAGTTGTGATTCTAGCTTCTTGCCATCCTCATAATTGTTTTCAATTGTGGGAATTGTTTTCATGCCCTTGCAGAGCAATTCTTGAGTTCTTCTCTTTGTGATCCTCCGAAGGCCATCATTTCAGAATATCTCTTCGTTCTTAGTTTTCAACTTCGTCCTCCAAATATTCTTCATTGATGTCTCTTCGTTCGTCTCCCTATTCTTACGGTGGTTCCTTCAAGTTTAACTTTCCGTTGTTATCGTTTCAATTCAATTGTTCTTTTCATAATCCTACCGGTGAGTCGTACAAGACTATTATCTGAGCTTGTGCTAGATCTCTCTTTAATTCTTTCCAACGAGAATAAGTAGGATGCCAAATCCTTGGTTGTCATCAATTTAAATTGGTGAAGGAGATGCATTACATAATTCTTATTCTTGTTCCTTCAAGGTGTTTTAATTCTTTTGTCCGAAGCTTGTTCATCATATCATATCCTTGGTTCTAAATTCTTCATCTTGTTTTTCCGGAGATCCAAGTTATTTCTATTACATCATTTCAAAGCTCAATCTAATTCATCGTAGGCCTTGAATCTTATTCTTTTCATCTTTCACTTCTTATGCTTTCTTTACCGGAGTTTTCATGGTGGTTCATCATCATTAATTCATCCTCGAAGTCTTCATCAAGATTTTGTTGGAGCTCAAGCATTCTTCATCTTGCATTCCAATTGCAATTCTTTCTACCTTATCTTTTCAGATGGTGTTATGTCATTGTGACAATTTTCCTTCATGTTTTATGATTCACAAGTTGTCAAGAATGAGATAATTAAAACCATCATTTGCTTTGTTCAGGAGATCTTTTCAACCCTTCAATTTATTCATTGGAGTTATCTTGGGTTGTATTTCACCTAAAGCTTTCCCTAAGGATTGTTGCCATTATGGTGCTTATAAATTACCCATGTTCTTCATTTATCCTTCCGGTGAAATAAATTTTTTCATCTCCTTGTTGATCTCAACCCAATCAATTGTTTTCGTTAGTGGCTGGTTGTCACCTCATAATCTTGAGATGTTTTCCATAAGCCCACATCAGAGCTTATTCTTTCGTTGTTGATTTTCAATCAACTCCATTCAACCCTTCTTTGTAAGGATGCTCTTTCAAATTCATTTTGAGAGAAGTTGTCATTTTCTTCTCCGTTCATTTCTTTCATTGAACTATATGCTATTCTTTCATTCCGGAGGCATTGTGATGTTGTTTTCTTTAACCATCATCTCGTTTTTATCAAGATCATGTTCTTTTCCTTGTTTACCTTTTAACCGGAGTGTTGTATTCTTCATTCAAGTTCCCTCATCTTACCAAGTTTTAACTCTCTTTTAACCGGAGTGCTGTCTGAGTCTTTCTTACCCTTGTGCCATTCTTTTAATTGTTTCGGAGGCAATATGTTGTTCTTTTCATCAAGTATCTTCCCATCTTGGCAAGTTCATGTTCAATTCCTTCCATTTTCAGACAGAGTGCTGCTGAAATTCTGTCATTCTTATTCCTTGGCTATACCCTGGAGGTTTCTTATTCTTTTGGTTCGTAAGCTCTTGTTTCATGTCTTTCAACCTTCAAGGTTCTCATAGTGCTCCTTGTTCCTCCTTTTAACGGAGTGCTCTTAACTTCATTCATCTCTGTTGCATTCTTTCTTTCTACTTGTTCAACCTCTCAAGGTTCTTTGGTTTCACTCGTCTGTCAAAGAAGCAACTTTGTTTTACCTCTTCCTCTTCGTTTTTACCCGGTGATATCTCTAGGATCTCGGGTCGAGATCCTCTGTTAGTGTGGGAGAGTTGTGACGCCCGAGACCGACGTCCCAGAAGATTCCAGAAGTTTCCCGAAGATTCCAGATGTTCCGGGTTGCCCGTGTGGTTCTTTTGTGCTTGTGTTATTTATTTTTGCATCGCATCATGTCATCATGCCATCATGTCATATTTTATTTTTGCATCTCAACCTAATAAATTGTGTGGGCCTTCGGTCCATTAAATCGAGGGAAGATGTCTTCTCTTTATAACATATAAAAGCCTCCTAATAATTATGGAGCTATATTTAAAATATTCCATTTGTTGGAAATCACCGTAACACACTTGCAATATTTCTCCATGTATTTCTATCTCAATTCTTGCCTAAAACCTTGTCTTAATTCTTTCCGTTGTTTCGAGGTTCCTCCAAAACCACCCCAACTATTTTATTTTAATTCCTGACATTTTTGCGGGTCCAAGGAATTTTACTTCTTGCCCTAACCCCCCTCCTCTTTTTCTTTTTCCTTCTCTTTTGTTTTTCTGCTAAAAAAATCAGTTAAATAAAAAGAAGGCCTCCCTCAGGCCATCTCCTTTCTCCCCCAGGCCTCTCCTTCCTCCCTCTCCTCCTGGCCCAGCCGGCCACTTTTCTCCCTTTGGCCCAACACCGAATCCAGGCCTAGGCCCGCACTCCTCTAAACCCTAGCGCTACCTAGCCCGCAGCGAGTCCCTCTCGTTCCCCCTCGACCGCCGCCAGTTTTCCTCTCCCCTCGCTCGAGCGACTCCCCTCTCTCTCTCGACCGACGTCCCTCGCCCCCCCTCTGCCCGATCTCTCGCGCGCGCCCGCCAGGCAGCCGCTGCCCGAGCGCCCACCTTCACCGTGCCGCGCGCCCCGATCCGGGCTCCTTCCTCGCGCCCATCTCCGACGCGCGGGAGCCGCGACCCCGAGCCGCACTCGCCAGTTTTCCTCGTCCCTCTGGCCTCCTTCCCATCCCCGCGACGAGCAGGCCGCGGCCTCACCTCTCCCCTCCGCTCCCAGCCGGCGGCCAAGGCCGCGGGAGCAGCGCCGCCTCGCCCTCTCGTCGTCCGCGCCAGGAGCGCCGCGAGCCGGCCCGGCCAGGCCAGGAAGCCGCCGGCCGCCGCGGGATCTCCTCCGCGGCCTCACCCCGTCCTCGCCTCCATTGCCAGGGCAGCGACCCCGCCGCGCCGGCCCTCTCCCTCCGACCGTGCCACCGTCCAACGCGCGGCCAGGCGCTGCATCCTCCTCCTCTGCCCGTCCCCTGCAAGCCTCGTCGCCGGCTTCCTTCGTCCCGAGCCGCAACCCCCGCAGTCCTTCTTTTCCCTGTTTTTTTTGCTGTGCTGTGTTGTTAATCTCAGTTAACCAGGAAGACAGCAAGTTTTTCTACTTTTGGACCCTTGTACGCCTACGGCTACGAGCTCGAGAACGACTACATATACGAGAACGTCGACCCGTGTACACCTTCGAGTCGCCGACGACCCGACAAGTACCACTACATGTACAAGTACCTCGACGACCGGAGCACTCGAGAACGACGAGTACCACTACCGTCGCGTGTACCACTACCGTCGCCCGGAAAAGACGGATGCGCCAAGTACATCTACGGAACGAGTTCCCCTACCGTCGCCCCGTGTACGACTACCGACGCCCGGAAGCACCAAGTACCACTACCGTCGCCCGAACGTCTACCGTCGACATGTACATCTACGAGAACGTCTATTTCCGCTACCGCCTCGAGAACGACTACTTCCTCTACTTCCACTACTACGGCTACGTCCCTCGACGACTCGATTCCGCCCCGAAACGAGAGTTTCGAAGGTATAACTCCGAGACGTGACCCGTGTGATGCATGTTTGTTGTGTTGTATGGAATGTCTCCCGTGTGTGCTCCGTGTCCGTTTCGTTCCTTTTGTTGTTCCTCGGTTGCCTCGTCACCGACTCGTGGGAACCCGGTAACGGGATCGCCCCACCTCTTTCATCTCGTTTGACTCGCTCATGCCATCTTACCTTTTGCATCGGACTCTTAACGAGTTACCGGTACCGATATGTTGCCATGCTTCATTTTCGGATCGTTGCCGTGGCACCCTTTCGTTCCACCACGGTGACATAAACTTCATATCTCTTAATGTCAACCCTTTTAAT
>LR738714.1:862566058-862635659 GCA_902687465.1 Secale cereale | reverse complement strand
AGGGTGGAAGGCTAAGCCTTTTGCTTGGTGTTTTGTTCCACTCATGCCGTTAGGAACCGTATAAACCGGTGTTATGTTCCTTGATTTTGCGTTCCTAACACGGTTGGGGTGTATGGGACCCCCTTGATAAACCGCTAAGTGCTAAGTCTTTTCCAGCAAGTCCCAACATTTGGTACTATTTGCCTAATAACTAATAAAACTTGCATGTGGACTAGCTATCCCTTTTAATTTAATTCAACCCCCGGGCCAGTGCTCCACATGAGTGTTGGTCCGAAACGGGGGTTCTGCGGGGCCACCTCGAGGAAACTCAAGGTTTGGTAAAAACCTGTAGAATCGCCCATCCGGTCGTGTCCTGAGACCTAGATACGCGCGGCTACTATCAGGGTGTCGACACGCCGGGAGGATTTGCTGGATTAGCCTTACCTTAGTTCGGTTTAACTCGAGCACGGGATTCCGAGAATACTCGGGTCTTCCCACCTATGGAGTTGCGACTTCGCGGATCGTGGGCTTGTAATGGGTCAAGTTGGAACACCCCTGCAGGGTTTGAACTTTCGAAAGCCGTGCCCGCGATTATGTGGCAGATGGGAGCTTGTTAATTCCGGTTGTAGATAACTTGACACAATGTTTCAATACACTACCAGCGTGTGTACCGTGACTGTCAATTTCCGAATAGGGATTCGGGAGTTGAACACGGTGGGGTTATGTTTGACCGGCTTTAGCTAGGATCACTTCGTGATCATCTTTCGACCGATGCTCTTCTCTTCCCGCTCTCTTTTGCGTAAGTTAGTGCTAGTTGCTGCTGCAGACTCTTGTTTGTTCCTTCACCTCTTATTCTTTTCTTCAGCCTTGTCCACACCCAAGGCTTAAATAGTCTTGTTACCCGGGAACGGGATTGCTGAGTCCTCTGTGGCTCACAGTTACTTCACCACACCAGATGCAGGTTCAGCCGAGTTTGATGCAGGAGCTGGTTCAAGTTCTTCACCAGGAGCTTGTTGAAGAGTGTGGCCGTTTGTTTGTGACGTTTCGATGTTCAGTAGTGGTTTCTACTAGGATTCGATCCTGACCTGTGGCTTTATGTTGTTGTTTTGGTATCTTTCTTTTGGATCTTCGCCCGTAGTCGGGTTGTGTTGTTCTGAATGATGTTTGCTTATGTAATGTATTGTGTGAAGTGGCGAGTGTAAGCCAACTATCCTCTTTTGCTTTTAATCCCTCTTTTACATGAGTCGTGCAAAGATACCAAACTTGAGATCATTCTAGGATGGGCTTATACCTTTAAGTCGTGCCTCGACACGTAGGAGGTATAGTCCCATCCTGGGCATTACAGCAATCTTCATAGCATAATATAATATACATTCAGAAGCATCAACGATACAAACACTACTGTAGAATGCTGCTAACGCGATACTACAATCAGAGATCCTTCGACGAAACTATGTGCGATGCCTTAATCGCAAACGGTGATGTAAAGAAACCGTCAAAAAAGATACAAGGCGTTGGTGATGACGAAGACATCAAACACGATTGAGATTGGAGTTGCGTGTGCAATGAGTGTCGCATACGGTTCACTCGAATGAACTGTGTGCGATGAGCACAATAACATAAACGGAAAGCCAGGTTAAACTGTGTATGATATACGACATACACTTCACACGGATTAACTGTTTGCGATTAGCCAGGTCTAACAGAAATGATCAGACAGATCAAGGTGTGTGCGCTAGATGGGCGTATATTCTAATTGAAAGAAGCGTGCACGATAGTAATAACGAGTGCGCATAGTTGATGTCGTGTGCTGACGTCGCTGATTGCGGTGCATCGTATTGTGTAAGCACCACGTACGCGTCAGAGAACACGTGCCCACTTTACGCCTTCCGGGAATCGTGTCACACTTCAAAATATGAACCATCAATAAATTTTGAACTTGCTTCCCTTCACATTCCCAATTATTTTTCACGCCGATCAAAACCTGTTCACATCAATCAAAACGTAAACAGTTTCCCACTTAGCAGCGTATTACCTTGGTTATAAATACTACCTATGTACTCCAGGATGACTGCACATTCCTGCTCGATCGCCCTCCTCTTCACTGACGAACAAGTTTTTCTTCGTCCTTCCTTGCCTTTGCCGTGGCCCGCGTGAGTTCTTGGTCGAGAAATTTCCAGGGAGAGAGGCGAGCATGCAAGCCGAAGCAAGACAGATGTCCCGCCTCGTGGCGAAAGCCGCCGACATATCCCGCCGTGCCGTCGTAGCAGCAGATAGGTCCCGCCACACCATCGATGTTGCAGACTGGTCCGGCCGCGCTGCAGAAGCAGTAGGTATGTCCCGCCGCACTGCGGCTACTGCAAAGAGGTCCTCCCTTGCTGCGGTGGCCTGGGAAGATTACTCACTGGCAGGCGAGGACTCTCATATGCGCATGCATGCGATGCTCGATAACCTGATGGATGAAATCTCTGGCTAGATGAGGTTGCAGGTTGAGATGAATGCCTTGTTTCATAATGCTACTGGCGTCATCCGACGACTAAGGGAGGACAATGCAAAGCTCTGCACCGAGCGCGACCTGCTGAGGGCGAAGATCGTCGGAAGTGCGGAGGAGTAGGAGGAGACCACTACCTTGATGAAGAGGACGGGCGACATCGTCCAGAAACTTATCGAGGAGAATGCCATGCTTCGCATCGAGCACGAAAGGCTGGTGGAGGATTCCGTGGTTGCTACCCAGCAATGTGTTGAGGACATGGAAGAGATCATTGCGGCTTATCGCTAGAACTAGTCTGCGTCGTCCTTATTCATTTTTTGGCGGGGGTGTCTTCCTTATTCTTTTGCCCTTGTGCCTTTCGGGTGTTGCCGCATGTGGCATTTTTATTTTTCTTCCTAAATATGTAACACCATTATAAAATTATTATCCATTGTCATCGTCATTATATTGCCTCCATTGCCATCATCATTATATTTATATCAGTCTCGCTAAGTCTCAGTCGATGCTATATTTGTCCGTCAGATCTTATATCAAGATCCATGCAATTCTTTTGTCAGATTTCTTTTCTCTCTCTTAAATCTCTGTCAAGTGAGACATAACCACACCATTAAGCGGCTATATAATAATCATGGGTTCGGGCGCCATTAATGGAGAACTTGGGAGAGATGTGCGCGGTGGATATGAAGGTCAAAGGGCTCGCCTCCAGATAAGCATGCGCAGTGGACTATTTGCACGCCTACCGTAATGAAATAGCTATCCCGTGCGGTGCCTCGTAGCCAATAAAAAGGGGACGTGTGGCGGTTTGTAAATGGTTAGTACGAGGCTCACGGTTTCAATAATACTTGTGTTTCTGATTGTAATGTGACAAATCTTGTTCCAAAATGACTTTGTTGGTTGTTAATGTGAGCACCTTCTCAATTCGGCCAATTTTTTTACAACAGCATGTTGGTGCCATGTCATGACACCATGCCAAGTTTCATGATTTTCAGCCGAGTTTTAGATTTACAAGAATTTAAAAACCAAGCTTCGCAATGTTTCTGACCAAGATACAAAGCCGAGATGTTTGAATTTCATTCCCATTTCTTCAATGGGACCTATAAATTCACCGAAAGACACACATGTGATTCCTCAACCAACTTTGGTGCACTGGAGCATGTTGTTGTAGTTCAAATTTGAATTATACACGTTAAATGCCCAGAAACTCAATTAATGTATAAAAAAGGCCAAATGAATCTGGAATAATTCCAAATTTGAACACGACACTCATATACTTCTATGTTGCCTCTATAAAAAATCAGGGGGGCAGCGTATGTCGTTTCGCACACAAAGGTGACACGTTCCCTCTCGAAACCATGAGCCTTCTTGAGAGAAGCTCCAGTTTGCAAAAATCTTATACCAAAACTTTTCCCAATTTGGCCAAATTGTTGCCCACATCACATTGGTTCCATGTCATGACACCATGCCAAGTTTCATAATTTTCAGAAGTGTTTTGTATTTACAAGAATTTAAATACCAAGCTTCTCAATGTTTCTGGCCGAGCGACAACGCCGAGATGTTTGAATTTCACTCCCGTTTCTTTCATGGGACCTATAAATTGACCCAAATACACACATGTGATTTTTCAACCAACTTTGCTGCACTTGAGCCTGTGCTTGTAGTTCAAATTTGAATTATGCACATTAAATGCCCAGAAACTCAATTAATGTTGATGCCGGAGGACTCGAGCTACTACTTCACCATTGCTCGCTGGATCGAGGAGGTGAAGGCGTCATCAAGCCGTACATTTGTTGAACGGGGAGGTACCGTCTGTTCGGCACTAGATCGGAGTTCGTGGGACGGATCGTTGGATAACGAAGATGTACCACTACATCAACCGCGTGCTTTAACGCTTCCGCGATCTACAAGGGTATGTAGATCCAATCTCTCCTCTCATAGATGGTCATCTCCTAGATTCGATCTTGGGTTTTCTTAGAAATTTTTTTGTTTCCCATGCAGCGTTCCCCAACAATTATATCAAGCAAGGTTTCATGTGTTTATGATCTTTTTTTGATTTTTCGGAATTTAAATGCCATGGCACTCCATGCTTAATTGTGTCATAGCCGTGAGACCAATATGGTTGTAAATTCCTTCTAATTTACTGCACATGGAATTAACACGCACACAAGTACACAAAATATGACTTTTCAAACCGTTATGGTTAGCCGTTGCATGTACATGTAGTTCAAATTTTAATTAAGGTCATTAAATGGCTAGAAAATCACTTAAATGTCTTAATAGGTCAATTGACCCCTGAAACTTGCCAAAATTGGACATGACAATTGTATTTGTACTACAAATTTTCTCATACATTTAAAACACCATCCGTTGACACTTTACTCCAAATTCTTCTTTCACAGCTAATAAAAAATATCAATAACATCACATACCGTTTTTTGTAGGAACCGTTTGCGATAAAAATTCGTTGGTCTATTTAAGTCTTCCTCCTTAAGCTTCACCGGCTCGTCTACTCCAGTGCTGGTAACCACCAAATCCATGAATCCTGATCCCCATTCCCGCAACCCCTTCTTGCAAAGATGACGCCGTGAAAACACTTCGTGAAGGCCCATATGATGGCCGTGTCCACCCCGAGGGCCGCCGATGTCGCTTTAGATGCGTTGGTATTTCCCCATGGAATAATGGATGATGCAACACAACAAATGTAAGGTATTTTCATCCGTGATGAGACAAAGGTTATCAAACCAGTAGGAGAACCAAGCAACACTATGTAAATGGTACCTACACCCAAAGAACAAATACTTGCAACCCGACGCGTTAAAGGTGTTGTCAATCCATTTCGGGTAACGATGCCAAAAAGTGACGTAAGGATAGGATAAAATTGTACTAGATTGAAATATGCAAATGAAACGCAACAAGTTATTTTTTTTGTTTTTGATAATATACATCTGAAAATAAAAGTTGCAAATAAAGAAAAATGCAAAAGGCAATGTAGATCTGAAAGTATATGATTGGAAAATAGACCTGGGGGCAGTAGTTTTGACTAGTGGCTTCTCTCAAGGAAATAGCATGCGGTGGGTACAGAAAATATTGTTTGGAAATTAATAGAAATGCAAATAATTATCAAGATATCCAAGACAATGATCATGTATATAGGCATCACGTCCAAGATTAGTAGACCGACTCCTGCGTGCATCTACTACTGTTACTCCACACATCGACCGCTATCCAGCATGCATCTAGTGTATTAAGTTCATGGAAAAATGGAGTAATGCAATAAGAACGATGACATGATGTAGACAAGATCTATTCATGCATGTAGGAATAGACCCAATCTTTTTATACTTAAGAGCAATGATACATGCTTGCCTTGCTGCCCCTTCTCTCACTGGGAAAGGACACCACAAGATCGAACCCATTACAAAGCACAGCTTCCCATTGCAAGGTAAATAGATCAAGTTGACCGAATAAACCCAAATATCTAAGAAGAAATACGAGGCTATAATAATCAAGAATGGATATTAAATCAAGGCAAATCTGATCATAAACTCACAATTCATCGGATCCCAACAAACACACTGCAAAATTCATTACATCAAATAGACCTCCAAAAGACCATTGTATTGAGATACAAAGAGAGAAGAACCCATCTAGCTACTGCCTACGGACCCGTTGGTCTATGGTAAACTACTCATGAATCATCGAAGAGGCACCAATGAGGATGATGGACCCCTCCATGATCTTGTCCCCTTCTGGCCGAGTGCCGGAAAATGGCTCTAGATTGGATCTTGTTCTTCAGGAACGTGCTATGGCTGGAACAAAATTTTGTCGACTCCGTGGGGTTTCTGAAATATTGGAGTACTTATAGAGCGAAGACGCGGTGCAAGAGGCCATCGAGGTGGCCAGAACCCACCTAGGCGCGCCCTAGTGTGTTGTTTCCCCCTCGAGGCACCCCCACTTGCTTCTCTGGCCCATTGGATGTCTTCTTGTCCAAAAACAATCCACAAAAAGTTTCGCTGCATTTGGACTCCGTTTGATATTGGTTTTCTGCGATGTAAAAAACAAGCAAAAAATAACAACTGGCACTTGGCACTACGTCAACAGATTAGTCCCAAATAATGATTGTATAACATCCAAGAATGGTAATATAATAGAATGGACCAATAAAAAATTATAGATACGTTGGATACGTATCATTATCACCAAGCTTAATTCCTACTCGTCCTCGAGTAGGTAAATGATAAAAAAGGAATTTTTGATATGGAATGCTGCTTATCATGTTCATAACATATTCTTTTCTTTATAGCATGGTCATTTGGACTTTTATATGGTTCAAAGCAATAGTCTAGTTTTGACATGAAGACTTTAATACTCAAACATATCAACAAACAACCATGTCTTTCAAAATATCAATACTAAAGTAAGTTACCCCTTGCCCACCATGCTCAATCATTGATCAATTCATGCAACACATCCAAATATTTGCTACATCCAATGCTCAAGTGTGATAATAGTGTTCCGTAGTTGGCGCTTTATAGGAGAAGATGGAGACTCAAATAAAAATAAAAATTGCATAAAGTAAAAGATAGGCCCTTTGCAGAGGGAAGTAGGGATTTGTAGAGGTGCTACAGCTCAAAGCTTAAATTTGAGAGATAAAATTATTTTGGGTGGCATGCTTTTCCTGTCAACAAGAACGACTTAGAGTTCCCAACACTTTCCATGCTAGATATATCATAGGCGGTGCCCATACATAAATTAAAGTTTATTCCTTTGTCCACCAAACTTTCACAAGCTATGGCTAGCCGTATCCACGGTTTCCCTCCATACCAACACTTTCCAAGGAATTTATTATCTGACAACATAAAATAAATTTTCTTGTTCATTTCGGGACTGGGAATCCGTATTACCGCCATACTCCCGTGCAATGACAAGTGAATAAACACACGTCTTCAGAATAACACATGTAGCATGAAAAATATTAGCCACCCCTCGCCGTTTCATGAGCGGTACGGGCACACAAAAGAGAAATTTATTTAGAAATTAGAGTTGGCACATACAAATTTGCTTAGAACGGCAAGGAAGTAGCGCATATAGGTAGGTATGGTGGACTCATGTGTCATAACTTGGGTTTTAGGATTTGGATGCACAAGTAGTATTTGTACTTAGTGAAAGGTGGAGGCTTGCAAGAGATTGAGAAGCATCCAACCATGGAACGAAAACCATCATAAGAGAACATTAAACATAACTAACATCGAATAATGAAACACAAGTAGGATATAATTTCATCGCATGACTATTGACTTTCGTGCTTGCATACGGTATCACAAACCTTAACATGAATATTCTTACTAAAACATAATTACTCATTAACATGGATCACATATCACTATCCTCATATCTCAAAACTATTACAAATAATCAAGTTTATTTTGTCCAGTGATCTTCATGAAAGGTTTTATTATATCCCCCTTGGATATCTACACTTTCGGACTAGTTTCATATGTTGCTTTTGATAAGCTGAAGCAAATATAAGTGAAGAACATGAGCATCATAGTTCTTTCTCTCAAATTAATCTAAGTGAAGCATGATAGACTTTCTTCAAAGATAGCAAAGCACACCGTGCTCAAAAAGATACAAGTGAAGCACTAGAGCAATTCCAAGGCTCTAAAAGATGTAAGTGAAGCATAGGAGCAAGCATAGCATAATTTGGCTCTCTCTAATAGGTGTGTACAACAAGGAAACTTATTAAAAAATAAAAAAATAAAAACACACAAAGACTCATATCATACAAGACGCTCCAAGCAAAATTCATGATATGTGACGAATAAAAATATAGTCTCAACTCTCAAGTAAAATGCCGATGGTCGATAAAATAAAGAGGGGATGCCACTCGAGGGCATCCCCAAGCTTACCTGCTTGATACTTCTTGAATATTATCTTGGGGTGCCTCAGGCATCCCCAAGCTTAGTGTAATGCCCCGGATGTAACACTTTCCCCTTTTGGATATATAAACTTTGGCTTCATCAGTTCCATTCCGGGTTCTTCGTCTTTTCGGGTTTTCTTCGTTTTGTCGTGTGCGTGTGTGCATTCATCCATGTCATGTTGTCATGTGCATTGCATTGCATTTGTGTGTCGGTTGCATCCGGTCCCACTAGTCTCTTCCCGTTGTCCGTTTCGAGTTCCGACGCTCTCACACGTGCCCGTGGCATCCCGGAGTCCTTCTTTTGTGTTTGGCCGTGTAACGTTTCCGTAATGGCGTGAGACTTGTCGTGCGACGTTTTTTTGATACGTGTAACCCGCCTATCAAGTTTCGTCGCGTTTGGAGTTCGTTTGGTACTCCAACGGGTAACTTTGTGGGCTAAAAGTACCTCCTCTTTGAGGCCCAGAACCCCCCTCCAACAGCCCAACAACCCAGCTCAAACCCTTCCCATCATCTAGGCCGTTCATTTGTGATCGTGTGGCCGAAAACCGCTCCCCATTTGGACTCTCCTAGCTCCTTGTGCCTTTATAAACGTCCACCCCCTCCAATTTTGCGTCCAAAACCCTAGTGCTTCCACCGCCGCCGCACAGTGCTTCCACCGCCGTCGCATAGTGCTTCCACCGCCGCCGCACGGGCCCGCAGGCCCAGCGCCGGCCCGCAGCGCCGCAGATCCGGGCCGTAGTTCCCCAGCCGCGCCCCCGCGCCTTCGTCCCCGCCGCAGGAAGCTCGCAGCCGCCGCCGCCGGCCGGAGCGCCGCCGCGCCGGCCTTCTCCGACCCCGCCGCCGGTCTTCCTCCGGCCCCGAGCCATCTCCGCCGCCGCGCGCTGATACGTCCAAAACGTATCCATAATTTCTGCTTGCTCCATGCCACTTTTGGGTGATATTGCTATGATATTCATACACTTCCATACACTTTTGATCATATTTGGACTAACTTACTAATCCAGTGCACCCCAGTGCCAGTTTCTGTTTTCGGCAGTTTTTGTATTTCAGGTTTTCACGTTTCGAGAACTGCCCAGAAAAATCCAGAAAAATTATATAAAAAATCAGTGATCCGGAAACAACACTGCGTCCGAAGGGCAGCCTGGGGGGGCACAGGGGCTCCAGGCGCCCTGTGGGCGCGCCCCCCCCTGGGCCGCGCCGGGGGGGGGGGGGCGCCTGGGCCCCCCGAGGCTCCCCCGGTGCCCTACTTTGGCATATATTTAAAGGGTCCTCCGTAACCCTCAGAACAGGACTTCTTTTCGCGATCCCATCTCTGTTCCGCCGCCGCCGCCGCTTCCAAGATCGGGAGCACCAGGAGAACTCTTCCCGGCAACCTGCCGGAGGGGAGGATTACCACCGGGAGCTTCTCCACCACCATGGACGCCTCCCGGATGACTCGTGAGTAGTCTCCCTTGGACCATGAGTCCATGACCAGTAGCTATGTGATGTTCTCCTCCCGTTCTTGTGCTTCAATAATTAGTCCTCGTGAGCTGCCCTACATGATCGAGGCACCTATGTAATCCTTATGCTGTTGCTATGTTGAGTTTGCTGAGATTCGATGGATTATGAGATTATGTTCAGATTGATCTTGAGTAATATATTTGATTCACCTCTTTTATATTTTAGTTCATATGTAATTCTTGCATGTTCTCCGTTGTTATTAATTGCTTTGGCCGAGTAGTAAGTAGTGACTCCAAGAGGGAACGTTATGCTCGATTGTGGGTTCATGCCCCTCGACGACTAGCTTGAGTGACAGAAACATGAGTCTAGGGGATGTGCTGTTGCCACAAGGGGGAAAACAACGGTGCTTGTGCCCGCGGGTGCAAGGATTGTTTACTTTACGCAAAGTTCTTTTAATGCAGTTGTCTGTTGCATTGAGTTTACACCATGGGTGGGACTCGCAACTTAATACCAGCGAGATGTTCTGGATAGATATCTCAAGGTGGATGATTAGTAGTAGATATTGATGGATTTCGGTCTACTTACTTTGGCGTACGGCCCATGCTTTGAACCTCAACCTTTCTTGCAATGTAATCAGCATTGGTTTGCGTTCGTGGTTCTGTCAATTGCCCAGCTGTAATTTGTTTACCTCACATAGCTGTTTCATCGTCTTTTGGGAGAGAGACATCACTAGTGAACATCATGAGACTCCGGTCCATATTACCATTATTGATCACATCCACTATTTACTTTTGGCTATTTACTTACTATTGCAAAACACTATCTATCACTACTATCATATTGCTTTTAACCCTTTGTGAACTACAAGGCCGGAGAGATTGACAACCTCTCTGTACTCGTTGGGAGCAAAGTTATTTGTATCTGTGTGCAGGTCCACGTTGATTGCTAATTGCGCCGTTAGCAATTGACACCTACTTGTTGAACCTAGGAGTCTCTGGGGATTCGATCCTTGGCATCTTTGCTAGGGGAAAACACTTCTACTTACTGCATCTTACACCTTCCACTTGGGGTAACCAACGAGGGGTTCGAGGCCCATCAAGGAGTATTTTCTGGCGCCGTTGCCGGGGACTCCACTCTTCAGGATAGGGGAGTTGCATGCTATCTTTTACCTTTGCTTTTTAGTCTTGTTAGTTTACTTTTCATTTTTGCTTTAGTTCCTTTTATCGAAAATCACAAAAATAGTTATCTTGCTTGCTTGCTACTATGGGTTCCACCGAGAACACCAAGTTGTGTGACTTCACTAGTCACAACAACGATGACTTTATCAGCACACATATCACTACACCTGCCACTTCAGCACCTTCATATGAAATTAAACCTGCTTTACTGAACTTAGTCATGAGAGAACAATTCTCCGGTGCTGGAGATGATGCTGCTTTACACTTGAACAACTTTGTAGAACTTTGTGATATGCAAAAGTATCAAGAAATAGATGGTAATATTGTTAAGCTTAAGCTTTTTCCTTTCTCCTTGAGAGGAGGAGCTAAAATTTGGTTTCAGTCTTTGCCTAGAAATAGCATAGATTCATGGGACAAGTGCAAAGATGCTTTTATCGGAAAAAACTGTCCACCTGCTAAAATTATCCAACTTAGAAGTAACATCATGAATTTTAAACAATTGGATAATGAACACGTTGCCCAAGCTTGGGAACGTATGAAATCTCTTATCAAAAACTGCCCTATTCACGGTTTGACTACTTGGATGGTTGTCCAAACTTTTTATGCAGGCTTGAACTTTACCTCGCGGAACTTGTTAGATTCGGCCGCGGGAGGAACTTTTATGTCAACTACACTTGGTGCTGCCACAAAGCTTCTCGATGAGATGATGACCAACTATTCCCAATGGCACACCGAACGCGCTCCAACAGGTAGGAAGGTAAACTCTGTCGAGGAGATTTCCTCCCTTAAAGAAAAAGTTGACTTCATCATGTCTCTACTTTCGAAGCAACCTACTATTGATGCTCGTGATGTTCCTTTAATTTCTTTGATTGCTCAAGAACAAGTAGATGTTAACTTTATCTCTAGAAACAATTTTAACAATAATGCTTATAGGAGTAACTTTGGTAACAATTCTAGACCGTTCCCCTCTAACTCTTATGGGAACAACAATGCTTATCCTAGTACCAAGAACTCCAATACTGAACTAGAGACCATGCTTAGAGATTTCATCACTACCCAAAAAGCCTTTAATAAGTATGTAGAAGAGAAACTACATAAACTAGATGATCTTTCTTTTAAGGTAGACCACTTAGCCAATGAGGTAAAATTGCTAAAAATTGAAGCTTCTCCTCTTAAAGAGAGGGAAGTCATCCCTATTAATGCTACTCAAGTACAAATTAATGAAAATATTAGGATGATGGCTAAGCAAAAAGAAAGATGGGCTAGAGAAAGGGAGGAAGAAGAAAGAATTAAGAGCCTTCCTACCCACCATACTGTTGCTACTATCCAAGTTATTGAGGATGTTCACACTCTTAGCACCCAATGTACTCCTGGTTCCAATGGACCTATTAATGGTGATGCTATAGAAACTACCAAACAGGTGAACCTTAAGGACACCACTACTACTTTACTTGATGCTCGTGACCTTGATTTTGATAATTGCACTCTTACAGAAGTTATTGATTTCCTTCACAAGATGTCTAGAGATCCCCGCACTAGCACACTTAACCTTGCCTTCATGGAGCATATCACTAATGCTCTCATCAAAGCTAGGGAGGAGAAACTTAGAGTAGAAGCCTCCATACCTAGAAAGCTAGAAGATGGTTGGGATCCTATGATAAAAATTTATTTGAATGACTTCTCTTGTTATGCATTATGTGATGTTGGTGCTAGTACCTCTGTTATGCCCAAATGGATATATGATATGCTTAAATTGAAACCATATGATTCTTGTTCTTTTGGTGTTCGTCTCGTTGATTCTTCCATAAAGAAACCTTTGGGGAGGATCGACGATGTTCTTAATATTGTCAATGATAATTATGTGCCCGTTGATTTCACTATTATGGATATTGAATGTGATCCTTCATGTCCAATTATTTTGGGACGTCCCATTTTGTGCACCGTTGGTTCTGTCATTGACATGAAAGAGGGTAATATAAAATTTCAGTTACCTCTCAAGAAAGGGATGGAGCACTTCCCTCGTAAGAAGGTCAAGTTACCTTTTGAGTCCGTTGTACGGGCTAGTTATTCTTTTACTCTTGATAAAACTTGATCTATGCATTATGCCTAGCTTAAAGGCATAAAAGAAAGCGCTTTTGGGAGGCAGCCCACATGAATAAATTTTTTGTTTTTGTTGTGTCTTGATGTTGTTTACTGCTGTAGCATCATCATTGTATCTTTGCTTTTTATATTTGTGCCAAGTATAGCCACTGATTGCTAGAAAGTTCAAAAGTCGTGAGGTGCTGTCCAGAAACAGATTCTGTCCTTGGATAGAAAATTTTGTATAAAATCACCAGATCATCTTTTTGGTCTGAATTTTTTCGACAGCGTTCTCTATATAATTGTCTTTCGTGCGTCAGTTCTGAGTTTTTTTTATTTGAGTTGCAGAAGTATCCCGAACAGGTCAATTACTGCCTGTTGTTCTGTTTTTCACAGATTCTGTCCTGTTTTGCCTTACTTTCACTTTGCAAATTGAGAACTTGCTTTTTCTTTGCAAAAACCTTTTGGCAATCTTGAGAAACAGTAGAACTTCAAGAATATCCTTATTTCCATCAAGGTATAATTATTTTATTAATGGTACTAACCTCGCTAATCAGATTATGATGAGTTGTGTATGAAGGGAGTTTTCAAGTGTGCGAGGGAAGATGATAAAAAGATTCAGGAGTGTGAAGCGCTCAAGCTTGGGGATGCCCCCGTGCACCCCTAAGAAATATTCAAGGAGACTCAAGCGTCTAAGCTTGAGGATGCCCCCCGTGCATCCCCTTCTCCATCAACATTATCAGTTCGTCTTTCGTTCCGCTATATTTTTATCACTTCATATGTTATGTGCTATGCTTGGAGCGTCTTGCTTTTAGTTTTCTTTTTAGTTTTTCATAACGAGTCGGAACCCAGCATTCCTTTATGTGGGAGAGAAACACGCTCCACATCTACCTAGAACATTACATAGAATTTTCATGTCTATCTATGCTGTGTGTGTTCTTTATCTTTTAATAGCTACTATCATACTCTGCTCTTAGTATTCATGCTTATCTTTTCAAGAGCTTTTATTTAGTTGGTTGCTTGAACTCTCTTTAATTACCATGCTCACCTTATTAAGAGAGTTTGCTTCCATTGCATGGGTTAATGTGTGTATGATAAAGATGCTACTTTCATGATGGTGCTTAGTAGTTCAGGTTTTCTTTTGGTTAATCTCAAATAGCTGGGGGGTTCCCAATGTGTTATTGGAGTACCAACTTGGTTTGTTTGCCTATGATGTGGTATGGTTTAGTAATATCTTCCTTCGAGAATTTATTTTGATTGACTTGGCGTATGCTCACGCATATTCAAGACTGTAAATAAAGTTTGTCAAGCCTTCATGATCTTTTGTTTCTAAGTAGCGATATAACTACCATGCCGGATTCAATATTGCTTTGTCGCTCTGCATGATTATGACCGTCATTGCTCTATTAGTTGGTCGCTCCCAGTCTTTTGCTAACCTCCACCTGCACTAAGCAAACTAACCATGCAATACATAGCTCATGGGAAAGTAGCCTAAAAACTATTGTGGTAAAGAATATGTTGCCTATGTATCTTATTTCTTATGAGTTGCTTGCTGAGCGGTAACCATGTTTCTGGGGACGCCATCAACTGTCACACTTTTGTTGAATATCATGTGAGTTGCTATGCATGTTCGTCTTGTCTGAAGTAAGGGTGATTTACCGTGGGTTGAATTAATATGCATATTGTTAGAGAAGAACATTGGGCCGCCAACCAAAGCCATGCATCATGGTGGAAGTTTTAGCTTGGACCATAATCCTCAATCTCTCATGAGAATATGCTTATGCATTAAAGAGGAGTCCATCATCTATTTTCTATGTTGTCCCGTTATGGATGTCCTCAAGTTGAGATTTATCAAAAACGAGAAATCAAATGTGATCTATCTCCTTGGACCTTTGTACAGGTGGCATAGAGGTACCCCTTTGTGACACTTGGTTAAAACATATGCAATGCAATGATAACCCATGGGGATCCGAGCTAATTAGGACAAGGAGCGAGCACTATTGGTATTCGATGCATGAGGCTTGCAACTTATAAGATGTTTTATACATGACACATATGAAGTACTACTACCGTTGACACAATTGCTTCCATGTTTTCAAATTAAAAAGCTTTAGCACCTAACCTTTCTTTTACCCTTATGTTGAAGCACCAATTACTGAGAGCATGATTGTCATTCTGAGTGTAATGTGCATTGTCCCAAAGTAGCATTGTCTTTTGCATGATTGTGATATCGTTCATTCTGAAATGATTGTATCTAGTCATCACTTAAACCTTGAAGGTGCCCTTGCATTTATGTCTTGCATCACTAAAGGTGGCAAGCTAGATATCACTTTATCATATTTGCACGTCATGTTCATTGCAAATCTTTTTGATGTTTCAGTTTCACATTGTAAAACTTTCAGTCATTTGTGATTTTCTCTTGAGACAACTTAATTACTATAGAATCATTGTCTCAGTAAGCTTTTGTCATATGACTATGAGAAAGTCCTATATGGTTAATAGCATGTCACCACAGAAATTATTCTTGTTATCATTTACCTACTCGAGGACGAGCAGGAATTAAGCTTGGGGATGTTGATACGTCCAAAACGTATCTATAATTTCTCCGCCGCCGCGCGCTGATACGTCCAAAACGTATCCATAATTTATGCTTGCTCCATGCCACTTTTGGGTGATATTGCTATGATATTCATACACTTACATACACTTTTGATCATATTTGGACTAACTTACTAACCCAGTGCACCCCAGTGCCATTTTCTGTTTTCGGCTGTTTTTGTATTTCAGGTTTTCACGTTTCGAGAACTGCCCAGAAAAATCCAGAAAAATTATATAAAAATCAGCGACCCGGAAACAACACTGCGTCCGAAGGGCAGCCTGGGGGGGCCACAGGGGCTCCAGGCGCCCTGTGGGCGCGCCCCCCCTTGGGCCGCGCCGGGGGGGCGCCTGGGCCCCCCGAGGCTCCCCCGGTGCCCTACTTTGGCATATATTTAAAGGGTCCTCCGTAACCCTCAGAACAGGACTTCTTTTCGCGATCCCGTCTCTGTTCCGCCGTCGCCGCCGCTTCCAAGATCTGGAGCACCAGGAGAACTCTTCCCGGCACCCTGCCGAAGGGGAGGATCACCACCGGGAGCTTCTCCACCACCATGGACGCCTCCCGGATGACTCGTGAGTAGTCTCCCTTGGACCATGAGTCCATGACCAGTAGCTATGTGATGTTCTCCTCCCGTTCTTGTGCTTCACTAATTAGTCCTCGTGAGCTGCCCTACATGATCGACGCACCTATGTAATCCTTATGCTATTGCTATGTTGAGTTTGCTGGGATCCGATGGATTATGAGATTATGTTCAGATTAGTCTTGAGTAATATATTTGATTCACCTCTTTTATATTTTAGTTCCTAAGTAATTCTTGCATGTTCTCCGTTGTTATTTATTGCTTTGGACGAGTAGTAAGTAGTGACTCCAAGAGGGAACGTTATGCTCGATTGTGGGTTCATGCCCCTCGATGACTAGCTTGAGTGACAGAAACATGAGTCTAGGGAATGTGCTGTTGCCACAAGGGGGAAAACAACGGTGCTTGTGCCCACGGGTGCAAGGATTGTTTACTTTACACAAAGTTCTTTTAATGCAGTTGTCTGTTGCATTGAGTTTACACCATGGGTGGGACTCGCAACTTAATACCAGCGAGATGTTCTGGATAGATATCTCAAGGTGGATGATTAGTAGTAGATATTGATGGATTTCGGTCTACTTACTTTGGCGTACCGCCCATGCTTTGAACCTCAACCTTTCTTGCAATGTAATCAGCATTGGTTAGCGTTCGTGGTCCTGTCAATTGCCCAGCTGTAATTTGTTTACCTCACATAGCTGTTTTATCGTCTTTTGGGAGAGAGACATCACTAGTGAACATCATGAGACTCCGGTCCATATTACCATTATTGATCACATCCACTATTTACTTTTGGCTATTTACTTACTATTGCAAAACACTATCTATCACTACTATCATATTGCTTTTAACCCTTTGTGAACTACAAGGCCGGAGAGATTGACAACCTCTCTGTACTCGTTGGGAGCAAAGTTATTTGTATCTGTGTGCAGGTCCACGTTGATTGCTAATTGCGCCGTTAGCAATTGACACATACTTGTTGAACCTAGGAGTCTCTGGGGATTCGATCCTTGGCATCTTTGCTAGGGGAAAAACACTTCTACTTACTGCATCTTACACCTTCCACTTGGGGTAACCAAGAGGGGTTCGAGGCCCATCACGCGCCTCAAGTTCCCGCCGCCACCGAGCCCTCAGGCTTCCAGGCCGCCGCGGGCCCCTCGCCGCCGGGCCTCCCGACGGCCGGTCGCCGCTCGTCGTCCCTCCAGCCTCCCGCCGGCCGAAGTAATCCCGCCGCCGCCGAAGCTCGAGGCACCGTCCTCGTCGATCCAGAGCTCGATCCACCAGATCGGGCCTGGGGGAAACCCTAACGGGCGCCCGACCCCGCGGACCCGCGGACCCGTTGACCGCTGCGACCCGCTCCACCGACCAGGACCCGACCCGCGGAGGTTGACCCTCGTTGTTCTTCTAAGTGTTTATATTTTTTTTCCTTGTCTGATGCATTTTTGTGATAAGGATATCTTTTACTGTGCTGGTCCGTTTTGAGCATATTATATGTCAAAATGATCGTGGTGACTTGTACTATGTTTTGTTCCATTGTATCATGCATGTTTGAGATCATCTAGATGTCTTAATCTTCATGAGAAGAGTGCTACTTGTTATAAACTGCTGCTATTAGTTGTTTTCATGCCATGTTTGATATCTGATAACTTGATGCATGTTTATCCAAATGAAGCAAATGATATGTCCACATGTTCATCATGAGTTGCTCTACATGTTGGTTGCTATAGGATGCATGTTAGAGTTCATATTGCCATGTTTATCTCCTTTGCAAAATTGCATGTGGCTGTTAGGTTTTTTAAACTTGTTACAAGATGCCTAGTTGAGGAGCTTGTTGCTATTGATGTGGTTGTCCCCATGTTGCATGCTTATATGTTTTGGACTCCCATCATGTGTACTTTGCTGTGGTGCAAACCACTTGCCATGTTATGCTTTGAGGTGACTTAAACATGCTCACCAACATGCCATGATAATATTGCTGTTTTAACACTTAGTGAAATTTCACTAAGTATGGAATCTGTAATTTCCGGATGCTATGTTTGCTTGTTGTTCTAGGCAAATCCATGTTAGTTTTGGGGTGACTATTGATGATTCCTTGTTGTATATGTTGTTGGCTATCCATTCATGCCCTCACCCGCTCATTTGAGTGGCTGTAGCATAATTAATTCTTGCTCCCAAGTTGCTATAAAATATGCTGTCAGGTTTTTGTTGCCATGTTCAAAATGTTGTAGCTTGATGCTATTGATCCATGCCTCCTATGGAGATGCTCCAATGGACTTGTTTGCTCTAGGATATGTCTACTTCATGTCCATGCTTCTTGTCATGATGTTTGAGTGCTGTAGAGTATATATTTCTTGCTCCAAAGTTGCTATGTGGCTGTTAATTTCAGCTTTGCATTGTTTATTGTTTCGGGTGTATCTTTTAGTCCGTTGCTCCGTTTTGAGCAAGTCCTATATGAAACTTGTGTGGTTTTGCATGTAGATTCATAATATCATCTTGTTAACATGTTTTGAAGTATCTTTCTTGATGCATATTGTCATGTTCCTTGTGCTGTATCTCTGTGTTTCCTATGTTGTCTTGTTGTGCATCCTAAGTGTATCTGCAGTGCTTCCTTAGTGCATCAGCCATGCATCCTGTGGTTTGCGCATTGCATTTTGTTTGATTTCGTGCTCGTGTGTTCTTGTGTTGAGTAGAGCCGGAAGCCGAGTCCGAGTACGAGAACGAGGTTACTACCGAGGTTGAGAACGAGGAGCCCTCTTACGATCCCATCGACGACTCAACAGGCAAGATGACCTGACCCGGTTATCATTACTATCTTTGCCTATTGCTAGAAGCCTCGCTCTTTAGCTTATTGCCTCGATGCCCATGTTTTGTTTGTCAGCCTCCTATTGTAACCATGAATCTGTTTAACCACCCAACCTATGCAAACCTTTGAATGGCTAAGTAAGCTTCGCTCAGCCCCTCTTATAGTATTGCTAGTTGCAGGAGAAGATTTGAAGATTCTTGCTTCATGTTGAAGCTTGTTGGGATGTCACACTATATTAAATCTTAATGAAATTCATCTATATATTGGTAATGGGTGGAAGGCTAAGCCTCTTGCTTGGTCTTTTGTTCCACTCATGCCGCCCTAGGAACCGTATAAACCGGTGTTATGTTCTTTGATTTTGCGTTCCTCACACGGTTGGGGTTATGGGACCCCATCGATAAACCGCTTAGCGCTAAGTCTTTTCCAGCAAGTCCCAACATTGGTACTCCATTTGCCTAACAACTAAAACTTGCATAGGGCTTTGCAAACCCGAGTTCTTAATCAACAACCCGGGCCAGTGCTCCACATGAGTGTTGGTCCAAACTGGGGGTTATGCGGGGCCACCACGAGGAAACTCGAGGATTGGTTTTACCTGTAGGATCACCCATCTGGTCGTGGCCTGAGACGAGATACGCGCGGCTACTATCAGAGTGTCGCCACGCCGTTAGGATTTGCTGGATTAGTCTTACCTTAGTCGGAGTATCTTGAGCACGGGATTCCGCGGATACTTGGGCCTTCCCACCTTGGAGTTGCGACTCCGTGGATCGTGGGCTTGTCATGGGCCAAGTTGGAACTCCCCTGCAGGGTTTTGAACTTTCGAAAGCCGTGCCCGCAGTTAAGTGGCAGATGGGATTTTGTTAATATCCGGTTGTAGAAAACTTGACACGAGGTTCAGAACACACTACCAGCGTGAGTACCGTGACGGTCACTTTCCGATAGGGGTTCGGGAAGTGAACACGGTGGGGTTATGTTTGACGTGTTTTAGTTAGGATCACTTTGTGATCACTTTATCGTCCGAGGAACTTCTCTTCTCGCTCTCTTTTACGTAAGTTAGTGCTAGTGCTGCTGCAACCTCTTATTCTTTCTTCAGCCTTGTTCCACACCCAAGGCTTGGATAGTGGTGTTACCCGGGAACAGGATTGCTGAGTCCTCTGTGGCTCACAGATTCTACACCACACCAGATGCAGGTACCATGGTGAGCTACTTAGGTGACGACACCGAGCTATACTGGGAGTACGACAAGGAACGTAGCCATTACTATGTGCACTATCCCGATGATCAGTAGTGGTTTCTACTAGGGGCGATTCGGACATGTGGCTTTATGTATGTTTGGTATGTTTCATTTGGATCTTCACCCGTAGACGGGTTGTGATGTTTTGAATGATGATTTGCTATGTAATGAATTGTGTGACGTGGCGAGCGTAAGCCAACTATCTCTTTTCTTTTTTCATCCCCATTTTTACATGAGATGTGCAAAGATACAGAACTTGACATCATTCCAGAATGGGCTTATACCTTTAAGTCGTGCCTCGACACGTAGGAGGTATAGTCCCATCCTGGGCATTACAAGTTGGTATTCAGAGCCTTCTCCGACCTAGAAGACCCACTGATTGATCGAATCGTTGACGGTTGAGTCTAGGCACACACTTAAAATGTTTTGAGTCCTATATATATATATTAGAGAGTAGGATTTCTTTTGCTCCTCATCTCTTTTCACTCTGGTGAGGACTCCTGACGATTACTCTTGCCTCTTCTACTCTCAAAATTGCACCAAATGTTTTTTAGGAATCTCGCAAGCATTGTTTGGATTGTTCCGATGTCTTTGTGACGAGAACATTGTTCTCGATGCCTCCTGTCATTAGGGGTTGTGGCAGTGTCCCGGGGAGTTGAGCTCCGAGGTGTTGTCGTCACAAACATATCGCGGCAGTTCTAGAATACTTAAGATGGCCGACATCGAAAACTCTCCTATGCGGTTAGTGGCAAGATAATCCTGACATCACCCAGTACTGGGGAGGTAGTTCGGAAGTATTGCCATAGCTTGTATAGTAGATGCATTTCGAAGGTCCGAGGTAGACGGTTTCCGGAAATAACTGGTTATGTGTTGAAGGATGGATACAGCTGGATGTAGGATTAGAGTTGAGTGCGCGATGCTTCCCCTGTATCCCCAACACCTGATTGCATAACTGGAAACTTTCGGAAATTAATAGGTGGGTTCATCTAGTAGCTCGTAGGCATTCTTCCAATGAATGCAGGATATGGAGTTCGGGGTTCTACATTGAGTGAAGTAGTTTTATGGCCGTTGTTCCGATCGGGAGTTGCATCTTAAAGGGTCCTTGGCTATGCTTATCCGGGGATTGCAAAACCCTTTCATAACACGTTCCATAAGCTTTCAGCATGAATATGTCGAATGAAGCTTCTATCTTGTATTTGTTCTATCTGCACCTTGTTGTTTTATTTACCTTTTGTCTCCCAAGTGGCTTCTCGTGAAGATTGTTGTTATCATTGAACTGTGAATTTCATTCGTTCCTCTTGTTCGAATGATTCTTGTGAAGACTATGTTGCAATTCTAGCCGTTGATTCAGCTTAAATCTTCTTTCAATCAAATGGCTAATGGTGGTCATCTCTTTCAGGATGGCTCCTAAAAGGGTTCCCAACGCTAACCCAGAGGGTGAAGAGGTTCCTGATCGTCCTCCTTCCCCTCCTCCTTCGTCTGAGGCCTGGAGAGAAATTATGCAAACTACGAATCAGAACACCCAGATGCTAATGCAAATGATGCAACAAATTCAAGCAAATCAAGCAAATCAGGGTGCTCAGGGGAACCAAGGCAATTTGTTCAACCAACAGCACTTTGATACGCTCAACCTGTTCTTGGCAAATCAATGATGACCCTCAATCGTAAGGGATCTGTTGCAGCATTTTCTATAAGTAAGAGTGTCGAACCCAACGAGGAGCAGAAGGTATTGATAAGCGATTCTGAGCAAGAAATTACTGCAAGCACTGAAAGATAACTTTTAGGGGTTTTCTCGGTATAAGCAACAGGAATGTAAAGATAAGTAATGTAAAAGATACTGAGAGTAACAAGTGGCCCAATCCTTTCTTAGCAAAGGAGAGGCCTAGCAACTGAACTTATAAAGACTAAAGTGTTCTTGAGGACACACGGGAGAGGTAGTCATGTGCTTTCGCCATATTCCGTATCGATACTTTGTTATGTGTTGATAAGTGTTGAGTGGGTGGATCTATGCTAGTGCACTCTCTAGACTAAGATGAATGCACTCTTATGATTAAACACCTTGCAAGCATCCGCAAATACAAGATAGAATTTAAGGCAAAAGCCTAACCATAGCAATACGATCGAGGATCCATTATTCCCTTATGCAAAAGCGTGCGAACTGGGGTTCAGGTTTCTGTCACTCCGGCAACCCACCATAAGCATTCTTTATACACAATGTAATCTCCTAGGTCCTTAATAAGGCGAAGTGTTGGGTGTTCGACTCACACAACACCACTAGTAGAATGACAACGCAACTTAAGTATCAAACAACACATATTACTTCAACAGCATATGACTACTAACAACAAGACTTTCCCCATGTCCTCAAGAACTAAGGTAACTACTCACAAGACATAAAAGTGATCATGATCAGTGGGGATAAATATGTGATAAACAATCTGGACATAATAATATTTCTCCAACAAAACTTAATAGCATTCACCACAAAGTAGTAATCAACACCGATGGTGTAGAGAGGATAGGTAGTACAAGTTACAACACGAGTTGCGATGGAAAGATGAGATTTGGATGAAGATGGAGATGGTGCTGGTGTTGGGGATGATGTTGATGATGATATCGATGATGCCCGTGACGATGGTGATGACGATGGCGACGATCTCCCCTTCCGGGAGGTGATCTCCCCGGCGGAATCTGCCTGCCGGAGATGCCCTTTTCTTCTCTGTAGGTTTCCGCCTCGAAGCAGCGGCGGAACTCCGTAAAAAGTCCCGTGCCTAGGGTTTTCGGGGGACAGAGAACATATATGCAAAAGGGGCGACCAGAGGTGGGCCAGGGGCTCCAGGCGCCCCCCCCCCGGCGCGGCCAGGGGGGGAGCGTGCCCCCAGGCCGCCTGGGCACCCTGTGGCCCCCCTCTGACTCCCCTTTTGCGTCTCTTCGTTATTCGTCTGAAAAATACCTCCCGTCGATTTTCAGGTAATTTGGAGGTGTTCTTCTTCAGCAACTCAGTATCCACTTTTTCCTGCTAAATCCTGCGTCTGCTGTTCCGGCACCGGAAAGTTGCAAACTGTGTAAAATAGACCAAAACAACATAAGAACATCATCATAACGTGAAATATATCAATGAATAAGGATAAATTATAATACAAAATAGTGATGCATTTTGGACGTATCAACACCCCCAGGCTTAGACCTCGCTTGTCCCCAAGCGAATATGAACTCGGTAAACCTGTCCACAAGCTTAGAGAGTGAAGTGTCGATAAATAGAATACGGACAAGAAGCATCATAGTCTCTTCACCAACTCAAATATCCTCAGCAGCAATCTTCAACTCATAAGGCTCTTATGAAAGAGCGTCAACACTTATATTCGAAAGTAGGACCAAGGAAACTCATTATATCATGGCAAACATGTCCTTTGGTCAAAGAACAACAAATAATTTTAACTTTTCCTCTTATATTTTGATGGGATTAATTGAAGCTTTTTGAAATAACATGTTAGTAAGCAAGAAGTGAAAGTGTTAACACAAAGGAAGATATTTGCCTTAGCTGGGCATGACAAACAACTTACTTATCAAATGATAATGTCAACAAGGATATGATATGACAAATCTTAATGCAGCTTTATATGCATGAATCCTTATCAACATCAAACGTCTGCTCTCTTTGAGAAATAGAGGGAAGTTGAAATAACTGACTCAACTTAAAACTAAAAGATAGGCCCTGCTCTAGGGTAGTGGGGAAAACTCATGTGCTATCCTCAAATCAAACAGAATGAAAACAAGTTTTTGAGAGGTGCATGATTCGTCAACGAATGCTAATAGATAACTCAATTACTTCTTGAACTGGACAAGTTTCGAGGAACGGCTCCCGTATGAGGACGATAACATCCTCTTTTCTCCTTTGTTTATCACTGCCAAAGTTTTCTGATTTCTCATGAACAAAGCATGAAGGAGGGTTTGTTTGTTATATTATTTTTAAGCCGGGCGCACTCTTTGACAGTTCCTTTTCGTATTATGGGTTTGCACATTATACATGCAATCCCGGGGTTAAGCTTGTCCAACTCAAAAAGGTCATGAATTAGCTACTACTTTCTCATGAGCTAAAGCAGAGGCACAAAATAAAAGATTTTGAACATTTAAGGATAACACATAAATTATATACTTTTGGAGGTGGTAGTGGAGTACCACGAGTAGGTAGGTATGGTGGACTCATATGGAAGGTATTGGCTTAAGGGTATGGACGCACAAGCAGAATTTCGCTTGGTGCAGAGTTAGGCTAGCAAAGGTTTTGAAAGAGAAGACAACTGATGATGACTAAGATGCAAAGAAATATAAAGCATGAACATTGAAATAAGCATAACACATCAAGTTGTCTTCCTTGTCAACATAACACTTCAAGCATAATAACATAAAGGTTTTGGCTACGTTGATACTTTAAGAACATCATGCTTGTTGTTATGACCAAAGCTATGTTTGCCAAGATTAAATAAAGTTTCATAGCCATACCTGACATAAGGTCAACACTCTCCATAAGAATCATCATATAAGGTCGATTGCGTGAAGAGAATACCGAGTGCAGCAAAAAGGAACCGATAAACTTCTCATTAATATTCCATCATAAAGGACTCCACACACACGGATACAATTATTCACCGAAGGGGTGATAGACATCAATGCACACACCTATCTCATATAATAACCTCCCTAGACATGATACGACTCTACTTGACTTCTGAAAGACAAAAGGTAAAAGGTAAAGATACCGGGCACTCCCCCCAAGCTTGGAACAAGCCAAGGGAATGCCATTACCCACGGAGATTTCACTCATCATCCTTGTTGGCGTTGATCAAGTAGTTCTTGGCGAAGCTCTTCCATGGAAGGGGTTCTCCAGTCTCATATGAGAAGCTCGTCTCCTGGATCCTGCATTCAGCACCCAAACCCATGTGTAGAAACCTTAGTTCATACTCATAGTTCTGGTTATGTAGATCATTAATTTGCCCTTGGAGTTCTATGATTTTGTCTTCAGACGCGGCGATTCTTTCCCACATCTCCTTCAGAAAGTAGTTCTTCAGCTCGTTGGTGATGTCAAAGTTAGCTTCGACACCACGCTCGGTCATCTTCTTGTACTCGAAGACTTCTTGCTCCACTTCTTCCAGCCTGGCCTGGACGCTCCCCTCCTTGATAGGTCCCTTCAGATCTTCTTGATGAAGGACGCCTTCCTTCATCTGAACAACCTGAGGGTGCTTCTTCACCTCAGCGAGGTAAGGGTTGATGACGTTGACGACGAACGTGTCCTTGGGGGAACTTGGAGAAGCCATGGCACCTAAATTTAGCCGAAAGATTTCCTAGCAGAAACAGATCGAAGAGAAAACACGCGAAATCGCAAGATACGTTGCCGGAACACCCCGGGCAAATATATAGGAAACATTTATGCACAGAAAGGAAGGTAACGGACCAAAGCGGGGTCGGAGACGGGCTCCGGGGTGTCCAGGCGGCCTGCTGGTGCGGCCCAGGGGGGGGGGGCGCCAGGGGGGCGCCTGGACTCCCTGGTGGTCGTCTCCGGCTCCACTTCGACTCGGAATTTTACTAATTTTACAAAAACTCATAATACGGAACTTTTATGATGGTTTGCGGTGTTTTCTTACCGTACTACATACCTTTTCTTTATTCTGCTTCTGCTGGCGTCTGAAACAGGGCTGCAACATGTTCTTCGTGGGTTGTTGTGTATATTATATTCACATCAATATCGACAGGGTCTCCTGCTATGTAATGTTTAAGTCTTTGCCCATTCACAACTTGAGGTTTGGTGCCTTCAAAATTATTAATCTTAATTGCACCAGACCGATAAACTTCTTCAATATGAAATGGTCCTTCCCACCTGGAAAGTAGTTTGCCTGGAGAAAACCTGAAACGAGATCTAAACAACAAAACTTTATCACCAACATTAAATTCACGTTTAAGAATCTTCCTATCATGCCACCTTTTTACCTTTTCCTTGAACATTTTAGCGCTCTCGTAAGCTTCACTTCTCCATTCATCTAGAGAAATCAAGTTCATGAGACGCTTCTCACCAGCTAGTTTTGGGTCAGCGTTAAGCTCTCTAACAGCCCAGAAAGCTTTGTGCTCTAGCTCTAATGGCAAATGGCAAGCCTTGCCATATACCATCTTATAGGGGGACATGCCCATGGGGTTTTTGTAAGCAGTTCTATATGCCCACAAAGCATCTCCTAATTTATTTGACCAATCCTTCCTATTTCTGTTTACTGTTTTCTGCAAGATCAACTTAATCTCTCTATTGGTGAGCTCAACTTGCCCACTAGTTTGAGGATGATACGGTGAAGCAATTCTATGGTTAACATCGTATTTAGCCAGAGCTTTTCTAAAAGCTCCGTGTGTGAAGTGTGATCCTCCATCGGTCATGAGATACCTTGGTACACCAAACCTAGGAAATATTACATCCTTAAGCATTTTTAAAGATGTTTTGTGATCAGCACTTTCAGTGGGGATTGCTTCAACCCACTTGGTCACATAATCAACAGCTACTAAAATGTGAGTGTACTTGTGCGAAGAAGGAAAAGGACCCATAAAATCAAAACCCCAACAATCGAAAGGTTCAATCACTAGTGAGTAATTCATAGGCATCTCATTCCTTCTACTAATGTTACTAACTCTCTGACATTTATCACAGGCTAAAACATAATTTCTAGCATCTTTAAAGAGAGTAGGCCAATAAAAACCTGATTGAAGAACCTTATGTGCAGTCCTCTCACCGGCATGATGTCCTCCATAGGGACTATCATGACACCGTCGGAGAACGTCCCTCTGCTCATGTTCCGGAATGCATCTTCTCACGATCCCGTCGGGACCTTCTTTGAAAAGATGTGGGTCATCCCAAAAGTAGTGCCTCAAATCATGAAAGAACTTCTTCCTCTGCTGAAATGTTAGACCTGGAGGCAAATACTTTGCAACAATAAAATTAGCATAATCTGCATACCATGGTTCGGAAAGAGGTTGTATTTTTACAACGGCAAGTTGCTCGTCTGGAAAACTATCGTTAACTGGGATGGGGTCATGCGGTATATCTTCCATTCTTGAAAGATTGTCCGCTACCGGATTGTCTTCCCCATTCCTATCAACAATCTGCAAATCAAATTCTTGGAGAAGGAGTACCCATCTGATAAGCCTTGGCTTGGCATCCTTCTTTGTCATAAGATATTTAATGGCAGCATGATCAGTATGAATAATAACTTTGGAATCAACAATATACTGCCTAAACTTATCACAAGCAAAAACCACAGCTAAGAATTCCTTCTCAGTAGTAGCATAATTTCTTTGAGCACTATCAAGGGTTTTACTAGCATAATGTATAACATTCAATTTCTTATCAACCCTTTGTCCTAAAACAGCTCCAACAGCAAAATCACTTGCATCGCACATAATCTCAAAAGGTAAATTCCAGTCAGGTGGTTGTACTATAGGAGCAGTTATTAAAGCTTTCTTAAGGACTTCAAAAGCTTCCTTACAATTTTCATCAAACGCAAAAGGAACATCCTTCTGGAGAAGATTAGTGAGGGGTCTCGAGGTTTTAGAAAAGTCTTTAATAAATCTTCTATAAAAACCTGCATGACCGAGAAAACTGCGAATACCTTTGATGTCCCTTGGATAGGGCATCCTCTCAATAGCTTCGATCTTGGCTTTGTCCACTTCAATTCCCCTTTCGGAAATCTTGTGACCAAGAACTATTCCTTCATTAAAAATAAAGTGGTACTTCTCCCAGTTGAGTACCAAATTTGTCTCCTCGCATCTCTGCAAAACTTTATTAAGGTTGTGAAGACAATGGTCAAATGAAGTTCCATAGACGGAGAAATCGTCCATGAAGACTTCCATAATATCCCCGCAGAAACCATGAAAGATAGCAGACATACACCTTTGAAAAGTAGCAGGGGCATTACATAAACCAAAAGGCATACGTCTGTAAGCATAAGTACCAAAAGGACAAGTAAAAGTGGTCTTCTCTTGATCGGCAGTGTTAACATGAATTTGAGAGAAGCCAGAATAACCATCGAGATAACAAAAGTGGGTATTTTTGGATAACCTTTCAAGCATTTGGTCGATGAACGACAATGGGTAGTGATCCTTCCTGGTTGCCTTGTTGAACTTCCTGTAATCAATACACATTCTATATCCAATAATAATTCTTTGAGGTATTAGTTCATTTTTATCATTAGGAACCACAGTTGTACCTCCTTTCTTAGGAACACAATGTACCGGACTTACCCACTTACTGTCAGCTATAGGGTAGATAATACCTGCGGCTAGAAGCTTGAGAATCTCAGTTCTCACGACATCCATCATCTTCGGGTTCAACCGTCGTTGATGATCAACAACAGGTTTTGCGTCGGGCTCAAGGTTGATAGTATGTTGACAGATAGATGGACTAATCCCCTTAAGGTCATCAAGGGTATAGCCAATTGCGCCTCGGTGTTTACGAAGTACTTCCAATAATCGCTCTTCTTCATATCCTGAAAGGTTAGAATTGATAATAACAGGATATACTTTCTTTTCATCTAAATAAGCGTACTTGAGCGTATCGGGAAGAGGTTTAAGATCGAACACTGGGTCTTCTTTCGGTTTTGATAAAATTCCCAAAGGTTCAACAGGAAGGTTGTGCTTCAGGATAGCAGGCTGCCTCAAGAATATTTCATCCAGTTCATTTCTTTCCTGCATATGTAAATCATTCTCGTGGTCCTCCATGTATTGCTGCAAAGGATCATCAGGGGGAATAGCAATAGAGGCAATACTTTCAATAATTTTATCATCACTAGGTAAATCAGTACCACGAGGCTGCTTAGAGAACTTAGAAAAGTTAAATTCATATGGCTCACCATCGAATTCAACAGAAACTTTACCTTTCTTGCAATCTATTATAGCTCCACAAGTTCTAAGAAAAGGTCTACCAAAAATGATTGGACAAAAATTGTCCCTGGCTGAACCAAGTACCAAAAAGTCGGTAGGGTATTTTACCTTTCCACATAGGACTTCAACGTCCCTCACAATTCCGATAGGAGAGATAGTTGATCTATTTGCAATATGAATAGTAACATCAACTTCTTCAAGTTCACAAGGGGAAATCTCACCGATGATTTCTTCATAGAGTGAATAAGGAATAGCACTTGCACTCGATCCCAAATCGCATAGCCCATAATAATTGTGATCTCCTATTTTAACAGATACCACCGGAGTAACAGAAATTTGGCCTTTGTTCTTGGCTGTGACAAGGTTAGTGGAAACAGCACAAAAAGTTATATTGGAATCCAAAACATCAGCAGTAGCAAGGTCTTTAATCAATGCAACTTGAGGATCGACCCTAATCTGGTCCTCAGGTTCATCAACTCTTCTTTCACTTTTATTTATTATGCCTGTTACGAGAGAGTGTTCCTTTATCCTTGTGGGAAAAGGAGGCTTTTCATATATGACTGCAGACAAAATAGGCTCAGCAACATAAATATCAATAGGTGGTTCTTTAAAAGGTGAATGGTGCTGGTCTCTATTCTTTTTAAAAGCATCAACATGAGAGGCAAAATTCTTACATAAATCAATCAATAGATGGGAATCAAGACCAATCTTAGAGCAAAAAGTATTGAAGTAATCAGTTTCCACATAGCTCTCAATATAATCATGTTCATAATTTATAGCGGGTTCAATACCTTTATCAATTTCCCAATCTATAGTATTCCTTTGGATCTTTCAAGGAGATCCCACCTTTCTTCAACGCTCTTCTTCTGAAATACCCTACTAGAGGAGGCATCCAGCATCTCCTTATCCTGACGAGAAAGCCTGGCATAGAAATTTGTAAGTATAATTTCCTTGGGAAGCTTATGAATTGGGCATTTGAGCATTAGAGACTTCAGTCTCCCCCAAGCTTGAGCAATGCTTTCTCCGTCACGAGACCTAAAGTTATATATATAATTATTGTCTCGATGAATTTCATGAAGAGGATAAAACTTAGTATAGAAAAGAGACATAAGCTCCTGCCAGTCCAGCAAATGTGAGTTATCGAGAAGCCCATACCAATCTGAAGCTTTATCTATAAGGGATACGGCAAACAATTTCCTCATGACAAACTCCCTCGATACACCTGCAAGCTTAAATAATGAACATAGTCGTGACAAATATAGCAAGTGCTCACCGGGATGTCTGTATCCTGCATAACGATTAGACAAAACATAATTGATAATGCCAGCTGGTATTTTGTAAGGCACAATTTCAGTAGGGGGGGGGGGATCAACCACCACAGGTGTGGGGTGTCTTCCCACAAGCAACGCTCCAATAATAGGATTATCCATAGGGACAAAGAACAGCAATAGCAAAAATAAAAACAGAATTATAAAAAGACTTTCTTACCAGTTTCACTTTACCAATAGCGCTACGCTCCCCGGCAACGGCGCCAGAAAACGTTACTTGATGACCCTCAACCGTAAGTGATATGTTGCAGCGTTTTCGATAAGTAAGAGTGTCGAACCCAACGAGGAGCAGAAGGTATTGATAAGCGATTCTGAGCAAGAAATTACTGCAAGCACTGAAAGATAACTTTTAGGGGTTTTCTCGGTATAAGCAACAGGAATGTAAAGATAAGTAATGTAAAAGGTACTGAGAGTAACAAGTGGCCCAATCCTTTCTTAGCAAAGGAGAGGCCTAGCAACTGAACTTATAAAGACTAAAGTGTTCTTGAGGACACACGGGAGAGGTAGTCATGTGCTTTCGCCATATTCCGTATCGATACTATGTTATGTGTTGATAAGTGTTGAGTGGGTGGATCTATGCTAGTGCACTCTCTAGACTAAGATGAATGCACTCTTATGATTAAACACCTTGCAAGCATCCGCAAATACAAGATAGAATTTAAGGCAAAAGCCTAACCATAGCAATACGATCGAGGATCCATTATTCCCTTATGCAAAAGCGTGCGAACTGGGGTTCAGGTTTCTGTCACTCCGGCAACCCACCATAAGCATTCTTTATACACAATGTATTCTCCTAGGTCCTTAATAAGGCGAAGTGTTGGGTGTTCGACTCACACAACACCACTAGTAGAATGACAACGCAACTTAAGTATCAAACAACACATATTACTTCAACAGCATATGACTACTAACAACAAGACTTTCCCCATGTCCTCAAGAACTAAGGTAACTACTCACAAGACATAAAAGTGATCATGATCAGTGGGGATAAATATGTGATAAACAATCTGGACATAATAATATTTCTCCAACATAACTCAATAGCATTCACCACAAAGTAGTAATCAACACCGATGGTGTAGAGAGGATAGGTAGTACAAGTTACAACACGAGTTGCGATGGAAAGATGAGATTTGGATGAAGATGGAGATGGTGCTGGTGTTGGGGATGATGTTGATGATGATCTCGATGATGCCCGTGACGATGGTGATGACGATGGCGACGATCTCCCCTTCCGGTAGGTGATCTCCCCGGCGGAATCTGCCCGCCGGAGATGCCCTTTTCTTCTCTGTAGGTTTCCGCCTCGAAGCGGCGGCGGAACTCCGTAAAAAGTCCCGTGCCTAGGGTTTTCGGGGGACGGAGAACATATATGCAAAAGGGGGCGGCCAGAGGTGTGACAGGGGCTCCAGGCGCCCCCCCGGCGCGGCCAGGGGGGGCGCCCCCAGGCCGCCTGGGCACCCTGTGGCCCCCCTCTGACTCCCCTTTTGCGTGTCTTCGTTATTCGTCTGAAAAATACCTCCCGTCAATTTTCAGGTAATTTGGAGGTGTTCTTCTTCAGCAACTCAGTATCCACTTTTTCCTGCTGAATCCTGCGTCTGCTGTTCCGGCACCGGAAAGTTGCAAACTATGTAAAATAGACCAAAACAACATAAGAACATCATCATAACGTGAAATATATCAATGAATAAGGATAAATTATAATACAAAATAGTGATGCATTTTGGACGTATCAATCAACCAAAGGCTTTCAGTTACTGCGTGGACCCTCTAGATGCTGAAGACTGGATAACAGATATCAAGAATCATTTCGAGTGCAGTTACGTCAGGCCCGAGGACTATGTGAAGTTTGTCACCTTCCAACTCAAGGACCAAGCAGCTGATTGGTGGCAGCAGTTCAAAGACTCCAGAGCAGGGCGTGTAATCTCCTGGGATGACTTCTGCAAGGACTTTTGCTCTCACCACATTCCAACAAGTGTCATCGAGGGTATGCGTGAGCAATTCCGCAACCTGAAGCAAGGCTCTATGACTGTCTACCAGTATAATGTCAAGTTCCAGAACCTTACCCGCTATGCAAAGCAAGACATCCCAGATGCCAAGAGCAAGATCTATCAGTTCCGTGGTGGTCTTAAGGATGAACTCCAACTTGCTCTCACCTTGTTCGAGCCTGATGAGTTTGATAAATTCTATAACATGGCACTTAAGCAAGAGGCAGCCCATCTCAAGATGGAAACTTCCAAAAAGAGGATCAGAGACGCTGTTCACTCCTCCTCTTCTTCTCAAGTGGTCGCGAAGCTACATAAGTTTTGGCTTCCACCTCCTCCAGTGATCCGAGCTCCCTACAACAACAACAAGAATTCTGGTGGCCGTGGTTTCTCCCACCCACACAACCAAGGCAATCAGTCCAAGTCGCAGTACCAAGATCCAAGATCAAGTGTTCCTCCTCCTCGTCCACTTGCTGAGGTCACTTGCTACAAATGTGGTCTGAAGGGTCATTATTTCAACAAGTGCACCAACCAGAGGCGCCTTCCGCCTCCTCCACCTGTCAGCACTGCTATTGTCAACCATAATCCAAACTCAGCAAGAGTGAATCTGATGAATGCAGCTCAAGCAGAGAATTCTTCAGATGTGATACTTGGTAATCTTCCAGTCAACCTTAAACCTGCTAAAGTCTTGTTTGATTTGGGTGCATCATGTTCTTTCATGTCTCAACCATTTGCATCCAAGCATAATGTTGACATCAAAAGTTTGCCAAGGGAATTATCAGTTGTTTCTCCGGGTAAACTAATGCATTCAAAGATATTTGCTCCGGATGTATCTATTCGCATGGGTGATTACTGCTTTCTGGCCTCTCCGGTTGTTCTCGGCAACTCCGACATCGATCTTATTCTTGGGATGGATTGGCTTTCTCAGCATGATGCTCACATTGATTGTGCAAATAAGGAAGTCAAGATTACTCATCCTAACGAAGACGTGATTATCTTTGCCTCTCGGGATAACACAATCAGGCTTTTCTCTCTCAATGACAAGGGCGAGATTAATGCCATCTCTCAAATTCCAGTGGTTAACGAATATGAAGACGTCTTCCCTGAAGAACTTCCAGGCATGCCTCCGCATCGTCAAGTTGAATTTGTCATCCGACTCGAGCCTGGTACTGAGCCAGCATGCCGGCGTCCGTACAAGCTCTCCCCTGAAGAGTTGAAGGAGTTGAAGAAACAGCTTGATGAACAAGAGCGTATGGGTCTGATCAGGCCTAGTACGTCTCCTTGGGGCTGTGGTGTCTTATTTGTCAAGAAGAAGGATGGCACGGAGCGCCTTTGCGTTGATTACCGGCCATTGAACAAGAAGACAATAAAGAACAAGTATCCGCTCCCCAACATCAATGAATTGTTCGAGCAGCTCAAAGGAGCTAAAGTGTTCTCTAAGCTCGATCTCCGAATGGGTTATCACCAAATTCGCATTCGCGAAGAAGATATCCACAAGACTGCCTTCAGAACGAGCTACGGCTCCTATGAGTATACAGTCATGTCATTTGGCCTCGCTAATGCTCCACCTACCTTCTCGAGAATGATGCACTACATTTTCAACCCCTAAACCAACGAGTTTGTGCTTGTGTATCTGGATGACATCTTGGTATTCTCCAAGAATGAAGAGGATCACGAAAAGCACCTTCGTCTGGTTCTCGACAGACTCCGTGAACATAAGTTCTATGCCAAGTTCTCCAAGTGGGAATTCTGGCTCGATAAGGTCTTGTATCTGGGCCATATCATCTCCGCTGACGGTATTGCTGTGAACCCCGAGAAAGTTGAAGCGATTGTCAACTGGGAACCTCCTCAGAACGTCAAGCAACTCCGAAGCTTCCTTGGTCTTGCTAGCTATTGCAGAAGGTTCGTTGAGAACTTCTCCAAGATTGCCAAGCCTCTCTCCAACTTGCTGCAGAAGAATGTCAAGTACAACTGGTCTCCGGATTGTGATGTGGCATTCAAAACTCTCAAAGAAAAGCTCATCTCTGCTCCAGTTCTTACCCCTCCAGAAGAGTCCAAGCCCTACGAAGTATTCTGTGATGATTCTCTTCAAGGACATGGTGGTGTGCTAATGCAGGACAAGAAGATTGTGGCATACACTTCTCGTCAATTGAAGCCAAGTGAGAAGAACTACCCCACACATGATCTCGAGCTAGCAGCTGTGGTACACGCCTTGATCACGTGGAGACACCTTCTGTTGGGCAGAAATGTCGATATCTCCACCGATCACAAGAGCTTGAAGTACATCTTCACACAGCCGAACCTGAACCTCCGCCAGACTCGTTGGGTTGAGATGATCCAAGAGTATGATCCAAGCATCGACTACACACCTGGCAAGGCCAATGTCATTGCAGATGCCTTGAGCAGAAAGGCATATTGCAACAGTCTCCATATCAAGCCGTTCCAGCCTAAGCTTTGTGAAGCATTCAGGAAGCTCAACCTACAAGTTGTTCCGCAAGGCTTTCTCGCAAATCTTCAAGTTGCTCCTACCTTGGAAGATCAGATTCGTGAGGCCCAACTCAGTGATGCTATGGTGCAGAAAGTGAAAACATGGTATTGCAAAGGGTACTCCAAAATACAAGTGCTATCGCATTGATGAGAGAGACACCTTGTTCTTTGAGGACAAACTTGTGGTTCCCAAGGGTGATCTCAGGAAGCTCATAATGAACGAAGCACATGACTCCCTCCTGTCGATTCATCCTAGAAGTTCCAAGATGTACCAAGACCTCAAGCAATCTTACTGGTGGACTTGCATGAAAAGGGAGATTGCCCAATTCGTGAATGAATGTGGTGTCTGCAGAAGAGTGAAGGCAGAGCATCAACGTCCAGCCGGTCTTCTCCAACCTCTTCCTATCCCCGAGTGGAAATTCGACCACATTGAAATGGATTTCGTCACTGGGTTTCCTAAGTCCAAGAAGGGGAATGATTCTATCTTTGTGGTGATTGACAAGCTTACCAAAGTAGCTCACTTCCTTCCAGTCAAAGAATCCATCAATGCAGCTCAACTGGTAGAGTTGTACACTTCCAGAATCGTGTCCTTACATGGCATTCCTCAAGTTATCTCCTCAGACCATGGAAGTTTGTTCACATCCAAGTTCTGGGACTCCTTTCAGTCTGCCATGGGCACTAAGATCCGTTTCAGCACTGCATTTCACCCTCAGACTAGTGATCAAGTCGAGAGAGTGAATCAGATTCTAGAAGACATGCTCAGAGCTTGTGTCATATCTTTTGGCATGAAGTGGGAAGATTGCCTTCCGTTTGCCGAGTTCTCTTACAACAACAGTTTCCAAGCAAGTGCCGGCAAAGCTCCGTTTGAAATCCTCAATGGCAGAAAGTGTCGTACCCCTCTCAACTGGTCCGAGACTGGTGAACGTCAACTTCTTGGCAATGACTTGATCTCAGAAGCCGAAGAAATGTGCAAAGTCATACGTGAGAATCTCAAGGCCGCTCAGTCGCGTCAGAAGAGTTACTATGACGGCAAGCATCGTGATTTGGCCGTCAACATTGGGGATCATGTCTATCTCCGTGTTTCTCCTATGAAAGGCAGCCAAAGATTCGGTATCAAAGGAAAGCTTGCTCCTAGATACATGGGCCCTTTCAAAATCCTTGGCAAAAGAGGCGATCTACCTATCAACTTGAGCTCCCTTCCAACTTCGCTAATGTTCATGATGTGTTTCATGTGTCTCAACTCCGCAAGTGCCTCAAGACACCTGAACGCACCATTCCGTTTGAGGAGATTGATCTTCAACAAGACTTGTCTTACCGAGAGCACCCAATTGCTATTCTCGAAGAAACCGAGCGCAAGACCCACAACAAGTCAATCAAGTTCTTGAAAGTCAAGTGGTCACACCATACCGACCGAGAAGCTACGTGGGAACGAGAAGATCACCTTCGTTCCGAGTACCCTTCCTTCTTCCAGTCCTAGATCTCGGGACGAGATCTTTTCGTAGTAGAGGAGAGTTTGTAATGCCCCGGATGTAACACTTTCCCCTTTTGGATATATAAACTTTGGCTTCATCAGTTCCATTCCGGGTTCTTCGTCTTTTTGGGTTTTCGTCGTTTTGTCGTGTGCGTGTGTGCATTCATCCATGTCATGTTGTCATGTGCATTGCATTGCATTTGTGTGTCGGTTGCATCCGGTCCCACTAGTCTCTTCCCGTTGTCCGTTTTGAGTTCCGACGCTCTCACACGTGCCCGTGGCATCCTGGAGTCCTTCTTTTGTGTTTGGCCGTGTAACGTTTCCGTAATGGCGTGAGACTTTTCGTGCGATGTTGTTTTGATACGTGTAACCTGCCTGTCAAGTTTCGTCGTGTTTGGAGTTCGTTTGGTACTCCAACGGGTAACTTTATGGGCTAAAAGTACCTCCTCTTTGAGGCCCAGAACCCCCCTCCAACAGACCAACAACCCAGCTCAAACCCTTACCATCATCTAGGCCGTTCATTTGTGATCGCGTGGCCGAAAACTGCTCCTCATTTGGACTCTCCTAGCTCCTTGTGCCTATATAAACGTCCACCCCCTACAATCTTGCGTCCAAAACCCTAGTGCTTCCACCGCCGCCGCACAGTGCTTCCACCGCCGTCGTACAGTGCTTCCACCACCGCCGCGCGGGTCCGCCGGCCCAGCGCCGGCCCGCAGCACCGCAGATCCGGGCCGTAGTTCCCCATCCGCGCCCCCGCGCCTTCGTCCCCGCCGCCGGGAGCTCGCAGCCGCCGCCGCTGGCCGGAGCGCCGCCGCACCGGCCTTCTCTGACCCCGCCGCCGGTCTTCCTCCGGCCCCGAGCCATCCCCGCCGCCACGCCCCTCAAGTTCCCGCCGCCTCCGAGCCCTCAGGCTTCCAGGCCACCGCAGGCCCCTCGCCGCCGGGCCACCCGACGGCCGGTCGCCGCTCTCCGTCCCTCCGGCCTCCCGCCGGCCGGAGTAATCCCGCCGCCGCCGAAGCTCGAGGCGCCGGCCTCGTCGATCGGGAGCTCGATCCACCAGATCGGGCCTGGGGGAAACCCTAACGGGCGCCCGACACTGCGGACCCGTTGACCGCTGCTGACCCACACTCACTAGGCAACGGTTTAAAATGCCGTCGCCGAAATGGTTAAAAACCGTTTGTATAACACATCTCTGCACCAGTGAAATGACATAAAGGCAGTTCAGTAGTACTTCGGAAGCAAACATTTGGTTTCATCATAACAACAAAGAAATTAAGTTCACAAACATCGATCATATAGATCACATAACGAAAACGCACTAGTAATTCAGAAGTAAAAGTTTAGCTCTATCATGAGCTCTCCTTGCCTTCAAACATCCTTGTGATCTCAGCTTGGGAGGGGGGGGGGTCCTCGCAGCTTACACTCTCGACGGTTGCTCTAGTGATCTCACTGTTCTTGTGCTCTGAACATATGCTGCACCACTCTTGATGTATGCCAGAGTGCTCTCACATAGGTGAGCATGATCTCCGTGTACTCGGACATCCTTGTGACAATGTCTATGACTGTAGGAGTTCCGTTTCGAGGCGTTTCGGGTTCTCCATCTAAATCGCATTAAACAAGTTGACATTTAGATAAAATAATTTTTTCATGAAAGCCGATTTATGACAATATAAAAGATAGAACTTTTATGACAACATTCCATATTTGTCCTTTGGGTGGACATTTCTCGCACTTAAGTTGGTTCATCTCGTTAGTGGTTATATCTATGTTGTACACTCACTCAGTCACTCACTCACTCACTGTATTTTCGACTGTTCACTACTAGGAAAAGGGCTATAGATGGAATTGACACTAATGGCGCACCAGACATGCGGTGCGCCATTAGTATATCTAATGGCGCACCATGTGTTGGTGCGCCATTAGTATCCAAATACTAATGGCGCACCGTTGACGTGGTGCGTCATTAGTAACAATTTTTTTTTCATATTTTTCTCAAAACTACTAATGGCGCACCAGTGGATAGTACGCCATTAGTAGTTGAACTACTAATGGCGCACCACATCCACGGTGCGCCATTAGTAATTTTTTTTCAAATTTTGTTTTTATTTTTTTAATTTTATTTTCAAAAAATACTAATGGCGCACCGTGGGAGTGGTGCGCCATTAGTAGTTCAACTTACTAATGGCGCACCACTCCCAAGGTGCGCCATTAGTATTTTTTTTTCATAATTTTTTTATTTTATTTTCAAAAAATACTCTCCGGTGTTGTATACCTCGCCGGTCTTTGTTGTTTCAAGATCAACATTTTCTTCGTCATCATCATAATCGTAGTTCATGACTTCATCAATTCGGTCGTCGCGATCGAATATCATATCACCCTCTCCGGTGTTGTTTAGAAATTCGGAGCCATCATAATCTTCTTCACTATGATCATCATCTGGCCCGCGAGGATGGCTTATCATATCAAACAGGGGTTGTTCTCCCTCTCTGCCGGTATTGTCCGCCATAGCTTATATTTAACTAATCCAAAAGAAATATAAAACAATTTAGTAATCAAATTACATCGTCTCGAATAATATATATAATATCGAATACATCGTCTCGAATAATAGATATAATCTTGAATACATCGTCTCGAATAATAGATATAATCTCGAATACATCGTCTCGAATAATATATAATCTCGAATACATCGTCTCGAATAATATATAATATCGAATACATCACTGGCTAGGTAGCTAATAAAGATCGAATACTACAGAAGAATCTAGGACACTCGCGGTTCCAGCGGCGCGGGCGGTGGACACCCAAAGAGAAGGAACCCTCACAGGATCATGGCTGAAGTGAGATCCCTGAAGACACTGTCAGGTATTGGAGAACCTGTCGCCCTCTAAGGCAACCATGTAGTGATGGACGTGCTCGTCCTCCTCCCTAACACGGCGACGTACCACCTCCGGCGGGGCCGGCCCCCTCCGCACCGAAACTGGCCACCGCGAATGCCACCAAACGAGATCAGGGTCGACGACAGGACCCGGGGCCGGGTTCCTCATCAAGCGGCGCGCCCCTCCAGGCAGCACCTCCCAGTGCCAGCCTGGCGGAGCCCATTCCCGGACATGGGTCCTCTGAAGCAGGACGTCGTCGCGAACGAGTCGACGGCGAGGATGCGAGCCGGGCATCATCGACAGCAAATACTATATGCCGCAAAAGTAAAGTAACGTTTTTTAAATGATGGATTGTGATTTCATATATGCAAATTCTAAATTTTATAACTAAAAATATAATAAACTAAAAAAAACATTGACCGTATCTAAAACTAACATTTCTAACATTTCTATAACAAATTTTTTCATTAACATTTCTATAACATTAATACATAAAAAACTAACATTTCTATATATAACTAATAACTAAAAACTAACATTTCTAACATTAATACAGAAAACTAAAATCTAACATTTCTATATATAACTAATAACTAATAACTAAAAACAGAAAACTAAAAACTAAAAACTAAAAATAGATCAAAAATTCTGTATGTGTGCGTGTGTATGTGTGTGTATGTGTTGTCTGTGTGTGCAGGCGACGGTGCGGGGACGCCCGCGACGGCGAGCCAAGGCGATCCACGTCGCCGGCGGCGGGCGCGGCGGCTTCGATTGGAGGGGGGAGAGGGGGGACAGAGGCTCACAGCGCGGGCAAGGTCGAGGCGACGGCGATGGTGACGCAGGCCGGTGCGAGCACGGGGACGCGGGCCGGTGCGGGGACCGGGACGGGCCGGCGACGCGGACGGCGTGACGGGGGCGGTGCGACGAGGACGGGGGCGGCGCAGAGTCGACGGGACGGCGCGACGGCGGCTGCGACGGCGTGGGACGGGACGGCGGCAATGAAGCATAGAGGAAGTGGGAGATGAAACTGCAAAATTTTGAAGTGTTTTCTTATATAGGATGGACCTTTAGTACCGGTTGGCGCCATTAACCGGTACTAAAGGTCTGTTTTGGCCAAGCCAAGCGGCGGGAAGGGCAGGCCTTTAGTACCGGGTGGTAGCTCCAACCGGTACTAAAGACCCCCCCCCCTTAGTACCGGTTGGTGCCATGACGCGGTACTAATGGGGGGTGCGCTGGCAGGCGAGGGGCGCATATGTTTAGTCCCACCTCGCTAGTCGAAGAGCGCCAGGACCAGTTTATAAGCCCCGGCGCGGGCACTGCATTGAGCTTCTCTCAAATGCAGGCCTTCTGGGCCTACCTCTGCTACTCTGCCATGTGGGGCCTATTGGGCTTGCGGGCCTGCATCCTGGCCCAACAACAGGTTGCGTTTCTAGTCGTATGCAGGCCGCTATGGCCCAGTAGGCGGGCTTTTTTTTCTTTTTTTTTCTTTTCTGCATTATTAATTTTGTTTTATTTATTTTTAGTTGTTTTTGCGGTATTTAGAGTTTCTTTGTGAATATTTTTGCTTTACGTACAAAAAATATCAACTTTCTGTTAGTGCCGGTAGTTTTCAAATTTGAATAGTTTAAATTTTGAATTATTTGAAATTTGTGTGAATCACTAGTTTGTGAATAACTTAACTTTAAAAATTCATTTTTCAGTGATTCTTTTTTATTACGTTTAATATTAGTGTGTTTTATCATTATATTCAATTTGGTAATGCTTAGGTTATTTAAAAAATGAAATATCTTTGTAACAGATGAGTTTTCGTCCGTTACAAAGAAATTATGATACCATGCCAACTTTCAACCTTTTCAGAGTTCATTTGAAGTGTTTTTCAATTTAGCTGAAAAAATCGGTAAATGCATAAAAGAATTTGTTTGCACATAAAATTTCTTCACGTTTCAAATGCCAAAACACATAACTACCCTAACTATTACAGAGATTCCCTTCTGGGTGTGAAACACAGAAGATAGTGATGATAGTGAAGCCGATCACATCCCAGATCTTTGGGTGTGAAACTTTTTCTTCGCGTGTGTCCCTTTGCGCCGTAACCATGGAAAATCTTCATTATTTAACGGGATGCTCGGGTCAATATTCACTATGAATGGAGCAATTTCATCAAACTTTTCATAATCTTCTGACTGGTATGTCTTGTCATCCACTCCCACGATGTGTCTCTTCCCAGAAAGAACTACGTGCCGCTTTGGTAGACATGTCCTTCACATGGAAAACCTGTGCCACATCATTGGCTAGGACGAATGGTTCGTCTGCAGGTCTTCCGTACTGCAGGTCTTCCGTTACCCCGCCTCGTGTCATATTGACCCATTTGCACCGAAACAAATGGACCTTCAAACCATGTCGATAGTCAAGTTCCCATATGTCCTGTATATAACCATAATATGTTTCCTTTCCCGTCTTGATTTCTGCATCAAAGCGGACACCACTGTTTTGGTTGGTGCTCTTCTTATCTTGGGCGATCGTGTAAAATGTATTACCATTTATCTCGTGCATGGTATGTGTCTGCAACCAGCTGGCGAAACTCCTGGTTTGTTCACGTGTAATCCAGTCATCAGACCGCACCGGATGTTTGTAGCGTAGCAAATTCTTGTGTTCATCCATATACGGAGCCACCAAGGCGGAATTATGTAGAACTGTGTAGTGTGCTTCAGTGAGAGAATATCCGTCCATACATATTATTTGTTCCCCTCCTAGCGTTCCTTTTCCATGCAGTCTGCCCTTATGCCGTGATTCAGGAACACCAATCGGCTTAAGGTCAGGAATAAAGTCAATACAAAACTCAATGACCTCCTCATTGTGATGGCCCTTGGTGTCGGTGTACTAAGGTAGGGGTACCTTAGTACCCCAACTTGTGCACGGGCAGTACCAGCTTCCCGTGGCAGGGTTTACCACACGCTCGCCAAGGTCCGCTCTGGTCCCTATGAAGCCATTCAAGAACAAAGTATTCAAGTTAAGAGACAAGACTCCGGCAAGAGGAGCTTGCCGGGAAGGCCGCACCAGGCTCAAAGTTATCATTCCAGCACAAGACCCTGGCAAGAGGAGCTTGCCAGGAAGGCCAAAAGAACGGCACTTCAAGGAAGAACATCGTGGCGCATCGCGCGCCCCGGCAGGACCCGGAGCGCGACAAGCTTCCGGGCCCGGCAAGGTTGTGACCCCGGCAAGGTGGTTGCCGGGGAAGCCTATGTTGTGTCCCTCCGATCCAGCTGATCTGGCCACGCGTCGCCCTGGGGCCCTTCCAGGGGCACGTGGCAGATGGCTATGCAGCCTGGGGTACACGGTGGCAAGCCACGGTGACGAGGATATCGCCGTGGCGAACGGAGACGCATGGACGGACACTTTTTGGGGCGACGGCGACGGGCATTCAATGCCTTTGTCCCCCACCGTCAAGATTAGGTGAAGACCACTGTTCATCCACTATTTATACACTATTCATGCACTGTTGCAACTACCACCGATTTTATATTTTTACCCTCCTCTACGTTGACACCTGTCGGCGACCCCTTTGAGCTATAAAAGGAGGCCCATGCACAACGTAGAGGGGGTTCGATCCCAGAAACTCGCTCACTCCCAAGCTCGGTGTAGCTAGTACTGTAGATCTTCAAGCTCCCGAGCCCAAGAACTCAATACAACCAAAGCAGGAGTAGGGTTTTACGCGTCATCGCGGCCCGAACCTGGGTAAACTGCCCGCGTGTACTCCTTGATCTGCTCTCCGTGCTCCCTCCGCTCCCTTACCGCAACGTAGAAGGGGCTCCGGTCCCATAGGTGTTCGTGGGCGTCCAGTTTCCCCGACATCTTTGGCGCGCCAGGTAGGGGGCGTCGAGGTTGTGCGAACCTGATCAGGCGTTCACGCGGGCGCAACCTTCAGCAACTTAACCAGCTTCATCAACTTCATCGACTACATCAACATGCCTCCGAAGAAGAAGGCTTCGGAGGTCGGAGGCCCGTCCGCGTCGATCCCACCACCACCAGAGCCGACGGTTGGTGGGGGAGGCACCGGCGGAAGGGTGGACGCCGGTGGGGACACTCACGTGGCCACCAAGTCCAAGGACAAGACGGGCGACCGGGCGAACTCCAAGGCCTCGGTGTCCGTACACGCACCACGTCCCTCTCAGGAGGTGCCAGACCAGCAGCGACGTGGTACCGGAGGTACCATACGCTTGCTGGGACGTGGCCAGGCCGGCGAGTCACGGGACGCTCAAGGCCAACGTCCTGGCACGAGCAAGGCACGGTCGCCGGGACGGGAACATGCTCCTTCTAACGCGGTTAGAAGTCCGAGCGTGTCCCGCTCCTCGCAGCGTTCGCCACCGTTTCCCTCCTCTCCAGCAGAAGCCCTGGCCAGGGCTCAGCTGCTCCTCGACTTCCCTCCAGCGGCGGACAAGGCCGAAGACTGGAGGGCAACGATCCAGAGCCTCATCGCCTTCGCCAACAACGATGCGCCGCAGCAGCCGGCAACTTCACGGCCGCGTCAAGTTGACCAAGCGAAGGCCGATGGAGACAAGACCGCCGGGGGTGCAACTACCGTGCACTCCCCGCCGCGGAAGCAGAAAACGCCGCCCCGCCGGATCAACGTCGACGACGACTCCACGGCGTTGTCGGATCCGCGGGCTCGCCGCGATCAGCGCCAAGTCCTCGACGACAGGCGACAAGAGGACGCTCGAACCCGCATCGAGCGTCGAAGAGAAGCTCGAAGACAGTCCGCTCAGCGCGCTGGGACCGCTGTCGACATGCACGCGCCCGGTGAACCAAGCGACTTGCCGTACGCGGCAGGTTGCCCTGCGTTCACCCGAGAGCTGCGGCAAGTCTAGTGGCCCAGCATGAAGAATTTTAAGCCCGACGTACCTGAGAAGTACGACGGCAAGACACACCCCTCGGACTTCCTCAGCATCTACACCATTGCGGTGCAGGCTGCCGGGGGACGCGACGAGAAGATCCTAGCCAACTACTTCCCGCTCGTGCTTAAGCCAAACGTCAGGTCTTGGCTTATGCACTTGCCGGAGAACTCCATCTCTTCATGGGCAGATATGTGCCACCAGTTTGTCGGCGCCTTCACGGGCGGCCACAAACCCCACGGCCAGGAGAGCGATCTTCATATCCTTGCCCAGAAGGAGGGAGAGTCCCTGCGCAAATACATCCAAAGGTTCAGCCGCGTTCAGCACAATATTCCCGATGTCCACCCTGCCGCGGTTATCAGCGCGTTCCACCAGAACGTGCGTAACCGCCGGATGAGGGAGGAGATGGCCATGGCCAAGATCTGGGACGTCAGCGAGCTTTACGCTCTGGCTGACAAGTGTGCCCGTGCTGAAGAGGGGAGAAGACTCCCCGGAGAGGATACCGGCGCAGGAGGAAGTGACAGTGAGGATGCCGCCCCGGCAAGGAAAGACCGGCGGCGGAACAACAGGAAAAAGAAGAACAAGGAGGTACTGGTTGTCGAGCAGTCCGGCAAGGAGGCTCCCGCCAAGAAGACACAGGCTGGTGGCTCCGGCAAGGAGCCCGCCCCTGTAGCGGCAGCCGACAAGCAGGACGGCTCCGACAAGCAGTACTGCAAGATCCACCGCACCAAGGGCCACGATCTCCAGAACTGCAAGAGGGTAGAGTACCTCGTAGACAGCAGAAGGCTGAATACGAGCATCGTGATAAGGAGAAGGCCCAAGGAGGCGGAGGAGAGCCCAGCAAGAAGCGGCCGTTCAATGGCCGGGGAGGACGCCGCGGCAAGGCCAAGCAGCGGCAAGGAGACAGGCCTCCCCGGGGCCGCGACAAGGATGAAGACGAAGACGACGACGAGGATATGGATGAAGGAGACAACAGCGAGCAGGAGTTCCAGAAGGACACAGAAGTTCTGTGCGTCGATGGAGGTGCCTCTCTGCACACTTCCCACCGCCAACTCAAGCAATGGGTGCGGGAAGTGAATGCAGCTGAGCCACCCATCGAGTCGCGCAGGCTCCTAAAATGGTCCGGCACGCCCATCATCTTCGACCTTGAGGACCACCCTGACCGCACAACCGCGGTCGGGTGCTTGCCGATGTTGGTTTCACCAACTATCCGCAACCTCAAGGTCACCAAGATGTTGGTTGACGGCGGGGCCGGCCTCAACTTGATCTCCTCCGCTGTGATCAAAAACCTGTAGATCCCCGACAGCGAGCTCGAGGAAACCGGGACGTTCCAAGGAATCAACCCGGGAAGGAGCAAGCCGAAGGGGAAAATTACGCTGCCAGTGACCTTTGGTGGAGAGCTCAACTTCAGGACGGAGAGGATCACATTCGACGTTGCCGATATCCCATTGCCGTACAATGGGATACTTGGCCGTCCTGCACTCGCCAAATTCATGGCATCTTCCCACTACGCATACAACATGCTCAAGATGCCAGGGCCGATAAGAGTCATCTCTGTCCCCGGCGACAAGAAAGATGCGCTTATTTGCGCCGACAAGATCTACCGGGATGCAGCAGCCACGGCAGATAGCCAAACACTTGCCGCTGCAGCTCCCGGGGGGAAGACCAAGACCAAGTCCAGCAAGAGCTCTGGGGCCCACTCCGGCAAACGCACCTCTTCGGAGTGCTGCGCTGCCGTCGAGGACGCACCATCGAGCTCCACCGGCAAGTGCAAGAAAGGAATGGCAGCTCCACCGGCAACCAAGAGGGTGTCCGCCAAGGAGGACGGCACTGGTGGTACCTTCACCATCAGTGCTACACTCGACCCCAAATAGGAAAGCGCGCTCGTTGCCTTCCTGCGGGCGAATGTGGACGTGTTTGTGTGGCAACCGTCTGACATCCCCGGTGTTCCCAGGAAGGTAATTGAGCACAAGCTTGCTGTTTGTCCTCATGCGCGGCCCGTCAAGCAGAAGGTCAGGAAGCAAGCCGTGGAGCGCCAAGAGTTCATAACTCAAGAGATAAAGAAGTTGGAAGCAGGAGGCCTGGTGAGAGGCGTACTCCATCCTACGTGGTTGGCCAATCCAGTTGTTGTGCGCAAAGCTAATGGGAAGTGGAGACTTTGTATAGACTTCACTGATGTGAATAAAGCTTGTCCAAAGGATCCTTTTCCCTTGCCGCGCATCGACCAGATTGTTGACTCCACGGCTGGATGTGAGTTGCTTTCATTTCTCGATGCATACTCAGGTTACCACCAGATATTCATGGCTGAGGAAGATGAGGAGAAGACTGCATTCATTACTCCATGTGGCACATATTGCTTCATACGCATGCCCTTTGGATTGAAGAATGCAGGCTCAACATTTGCAAGGGTGGTACACGCTGCTTTTGAGCCACAGATACACAAGAATGTAGAAGCCTACATGGATGATATAGTGGTCAAGAGCAAGAGCAAGGACACCCTGATTCATGACTTGGAAGAAACCTTTGAGAATCTGCGCAAGATACAACTCAAGTTGAACCCCGAGAAGTGCGTCTTCGGAGTCCCCTCCGGCAAGCTTCTCGGGTTCTTCGTGTCCCAGAGGGGGATTGAAGCCAATCCCGACAAGATTAAAGCCATCGAGCAGATTGAAGCCCCAAAGCGCGTCAAGGACGTAAGGAGACTTGCTGGTTGTGTGGCTGCCCTTAGCAGGTTCATTTCAAAGTCTGCAGAACGCGCCCTGCCTTTCTTCAAAATCTTGAAAAAGGCAGGTCCTATGAAATGGACTCCGGAAGCGGAGGCTGGGCTGCAAGACTTGAAAGGATACCTATCCTCCACTCCAATACTTGTCGCACCTAAGCCACAAGAGAAGTTGCTGTTGTACTTAGCGGCGACCAATCAAGTGGTTAGTGCTGCGTTAGTAGCGGAGAGGGAGGTGGATGAGGAACCCACATCCCCGGCAAGCGCATCCAGCGGCAGGCAGGGGGCTTCCCCGACAAGCTCTGGCCCCGACAAGGACAAGTCTGCGCAAGAGCAAGGAGAAGTGCGAAAGAAGATGGTGCAGCGCCCAGTTTATTTTGTAAGTTCCCTCTTGCAGGGGGCTAGATCAAGATACTCTGGAGTGCAGAAGTTACTTTTCGGCCTCCTCATGGCCTCGAGAAAGCTGCGCCATTACTTCCAGGCACATGAGATAACAGTGGTCACTCGCTTTCCGTTGAAGAGGATATTGCAAAATCCAGAAGCAACAGGCAGGATCGTCGAGTGGGCACTCGAGCTTTCAAGCTTTGGCCTCAAGTTTGAGAGTACTTCAACTATACAGAGTAGAGCTTTGGCAGAGTTTATAGCGGAATGGACCCCAACACCAGATGATGAAGTCCCAGAGACAAGCATCCCCGTCCAAGAAGCAAGCAAGGAGTGGATAATGTACTTCAATGGTGCCTTCTCGCTGCAAGGCGCCGGCGCTGGCGTGTTACTTATAGCACCCACCGGAGAGCACCTCAAGTATGTTGTTCAAATGCACTTTCCCAAGGAGCAAGCGACAAACAATACTGCCGAGTATGAAGGTCTGCTTGCCGGTCTCAGAATTGCGGCCGAACTTGGGATCAAGAGGCTGATTGTGCGGGGAGACTCATAGTTGGTGGTCCGACAAGTAAACAAGATTTACCAGAGCCCTCTGATGGAAGCTTATGTCGATGAAGTGAGGACGCTTGAAGAACACTTTGAAGGCCTACAGATGGAGCACGTTCCAAGAGCTCAGAATGACATCGCAGATGGCCTTTCAAATTGTGCTGCGACGAAGTTACCTGTGGAACAAGGGATCTTCGTGCTCAAGCTAATTCAGCCATCCGTTACACCATCAGTTGGGCAGAGCAAGAAGAGGAAGTTGGTTTCCGGTGACTACTTGCCGGCGGATCTTCCCGAAGACGCCGCCAAGGTCCCCAAGATCAGCGACCAAAATGCTGAGGAACAGTCTGCTCCTGCGGACCCAAGGGTCTGTACAGTTGAAGCAGGCGTTCCCGACAAGCCTTGCCCCGGCAGGCTTGCCGGGGAACCCTCAGCTCCGGCAGAGCCGCAGGTTCTTGCCGTAGAAGCTATGGTTCCCGCAGCAGCCCTGATGCCTTTAGTCCTTGTTGTTGAGCCTCGAGCTCCAGCATGGGCACAGCAAATCGTCCGTTTTCTTCAGACTGGAGAACTTCCCGAAGAACCAGAAGAGATAGAGAGGATAACCAGGCAGTCAAGTATGTTCTAGTTCAGTGGCAACGAACTGTACAGAAGAAGACTCAATGGTGTCAGATTGAAGTGCATTTCCCGGGAAGATGGACAGAAGCTGTTGGCAGAGATACACGGAGGCATATGTGGTCACCACATTGGTGCAAGAGCACTTGCTGGGAAGGCGTTCCGACAAGGTTTCTTTTGGCCAGAAGCCCTCCAAGATGCAACTTCACAAGTAACCAAGTGTGAAGCGTGCCAGTTCCATGCCAAGCAAATTCACCAGCCATCTCAAGCTCTCCAGACGATCCCTTTGTCCTGGCCCTTCTCGGTCTGGGGGCTCGACATCCTCGGCCCCTTTCCCCGCGCTATCGGGGGCTTTGAGTACTTGTACGTCGCAATCAACAAGTTCACAAAGTGGCCAGAAGTGGAACCAGTGAGAAAGGTGACAGCACAGTCAGCAGTCAGGTTCTTCAGATAAATAGTTTGCCGTTTCGGGATCCCTAACAGGATCATCACCGACAACGGCACACAGTTCACAAGCCGCACCTTCATGCAATACGTCCAAGACCTTGGCGCCAAGGTCTGCTTCGCTTCTGTTGCTCACCCAAGGAGCAATGGTCAAGCGGAGAGGGCAAACGCTGAAGTGCTGCGCGGACTGAAGACAAGAACCTTCGACAGGCTGCACAAGTGTGGAAGAAACTGGATAGAGGAGTTGCCGGCGGCTCTTTGGTCAATCAGGACGACACCAAATCGAGCCACCGGGCAGACACCCTTTGCTCTTGTCTATGGAGCAGAGGCAGTTCTCCCCATGGAACTCGTATACGGGTCTCCTCGAGTGCTCGCTTACGACGAGCTCGAGCAAGAGCAACTACGACAAGATGATGCATTGCTGCGTGAGGAGGAACGTCTCCAGGCTGCTGGACGAGCTGCTCGATACCAGCAAGCCTTGCGTCGCTATCATAGCCGCAAGGTCAAGGTCAGGAGTCTCGAGGAAGGCGACCTTGTTCTTCGGCGCGTTCAGTCCGCAAGGGCTCCAACAAGTTGACGCCGAAGTGGGAAGGCCCTTATCGGGTGAGACAAGTCACAAGGCCTGGTGCTGTCCGCCTTGAGACCGAAGAAGGCTTACCAGTGAGCTACTCCTGGAACATAGAGCATCTTCGCAAGTTTCACCCATAAGGCGTGGTTGCCGCGATCCGCTCCGGCAACCACCTTTTGTACAAGTCTTGTCGTTGTTGCATGTAAACCTTTGTACAAAGCCGGGCGCAGACCCCGTGCATCAGTAAAACTTTTGTGCTTCGCACCATTTGTCATTTCGTGCTCTTTATTTTACTTGCATGTGTCATCTGACATTTTGTGCAGCACACACTCCCGGTAAGCAATAACAAGCCGCAAGGCTCCATACTTGTATTTCCTTCTCTTTTGTCTTTCTCTCTGAAACAGAAGGAGTGTTCCCCGCGCACAAGTTTGCCGGGGGGGAAGGAGATAGAAGTATGGACCAAGTGATGTTCAAGAAAGAAAAGTCTTGCGGGGAAGTAAACAACCCAATGAAAGCTAAGTTACCAAAGTTTGAGCATTCAAATTTTTAAATTTTAGTTATCTTCCTTGAACAACCACACTTTGTATGGAAAACCTGTGCGCGGAGGAACCTACCTGTGGCTAGACGCACCCTTACTTTGTTTCGAGCACGCTCAACGGCTTAAGTGAGCTGCGACAAGTGTCGCGCCCTTACTTCGTTTCCGAGTTTGCTCAGCAATCTAAGTGTGCTGCGACTAGCTGCGGCAAGGTTTCTTGCCGACAAGGTCTTTGCTAACAGGCTGCTAAGATTCCCGCACTCAGCGCTCGCGGCAAGGGCCCCTTGCCGGCAAGTTCCCCTAAAAAGCGTAGGGTGAAAAGCATACAAAGTGAAGGACCAAAAGCAAGGGAGATAACACTGCATTGATTACCCAAAATAAAAGTATATATTACAGAGATAACTTGCCGCTGTTCTAAACAACTACTGCCTATGACTTAATTGGCAGCGGCGAGGGAAGCAAGGTGCCTAGTCTCTGCGGTCTCCGTCAATCCTCTGGATCTTTCCCACCTTGGCTACGATGTGGGCGACTTGGGCCTTCAACGCCTCCTGGTCAGCTTCGGGCGGCAAGGTCCGGAGGACGTTGACGAGGTTGATCCCGGGGTTGCGGTAGACGATCTTCGACAGCACCCGCTCCATGGTGCCCATGCAAAGCCGGCGCACCTTGTCGGCCAGCTGCACGGGGATCTTCTCCCGCAGCCGCGCAAGCGCCGACGCCACTCCCCTGAAGAACAGACTCAGTTTGGCGTTGTGAGGGAGGTTCTCGTCGGGGGAGTACACGAGATGCTCCGCCCTCAACGCCATCATCTCCATGTCGATGTTGGCGGCGGAGGTGACGAGCTGCTCAGTCCATCGCTCCACCGTCTGCTGGAAGTGGTTTTGCAAGACGGCGGTGCTTTCCAGCAGGGCCCTCTCAGTGCGGAGATCGTTCTTCAGCTTCGTCTCGCGGTCCCGGGCAGCGTCAAGCGAGTCAGTAAGGGTGGAGACCTTCAGCTCTAAATCAGCAATGGAGTCCCTAGCATCAATAAGCTCTTTGCCCCTCTCGGAGAGGCGGATTTGCAGCTCTGAGTTGGTGTGAGCGTCTTTCTCCCGCGCCACGTTGAGCGCGGTGACCCTGTCTTCACTCGCCTTCAAGAACAGCTCTATCTGCGCCACCCTGGCCTCCAGATCCTTCTTGGCAGTCTCCGCGGCAACAGCGACGTCCCTGGCCTCCTGCAGAGCCCCGCCGATGGCTTGCTCCCGGGCGGTGAGGTCGTCCTCGTGGTTGTCGAGGTCGACCTTCCGCTGGTTGAGTTCTCCTTCCCACCGAGACAGCTCCTCGGCGGCCAGTTGCTGCTGCTCCTCGACCTCGGCCTTTTCGAGGACGAATGCTTGCTGCGCCTCGGCAAGCTCTTCGTGCTCCTCCGCCAAGTTCTGGAGGGCCGCCTGGTTGGCGGCACGGAGCTCCACGGCGCGCTTCTCCAGGTCAGCACCAGCCTTGACAGCCAGAGCCTCCCGAGACTCCAACTTCGCCTGGCTGGCCCGGTACAAGGCCAGGAGCCGGCGAAGGAGCTGCTCCTCTTCGGGCTCGTCGCCGCTTCCGGGCGCATCAACAACCTTCAATCCGGCGGAGGCGAGGACTTCTCCGTCAAACGTCTCTCCCTCCGCGGGTGCCCTTGATGAGGACGCCCACGGGACTTGAATGAACACCCCGTTGGCGGCCCCCAGATAAAAGCCCGACCCAGCCGCTGAAGCGGAAGGATCGGCGGCCGGTGCAGCGTCCGGCGCTCCTGTGGCCTCCTGGCCAGCAGTGCGGTCGCCGGTCCCTTCCCCAGCCGCGGCGTCGGCGGTCGGGGCGCTCTCCTCGGCGGCTGGCTCATCGACGCCAACCGTTCCCTCTGCGGCGGTGGCATCGCCAGCGTCGCCACGCACCTCCTCCTCGGCGATGGTCTTAGTCTCCATCGACTCCGGGGCGGGCGGATCTAGCAGAAGAAAAAGAAAAGAAAGAATTGTCAAGCAAATATCCAAAAAAGAAGAATCCAAGAAGAAGAATGTACAAGAATTTACCTGCGCGGGCCTCTTCGACAATGGGGTCCCTCGCCGGGGAGTTCACCCTTGGCGGCGTAGAAGATAACCCCGCCGGCGGAGGGCCGCTGGCGCCTTCCCTTGGCGGGGAGTCCACCCTTGGCGGGGTGCTTGCCCTTGGCGGGGTGCTCGCCCTTGGCGGAGTACCCGTCCTTGGCGGAGCACTATCCCTCGCCGGGGAGCTCATCCTTGGCGTGGAGGGTGGAACATGCGGCTCGTCGGGGGCGACCTCCTGGTGCTCCTGCGGCTGCGGCTCCACTTCTGCACAAGACAAAAAGATATCAATAAGGATAACAACCTCAAGCGCGCTCGTCAAGCAGAAAAATGAATACCAGACTTACGCTGGGGGCTGCGCTGGGGGTTGCTCCCCGGAGCAGCAGGCTGGTCCGGCAAGTCTGTTGCTGGCGCGTCACCTGCCGCTGGGACGGGCTCGTCGTCCTTGATATTGACCACAGGGATCTTGGCCCTCTTCGCCATCCGTTGGTTCAAGGTCCTGGAAGCCAAAACAAGATCAGAACCAAGCAAGAGAAATCAAGACAAAATCAAAGGAAAATTGCAAGTACTTACTCTTCCTCTTCTTCGTCGGAGCTGAGGGCGGAGAAGTCAAATCCCGCCTCGTATGCTCCAGCGCGAGGAGCTGGAGGAGAAGGCTCCCTCGGGCGCTTGGCGGGCTCCGGGGCTGTGGGCTGTGAAGACCCAGCACCGGTCGTCGCCGAGGACCGAGGGACTAAAGGAGCACCAGAGCCGCTCCGGGAAGATCCCCCTCCGCTTGTCGCTCGGGCACGGGGCACCTCCTTGGCGACCTCGCTCATCGTGGTGGCACGCGTCGCACGGCATTTCGGCTGCTGTCGAGGCGCCTGTGGCCTCGTCGTCTCGGCTGCCTTGCGGAGGCGCTTCTTTTGCTGAGCCGGAGGACTTGGTGGCGGCGGAGAGTTCTCCGAGGACGAGGAGGCGTCGTCGTCAAGATTCAGAGACCCGCCAGAATCTTCATCGGAATCACCGGACTCGGCCTCCTCCTCTTCCTCGGCGGGCCCGCTGGACTCGGTCCCCTGCCCGGCGGCCTCGCTCGCCCCGGCAACTTCGCTCGCCCAGGCAAGCCTCCCGGAAGGCTCCCCGGCGAACTCCTCGGGCGCAATCTTCAGCAGCTTGAGGATTTCCGCCTCCTCGGCTTGGCTCACCGCGTCCGCTGCCTCTGCTTCGTCCACAGTATATCCAAATTCGCCCGCAGCCGCAGCTGCGGTGGCCTCCTCCATTCTGGAGGCAGTATATGCTACATCCCGCTCGGTGGTCTCCCGGGTGAGGCCCTTCTTCTCTTCGGCGTTGCGGGGCTTTTCGACCAAGTTGTCGAAAAAGGCTTGCACGGTCTCCGCTGAAGGCATCAGCCAAGTGGGGACGACCCCGTGGGAGTCGCACTCGGGCATCACCGCGCGTATGGCACTGAGGGCGGTGTTATTGCACAACGGCACCACTCCCCGGGATGGTCTGAACCACTCCGGGTGGTTGGGGTCATGCTAAAACAGCTCCCGGACCATCCCCTTCAGCTCCAGGACACTGAAATTATAGTTCAGCCCAGGGCGCAGCCTCATACGATCTGCCACATTGCCGAACTCCCAGGCAGGCCTCTTCCTTTCCTGCAGGGGAGCAATGCGGCGGCGGAGAAAATCGGCCCCAACTTCACCTACAGTCAGGTTGGCGGCCCGGAGGCGAAGAATCCTTGTCAAAGCAATCTCAAGCTTGTCGTCCTCCGGGGCCAACTCACTCCAATCCTTGCCGCGCACTATGGCAGTCTGGCGCGGCGAGGTAAACTGCTGGGGCTCCTCTTCCAAGACCCAGCACCAGTCAGCTCTCCACTCCTCCCACTTGCCGCGAAGCTCTCCTTTCAAGTACGCCTCCTTCTTGTTCAACCTAAAGATCCAGGAGATGCCGCCGGAGAGTGGGGATCCAGACTCTACTCTAGGCGTGAAGAAATGGCGGAAAAGAGCTACATTTGGATGGACCCCGACAAAGTTTTCGCACAGATGTGCGAAAACAGCCATCGTAAGGACGGCGTTGGGGGTGAAATCTAGGAGGTGGAGGCCGTACGTGTTCATCACATCACAGAAGAACTCCGAGTACGGAGGGCAAAGACCGCAGTGAAAGAATGCAGCAAAGTAGTAGTAACCTCCCGGGAACATGTCGACGGCGACGGCGGGGAAGACTCTGGTGCGGGGATGAGCTTTCGTCTCCCTCGCCCAGAACAAGTAATACTTGTCCCGCAGCTCCCTCGCGCCAAGCCTCGGCGGGAAGACCACCCTCCTTCTTCGCATGGCTGCCAGCTTCGCCGCCTGCTCGGACTTCTCCTTCTTCGCCTTGTCGCTCTTCGCCTTGTCGCTTTTCGGAGCCATGGGGGGGGGGCGGCGAGGGGGGAGGCGAGGAGGTCGACGACGCCGCGGATGCTAGGGACGGCGGAGGAAGGAGGGGCTCGGCTCTCTGTCGACCTAAGGGGAGGCAGAGAGCGGCGGGGGTTTCTGGAGATTCAAGACAGAATGAAGGCGATGGGGGGAAACTGCCCCTGCTTCCTCTGCTTTTAAGGGAGAAGTGGGGGACGTTCCGCATTTCCCATGAAAGAACAGGCCACGATCTCTCCCACGACGCCGCAATCGACGCGTGTCGATAGGGAGGGATGCGGCGGATACGGAGAGGGATACGGCTTGCCGTGGGCCGCGTGTGCCCGTGCACTGTCTTGGGCCTGGCCCAACAGCGCTCGGCACCGTGTGTGGCCCAGGCCCGGGGGCTCGTGTCGGTGTACTAAGGTAGGGGTACCTTAGTACCCCAACTTGTGCACGGGCAGTAGCAGCTTCACGTGGCAGGGTTTACCACGCGCTCGGCAAGGTCCGCTCTGGTCCCTATGAAGCCATTCAAGAACAAAGTATTCAAGTTAAGAGACAAGACTCCGGCAAGAGGAGCTTGCCGGGAAGGCCGCACCAGGCTCAAAGTTATCATTCCAGCACAAGACCCTGGCAAGAGGAGCTTGCCAGGAAGGCCAAAAGAACGGCACTTCAAGGAAGAACATCGTGGCGCATCGCGCGCCCCGGCGGGACCCGGAGCGCGACAAGCTTCCGGGCCCGGCAAGGTTGCGACCCCGGCAAGGTGCTTGCCGGGGAAGCCTATGTTGTGTCCCTCCGCTCCAGCTCATCTGGCCACGCGTCGTCCTGGGGCCCTTCCAGGGGCACGTGGCAGATGGCTGTGCAGCCTGGGGTACACGGTGGCAAGCCGCGGTGACGAGGATATCGCCGTGGCGAACGGATGCATGGACGGACACTTTTTGGGGCGACGGCGACGGGCATTCAATGCCTTTGTCCCCCACCGTCAAGATTAGGTGAAGACCACTGTTCATCCACTATTTATACACTGTTCATGCACTGTTGCAACTACCACCGATTTTACATTTTTACCCTCCTCTACATTGCCACCTGTCGGTGACCCCTTTGAGCTATAAAAGGAGGCCCATGCACAATGTAGAGGGGCTTCGTTCCCAGAAACTCGCTCACTCCCAAGCTCGGTGTAGCTAGTACTGTAGATCTTCAAGCTCCCGAGCCCAAGAACTCAATACAACCAAAGCAGGAGTAGGGTTTTACGCGTCATCGCGGCCCGAACCTGGGTAAACTGCCCGCGTGTACTCCTCGATCTGCTCTCCGTGCTCCCTCCGCTCCCTTACCGCAACGTAGAAGGGGCTCCGGTCCTATAGGTGTTCGTGGGCGTCCAGTTTCCCCGACACTTGGAGATGCTTCCTTCTGGCCTAGCACAGTTATGAACATATTTCTTTAAGACTCCCATGAACCTCTCAAAGGGGAACATATTGTGTAGAAATACAAGATCCAAAACGCTAATCTCTTCGCATTGAACTAGGACGTGCGTCATGATGTTGAAGAAGGATGGTGGGAACACCAACTCGAAACTGACAAGACATTGCACCAAATCATTCTCTAACATTGGTATGATTTCTGGATCGATTACCTTCTGAGAGATTGCATTGAGAAATGCACTTAGCTTCACAATGGCTAATCGAACGTTTTCTGGTAGAAGCCCCCTCAATGCAACCAGAAGCTGTTGCGTCATAATCACGTGGCAGTCATGAGACTTTAGGTTCTGGAACTTTTTCTCTGCCATGTTTATTATTCCCTTTATATTCGACGAGAAGCCAGATGGTACCTTAATACTGAGTAGGCATTCAAAGAAGATTTCCTTCTCTTCTTTAGTAAGACCGTAGCTTGCATGACCCTGATGTATGCCGTCTTTTCCGTGCATCCGTTGCTGGTCCTCTCATGCCTCAGGTGTATCTTTTGTCTTCCCATACACGCCCAAGAAGCCAAGCAGGGTCACATAAAGATTCTTCATCACGTGCATCACGTCGATTGCGGAGCAGATCTCTAGGTCTTTCCAATAGGGCAGGTCCCAAAATATAGATTTCTTCTTCCACATGGGTGCGCGTCCGTCAGTGTCATTCGGAATAGGTTGTCCACCAGGACCCTTTCCAAAGACCACCTTCAAATCCTTGACCATATCATGTACGTCAGCACCAGTACGGTGGCGAGGCTTCGTCCGGTGATCCGCCTCACCTTTGAAATGCTTGCCTTTCTTTCTTATGGGATGCCTGCTCGGAAGAAATCGATGATGTCCCAGGTACACATTCTTCTTACAATTAGCCAAATATATACCGTCGGTATCGTCCAAACAGTGCGTGCATGCGCGGTATCCCTTGTTTGTCTATCCTGAAAGGTTACTGAGAGCAGGCCAATCGTTGATGGTCACGAACAGCAACGCCTTTAGGTCAAATTCTTCCCCCATGTGCTCATCCCACGCGCGTACACCTGTTCCATTCCACAGTTGTAAGAGTTCTTGAACTAATGGCCTTAGGTACACATCAATGTCGTTGCCGGGTTGCTTAGGGTCTTGGATGAGCATTGGCATCATAATGAACTTCCGCTTCATGAACAACCAAGGAGGAAGGTTATACAAAAATAGAGTCACAGGCCAGGTGCTATGGTTGCTGCTCTGCTCCCCAAAAGGATTAATGCCATCTGCGCTTAGACCAAACCATACGCTCCTTGCATCATCTGCAAACTCCTTCCCGTACATTCTTTCGATTTTTCTCCACTGCGACCCGTCAGCGGGTACTCTCAACTTTCCGTCTTTCTTACGGTCTTCTCTGTGCCATCGCATCGCCTTTGCATGCTCTTTGTTTTGGAACAAACGTTTCAACCGTGGTATTATAGGAGCATACCACATCACCTTGGTAGGAATCTTCTTCCTGGGGCGCTCGCGGCTGATCTTATAGCGCAATGCACCGCATACCGGGCAAGCGTTCAAATCCTCGTACTCACCGCGGTAGAGGATGCAATCATTAGGGCATTGATAACCCTCAACCGTAAGGGATCGAGATAGTCTTCGCGGTTAAGAATAACCCAATTTATTGATTCGACACACGGGGAGCCAAAGAGTATTTATAAGCTTTGACAGTTGAGTTGTCAATTCAACCGCACCTGAAATATACTTACTTGCAACAAAAGATAAGTGGTAACAGTGATATGATAGTGATAATAGTGATAGTAAAAGTAAACAGCAAAAGTAAATAGTGAAGGTAAATGGCAAAAGTAGCAACTAGTGACAAGCAGGGTTTAAAACACTGTAGGCTAGGGAGATGGATGGTTGGGCGCTGCATGGATGAGATAGATTCTAACTTGGGGCACGGCACAAGGAAAAGTAATGATCATCTAGGCAAATATCAAACATTAGGCATGTATCCCGTAGGTAGTTGTACGTGCTTGCAATAAGAACTTGCACAACATCTTTTGTCCTACCATCCCGCTACGAACGGGGCCAAAATGAACTTATGGAGATTAAGGTGCTCCTGTCAAAGAGCACCGGAACAAAGCAATGAACTCAATGGATACATGTAATCCTCAAACTACGGACCATCCCCTTTGGTGTCCCAAGCTGTCACTTTTGGGATCGCCGGTTCCGAACCGTAATAGGTCCAAACAACTCATAGATAGGATCACGAACACAAATATATTCATGCAAACACAGATGGTTCAGATCTGAGATCATGGCACTCGGGCCCTAAGTGTCAAGCATTAAGAATAACAAGTTGAAGCAAAGATGATAAACACCATAGTAGATGATAGGCAACATGCCCCCAACGATCTGACAAACTATTACATGATCTAACTCATCCAATCCCTACCATCCCCTTCACCTACAGCAGGGGAATTACTCACACATGGAGGGAGAAGTCATGGAGGGATGATGGAGTGGTGATGATGATGACGATGGCGACGATCTCCCCTCTTCGGAGGCCAATTCAGCCTCCAGATTAGCCCTCCCAAGGAAGAACAGAGGGTGGCGGCGGCTCCGCGACGGAAAACTGCGAAAAGAACTTCTGATCTGGGGTTTCCGCGTCGTGAGTAAAAATACGAGGCAAAGTAGGGCACCAGGGGGTGTGGGCCCCAGCCAGGCGACCCCCCGGCGCGGCCCAGGGGGGCGCGCCCACAGGGCGCTTGGGCACCCCCTGGCCGCCTCTGACCCCTCTTCTGGCCCCTGGTTCCTTCGGGTGCGTGGATTTTCTGTAATTTTTCATGGATTTTTCTGAGATACCTAAAAATCCGTTTTTCTGCACACAATAAAACCATACAGGCAGCTCTGCTGAAAACAGCGTTAGTCCGGGTTAGTTTAGTTCAAATCATACAAGAATGAGGTCAAAACAATATCAAAAGTGTTTGGAAAAGTAGATACGTTTGAGACGTATCAACTCCCCCAAGCTTAGCATATTGCTTGTCCTCAAGCAATTCAGTTCAACGAACTGGACGCTTCAAAGAAAACTGTGACAAACTCTTTTGCTTCATTAGATGTATATAAACATGTACTACGAAAAGAGTTTAGCAAGTATTAAAACAGTACTATGAGGACGATGCAAGGAGCAAACCTTCTTTCAAGTGACTAATCACAAATACTTAAAAGTAAATAATATACTACTGAAAAACAAGACAAGATTACATTGCACATAGCTTGAGCATACTAGGGTGGTATCACGCTAGTCTCCATGAGTGAAGCAAAACATAAATGCAGAAACTCCTCTAGAGTTTTAAAGGAGACTAGAACTAAGAATTTCAGAATAAATCATATCACAAGTATGCAGAAGACAATGTAATACTTTGGGACAATGCACATTACACTCAGAATGACAATTATGCTCTCCTAGTTAGTGCTTTGAAGAAAGAAGGTGAAGACTCTCGAACCGTGGCTTTTGTTGGCAAAGTTGAAAACCCGTGATCGGAAACAAAAACTAAACATGTACCAGAGCTCTTGGTTTTTAGAAACAGAGGTAAAAACGTTTTTGAGAGGTGCATATTTCATCAACTAATGCTAGTAGATAACTCAATCACTTTTTCAGTGGACAAGTCTCGAGGAACGGCTCCCGCATGAGGACGATCACATCCTCTTAATCTCCTTTGTTTATCACTGCCAAAGTTTTCTGATTTCTCATGAACAAAGCGTGAAGGAGGGTTTGTTTGTTATATTATCTTTTTGAGTCGGGCGCACTCGATGCCAGTTCCTTCTCGTATTAAGGGTTTGCACATTAGACATGCAATCCAGGAGTGAAACTTGTCCAACTTAAAAAGATCATGAACTAACTACTACTTCCTCATGAGCTAAAACATAGGCACAAAAAGAGAAATGCTTTTGATTAATTTCGAGATGGTACACGGAAGTCTTCGTTAGGAATGGCAGGTAAATACCATGTATAGGAAGGTATAGTGGACTCATATGGCATAACTGGTTTTAAGGATTTTGGATGCACAAGCAGTCAGTCCGCTTAGTACAGGTGGAAGTTTAGTAAAAGACTGGGAAGCGACCAACTAGAGAGCAATAACGGTCATAATCATGCAGAGATCGACAAAGCAACATTGAATCGGGCATGAAAGTGATATAACTATTCTGAAACTCAAAGATCATCAAGGCAGAGTAGACTTTTTAGTCTTAACATGTGTAAGCATGTGCCAAGTCAATCCAAAAATTCTCTAAAGGGAAATACCACCTTAGTATACCAGACTATGAACAGTGCAATGCATGTAGATCATTTCAATAACACATTATATACTCTAGTTATTCGAGACTAGCCTCAAGGAAAGCATGAACCACTGAAAGAGCATTGTAAACATAGCACTATGTCGCTACATGCTGGTCTCTAGATCATAAGTACAAGCATATGTACAAAAGTGGAAACAAAAAGAGTTCATACCGGTCTTCCTTGTTGCTTCCCTTCAGTCGATCTTCGTCATTACTGCTTGTCACTTGCACGATCGAACGTAGGAAATATAATTAAATGCCATCACGGACTCGAGCTGAACTCTGAAAACAAAGCAAACTAAAGAGAGAAAGGAAATCTTTTTGGATTTTTCAAAGGTTGAATAAAAGCAAAAGAAAGAGAAAATCTTTTTTGTTGTTTTTGCAAAGAGAGAAATAAAGAAAAACGGGCAAAAACTTCGAAAAGATCACAGTGAATAAAACGGATAATACAATGGAAAAGTGAGAGGGGCACATACTCCCCCAAGCTTAGGCTTTTGGCCTAAGTTGGTAGCAGCTACTGCCCCCAGGAGCCTCCTACTCCGGGGGTATGGTGGTGAGTCCAAGGGTCGTAGAAGGATGCTGGCGCGTACACCGAACTCCTCGGAGTCTCCCACGAGGAAGGTTCCGAGCACCAAACAAAGGAAAAACCTTCACCAAACTCGGTGGCGGTCTCTTCCTGAAAATGTGGTAACTCACCGTGCTTCTCCTCGTCGGGCACAACCCCCTCCATGGGGTTATGAAACTGATGCTGGACCATGAACTCATCGAACTGGACAACATCAAAGGACCATCCGTTCCTGCGAGAAAAAATCAAACAAAAGAGGTTCAGGTAGACGGATCTCGCGTTCCGCGGTAGTTCCGAAACGCAAGATATAAACAAGATTATCAAGCTCAGAACCCATGGTGACAAACTTATGCCTTTTCATAGCAGCAAGATCAAAGCTTAAATAAGTAAAAGGATTATCATCAGGGTGTGGGGTGCCTCCAAGATGTTCTAAGATAAGTGTGGCATAAACGCCACCATATAAGTCCCCCTTGTTACCGTTCATAGCAAGGCGTCGAGCAATTAAGGCACCCAGATTATAATCAGACCTCCCTGAGAGGGCTGCTGCCAGGATAGCAATATCCGGAGCAGAAATGCTGCTCATGTTGTCACGAGCTAACACCCCTCTGGCAATATAATATGCAAAATACCTGAGGTGAGGAAATAAGATGCTGGAGATTTTCGACCGATGAATATCCCTCGTACCCATGCTGCAGTGAGAGTTGATGACGGTTTTCAGCTCGGAGGGCTGAGTGGCCATCCTAGCCGCCCTCCCAACATTCGGCACACCTATTATTTCACAAAAATTTCCCAAAGTCATGGTGATAAGATCATTGTAAATTTTCAACTCAATAGCACCTGAATCAGGATTATATCTAAAACTGTTAATGAAACTGGAGGTGAGTTTTTGATACTGGGTAACACGACTCGTGATGAGTCGTGTCAAACCTGCATTAGCACAAAGATTATAAAACTCATCCTTGATTCCCGCAGCTTCAAGGAATTCATCACATGGAAATGTCATCGCACGTGCTGGACTTGTGTCTTCCATCAACTCCAGGGGCACATGATCTTCATTATAGCTCACCATAGCAGTCGATGGTGAAGCTGCGGCTCTACTAACTCGATCGGAGTGTGCGGGCCTCCTCTTCTCAAGCCACCCTTTTGCCCTTCCTAACAAACTCATTTCTGAAAAAAAAATTGCAATTTACAAAAATGAGGATTAAAACAAGATGAGTTAAGGCAGACTACTCAACTCACTTGCCCAAGGCATAAACTTGCATCAAAACTTGGAAAATAACTTTCTACACATGCATGCAAGCTCATCTCTATAGCACCAAGAACTACTAAATACTCACAAATGAGGTCACCAATCAAAAATCTAATTGGAGGGGTGGAGGAGTCACATACCAGGGAGTATTTGCTCAAAATTTCAGCTCAAATGAGGGGCTGTAGAGAGAGATCGAAGAATCGCCTCCAAGAACAGCAAGAACACAAGAACAAGTGCAGAACTCGCGTTTTTGGAGAAAGAGAGAGAGAGAGGAAGAAGTCATACCTGGAGGGTGGTCCTGTGGGCCCCAGGCGCCCTGTGGGCGCGGCCAGGGGCTGGGCCGCGCCAGCTGGCCGCCTGGGCCGCTGGTGGGTCCCCCTGGCTGGCCCCAGGACTTTCTGGGTCTCTCCCGACGTGGAAATTTTTATTATAATTTTTCTGGAATTTTTCTGAAAACTTCACTGTTGAAAATTTTTCGAAGTTCAAAAAGCTGCGGAACTCTCTGAAAACTTGAAGTAGTGAGTAGTATTGTGAAGCTTCAAAACATAAATACTTGGTACAGCAAGTAGGACAAAAACTAAAAACAAATGAAAATATAACAAGCTCAACTTTTTATCTATATAAGCATGTTCACTAGTAAGGTTGATCAAGTCTTACCAACAAACAGGCGATATATAGAGCAAAAAGTCTCACCTCCTACGAAGTAGTTACTAAACCTTTAATTTGATGGACATTGTCCCCACCATGATAGTTTTATATTTGTGAGGCACATGTAGTGGACAGTCCCATTCTCCAATTTTCACGGTCTCGATATTCTCTATAGAGTTGAGGGCATGCCTCCTGTCGATCTTCTTTGGAAAATATACCGTGTGTTCTTTATCATTCACATGGAAGGTAACCTTCCCTTTATTGCAATCAATAATAGCACCTGCGGTGTTAAGGAAAGGTCTACCAAGAATAATGGACATGCTCCCATCCTCGGGCATGTCAAGCACAACAAAATCAGTAAGAATTAAACAATTAGCAACCTCTACTGGAACATCCTCACAAATACCTATCGGAACAGCGGTTGACTTGTCAACCATCTGAAGGGAGATATCTGTAGGAATTAGTTTCTCTAAACAAAGCCTCTCGTAAAGAGAGAGAGGCATAACAATCACTCCTGCTCCAAGATCACATAAAGCAATTTTGACATAATTATTCATTATGGAGCAAGGAATGGTGGGTATACCTGGATCACCGAGCTTCTCAGGAATCTTGCCACTGAAAGAGTAGTTAGCAAGCATAGTAGATATTGCATCATTAGGAACTTTTCTTTTATTAGTGAGAATATCTTTCATATATTTTGAATAAGGAAGTAACTTAATAGCATCAGTCAAAGGGATTTGAAGAAAAAGAGGTTTAATCCACTCACAAAACTTATTGTAATACTCTTCTTCTTTAGATTTGATGGACTTACCTGGAAAGGGCATGGGTTTCTGTACCCATGGTTCTCTTTCTTTCCCGTGTTTTCTTGCGATGAAGTCTTCTTTAGTGTACCTCTTACGTTTGTCAGGTGCTTCTTCCTCTCGAACTTCGGGCGGATCATTCTTCTCACTATCCTTACCTTCAGGTTCAGCACCGTCTTCAGTCTCAGCATAGGATATAGATACACTGTTGGGATCAACAGCTGGCTCTTCATCTGCAATAGGATCATTAGAATTGTCAGTCTCCTTATGTTTCTTCTTTTTCTTTGGAGAGCCAACAATTTCTTCTTCCTGCATTTGAGAATCCTGCTCGATTATCTTCGGATGTCCCTCTGGATAGAGAGGATCTTGAGTGCTAGTTCCTCCTCGGGTCTTAATCCCGAAAGCCTGCAAATTATCTTGTTTGGCATTGTTAGCAAGCAGATCTCTTTGCACATTAGAAATTTGGTCAAGCTGAGTTTGAACCATATGAAAATGCTTCATAAGACATTGAACATCATTAGCTGTTCTATCTAAAACATCAAGCAGTTTTTTGATAGCAAGAGAATTATCATGCAATTGACTTTGTATCCTCTCATTAAAATGGTTTTGTTTCATAATAAAATTATCAAACTCATCTAAACATTGATCAGGAGGCTCACCATGAGGGATGTCACTTGCGTTGAAATCTAAAAGAGAGTGTACCTCTACCATAGGAGGGTGAGTAGTAGGCTCACACAGCTTCTCAATAGGGGGTAGATTCTTCATGTCTTCAGCTTTAATACCTTTCTCTTTAATAGACTTCTTTGCTTCTCGCATATCTTCGGGGCTTAGAACAAATATGCCCCTCTTCTTTGGTGGTGGAGGTGGTTCAGGGACGGACCAATCTTCATGGTTTTTGGCAATCCTGTCCATCAAATCCTCCGCATCGTCTGGTGTTCTTTTCCTGAAAACACAACCAGCACAACTGTCCAAATAGGACCCGGATTCATCAGTTAGACCAGCATAGAATATATCGATTAATTCATTCTTAGGAATTTCATGTCCTGGTCTAGCCCGAATCAGACCGCAGTACCTCCCCCAAGCTTTAGGGAGGGACTCATCCTGCAACTGTTTAAAGTTATAAATTCTTTGTAAAGCAGCATGTTGCATGTGAGCAGGAAAGTACTTATCAACAAAAGAGTGAGCTAAGTCTTGAGGACTCTTAATGGAACCGCATGGGAGTGAATCATACCATGCATTAGCACCTTCCTTCAAGGAGAAAGGAAGAAGCTTGGTGATATAAAAGTATCGTATCTTCTCATCTGTGGTAAACAGGCCACCTAACTCACCGAGTTTAGTCAGGTGTGCAATAGCATCATCATTTTCTCTGCCATAAAAGGGGTCAGCTTCAACCATAGGTATGAGTGAAAGATCAACAGAGAAATCATAATCCGATCATCAATGCATATAGGAGATGTAGCAAATTCAGGATCAGGAACGGTTTTGTTCTTCAAAGAGTGCTTTTCAAATAGTTTCTTAATAACTTCAGGGTCAGAGCCAGAAAACTCTGTCAGTTCCTTGCATAAATCTTCATCAAGCATATAGTAATCATCATCAAGGAGCCTCTCTTTGAGTTTACTCAAATCAGGATAATCATAAGTTTCACCAATAGGGTAGCGAGTAACAGGAAGTTCAATTCCAGACTTTTTAGCAGCAGCAGCAAATTGTTTCTCAAGAGCATAACCAAGCGAACTAATATCATCAAAAGTAGTAGAGGCATCATCAAGAGTATCGGACATAGTAACAGATTCAGTAGGAGCATCATGTGGTGGTGGTGAGGCAAACATACTCATAACAGAAGGTGAATCAAGTGTAGCACTAGTGCTCAGAGCAGTACCTCTTCTTGTAGTGGATAGTAAGATCGGAACCTTGCGGTCTCATTTCTTACCCATAGTGGATGAAGTGCAGCAGGTAGGATACCTCAAGTAGACTTGTAAATATTGCTATGCTCCCCAGCAAGGGCGCCAGAAAACGGTACTTGATAACCCTCAACCGTAAGGGATCGAGATAGTCTTCGCGGGTAAGAATAACCCAATTATTGATTCGACACACGGGGAGACAAAGAGTATTTATAAGCTTTGACAGTTGAGTTGTCAATTCAACCGCACCTGAAATATACTTACTTGCAACAAAAGATAAGTGGTAACAGTGATATGATAGTGATAATAGTGATAGTAAAAGTAAACAGCAAAAGTAAATAGTGAAGGTAAATGGCAAAAGTAGCAACTAGTGACAAGCAGGGTTTAAAACACTGTAGGCTAGGGAGATGGATGGTTGGGCGCTGCATGGATGAGATAGATTCTAACTTGGGGCACGGCACAAGGAAAAGTAATGATCATCTAGGCAAATATCAAACATTAGGCATGTATCCCGTAGGTAGTTGTACGTGCTTGCAATAAGAACTTGCACAACATCTTTTGTCCTACCATCCCGCTACGAACGGGGCCAAAATGAACTTATGGAGATTAAGGTGCTCCTGTCAAAGAGCACCGGAACAAAGCAATGAACTCAATGGATACATGTAATCCTCAAACTACGGACCATCCCCTTTGGTGTCCCAAGCTGTCACTTTTGGGATAGCCGGTTCCGAACCGTAATAGGTCCAAACAACTCATAGATAGGATCACGAACACAAATATATTCATGCAAACACAGATGGTTCAGATCTAAGATCATGGCACTCGGGCCCTAAGTGTCAAGCATTAAGAATAACAAGTTGAAGCAAAGATGATAAACACCATAGTAGATGATAGGCAACATGCCCCCAACGATCTGACAAACTATTACATGATCTAACTCATCCAATCCCTACCATCCCCTTCGCCTACAGCAGGGCAATTACTCACACATGGAGGGAGAAGTCATGGAGGGATGATGGAGTGGTGATGATGATGACGATGGCCCCTCACCGGAGGCCAATTCAGCCTCCAGATTAGCCCTCCCGAGGAAGAACAGAGGGTGGTGGCGGCTCCGCGACGGAAAACTGCGAAAAGAACTTCTGATATGGGGTTTCCGCGTCGTGAGTAAAAATACGAGGCAAAGTAGGGCACCAGGGGGTGTGGGCCCCACCCAGGCGACCCCCCGGCGCGGCCCAGGTGGGGGGCGCCCATAGGGCGCCTAGGCACACCTGGCCCCCCTCTGGCCCCTCTTCTGGCCCCTGGTTCCTTCGGGTGCGTGGATTTTCTGTGATTATTCGTGGATTTTTCTGAGATACCTAAAAATCCGTTTTCCTGCACACAATAAAACCATACTGGCAGCTCTGCTGAAAACAGCATTAGTCCGGGTTAGTTTAGTTCAAATCATGCAAGAATGAGGTCAAAACAATATCAAAAGTGTTTGGAAAAGTAGATACGTTTGAGACGTATCAGGCATGCATGTATCTTCTACACCTCTAACCCTAGAGGGAAGACATCCTTCATTGCTTCGTACGTACTCTCGGGCAATTCGTTGTCCTTTGGAAACTTATCCTTTATCATTACCAGCAACTTTCCAAATCCCATGTCAGATACACCATTCTCTGTCTTCCATTGCAGCAATTCCAGTGTGGTGCCCAGCTTTTTCTTGTCACCTACGCAATTCGGGTACAACAATTTTTTGTGATCCTCTGACATGCGCTGCAACTTCTTCTTCTCCAAATCACTTGCGCAGTTTCTCTTTGCATCGGCAATGGCCCGACCTAGGTCATCAACGGGCTCATCTGATGCCTCTTCTTCAGCTTCTTCCCGCATTGTCGGCTCAGCTTCTTCACGCATTACCGGCTCAGCTTCTTCCCCCATTGTTGTATCATCGTATTCAGGGAACCCATGGCCAGGATAGCTGCCGTCGTCCTCTTCTTCTTCATTGTCTTCCATCATAACCCCTCTTTTTCCGTGCTTGGTCCAAACATTATAGTGGGGCACGAAACCGGACTTAAACAGGTGGACGTGAATGGTTCTTGACTTAGAGTAATTTAGACCATTCTTACAGACAGCACATGGACAAGGCATAAAACCATCCGCCCGCTTGTTTGCCTCAGCCGCAAGCAGAACAGTTTGCACGCCATTAATGAACTCGGGAGAGCATCGGTCATCGTACATCCATTGTCGGCTCATCTTCAATACACAGCACCAAAAACACCAACTTAATACAAGTTCATACATAAAGTTCATACAATACTTAAATGCAACAAACAAATAACTCTCTAGCTAAAGCATTTAAATGCAACAACAAATGCGATCAAGATCGCAACTAAGGTAACAATTGATCCAACAGCATAATGATACCAAGCCTCACTATCGATGGCATATTTTCTAATCTTTCTAATCTTCAAGCGCATTTTCTCCATCTTGATCTTGTGATCATCGACGACATCGGCAACATGCAACTCCAATTCCATCTTCTCCCCCTCAATTCTTTTCAATTTTTCTTTCAAGTACTCGTTTTCTCTTTCAACTAAATTTAACCTCTCGACAATAGGGTCGGTTGTAATTTCCGGTTCACATACCTACATATGCAAACTAAGTGCTATTTTGGACCTCAAATTGCATATAAATCAAATACTAGCACATATATTTCCTCCCAAATTACGAAACTCACAAATTAATCACTATATAAAGCATTGCAAGAGCTAATCTAGCAATGAGATATGAAAGGACAAAGTTGCTAACCTTTGTGATTATTTGAATGGATGGGGGCCTTCAAATCTTGACAAATTTTGCGTAAAATGTGTGATGAGCTCGAGAGGAAGAGGGGAAGAACAGAGAAGAGAGGGGAAAGGGGAAGAACAGAGCGATATCGGGCGGATGAAGGGTTAATGTAGGACCACCTTTAGCACCGGTTCGTGCCAAGAACCGGTACTAAAGGTGCTGGAGGGGCCCCAGACTGACAACATCCTGCCACCACTCTCATTAGTACCGGTTCGCGGCACGAACCGGTGATAAAGGTTCGCCACGAACCGGTACTAATGAGAGCGGCCCGGCTAGCCGTTGGAACCGGCACTAATGTACACATTAGTGCCGGCTCAAATTCAAACCGGCACTAATGTGCTTCACGTTTGACCCTTTTTCTACTAGTGACACTAGATGCATGCTGGATAGCGGTCGATGTGTGGAGTAATAGTAGTAGATGCAGGCACGAGTCGGTCTACTTGTCTCGGATGTGATGCCTATATACAATGATCATGCCTAGATAGTCTCATAATTATTCTCTTTTCTATCAATTGCTCGACAGTAATTTGTTTACCCGCCGTAGAATATCGCTATCATGAGAGAAGCCACTAGAGAACACTATGGCCCCTGGGTCTATTCTCAACATATCAATCTACATCTACTTTACTTTTACCGCTTTTATTTTCTGTTCTTATAAACAAAAATACCAAAAACGGATTGACAACCCCTTATCGTGTTGGCTGCAAAGTTCTTATTTGTTTGTGCAGATGCGAGGGACTCGTGCGTGGTCTCCTACTGGACTGATACCTTGGTTCTCAAAAACTGAGGGAAATACTTACGCTAATGTGCTGCATCTCCCTTTCCTCTTCGAGGGAATACAACACAAGCTCGAGAAGTAGCAAGCAGTTTGCGTTAGGCCACCTTGCACAAACGATTCTACATAAAAAATTATGTGTGATATACATACGAAAGGAAACGTTTCTCTAGGACTCATTGTGTGGGATGTACTTACGAACGGAAATAATTTGGCCTGTATAAGTGTATGCGATGGCTAGCCTGATCGCACTCGAGCTCATTTTGCATAGCGTGTGTGACCGAAGAGCCTATCTCCGACGGGTTCTGGGTCGTGTGGGAAGGACCCCCTTGTCGCCCACACTCACTAGGCAACGGTTTAAAATGCCTTTGCGGAAAGGGGTTAAAAACCGTTTGTATAGCACATCTCTGCACCAGTGAAATGACATAAAGGCAGTTTAGTAGTAGTTCAGAAGCAAACATTTGGTTTCATCATAGCAACGAAGAAATTAAGTTAACAAACATCGATCATATAGATCACATAAAGACAACTCACTAGTAATTCAGAAGTAAAAGTTTTGCTCTATCATGTGCTCTCCTTGCCTTCAAACATCTTTGTGATCTCAGCTTGGGAGGGGGGCGGGGGGGGGGGGG
>LR738714.1:862482008-862561547 GCA_902687465.1 Secale cereale | reverse complement strand
GTCCTCGCAGCTTACACTCTCGACGGCTGCTCTAGTGATCTCACTGTTCTTGTGCTCTGAACATATGCTGCACCACTCTTGATGTATGCCAGAGTGCTCTCACATAGGTGAGCATGATCTCCGTGTACTCGGCCATTCTTGTGACAATGTCTATGACTGTAGGAGTTCCGTTTCGAGGCGTTTCGGCTTCTCCATCTAAATCACATTAAACAAGTTGACATTTAGATAAAAGAATTTTTTCATGAAAGCAGATTTATGACAATATAAAAGATAGAACTTTTATGGCAACATTCCATATTTGTCCTTTGGGTGGACATTTCTCGCACTTAAGTTGGTTCATCCCGTTAATGGTTATATATATGTTGTACACTCACTCACTCACTCACTGTATTTTCGACTGTTGGTGATAGCCGTCCTTCATCTTCTCCTCCCGCTTTACCAAAGTCTGAGAGGAAGAGAAAAAGAAGGACGACCCCCTATGACAATAGTCGGTGTCATCCTCTTAGAACAAGTCGCATCTCAGTTTGTGGATTAAGAGTGAGTATTATCCAACAGATGGAAAATATAATTAAGTAGCTTGTACATAAAAAGCTAAAAACTAACGGGAAAATTGGCATGTGCTTTGCTAGAAATTGGACATATTGAGTTCCAGTAATTAAGCGAAATGGAACTTAATCCACATTTCGCGAAAACACTGGCACTCATTATGAATATCTGCATCATGAAGAAAATATTGTACTATATGTTGATCCGTATATGCAGTACATAGTACTCTAGCGCAAGAAATCAAATTTAAGTCGTTGTTACAACTATAGTACATCCTATAACAAATTTTAGGTACACTAACGAAATGTTGCTAATGTACAAGTACAATAAATGAGAACAACTATGATCTCCATTAATACAGAGAGGGGAGGTGTGCTCACCGGGGCGGACGGGGACGACGAGAAGGAAAAGGACGAGGTGGAGGCGGACGATGAGTTTGATGGGGACGTGATGACATTGCATGTCGAGGAAGGCGCGGGCGACGGTGACAAGGAAGTAGTTGGAGGTAGTCTTCATGAAAAGTTTTATTATATCCCCCTTGGATATCTACACTTCCGGACTAGTTTCATATGTTGCTTTTGATAAGCTCAAGCAAATATAAGTGAAGAACATGAGCATCATAGTTATTTCTCTCAAATTAATCTAAGTGAAGCATGATAGACTTTCTTCAAAGATAGCAAAGCACACCGTGCTCAAAAAGATATAAGTGGAGCACTCGAGCAATTCCAAGGCTCTAAAAGATGTAAGTGAAGCATAGGAGCAAGCATAGCATAATTTGGCTCTCTCTAATAGGTGTGTACAACAAGGAAACTTATTAAAAATAAAAAAATAAAAACAAACAAAGACTCATATCATACAAGACGCTCCAAGCGAAATTCATGATATGTGACGAATAAAAATATAGTCTCAACTCTCAAGTAAAATACCGATGGTCGATAAAATAAAGAGGGGATGCCACTCGGGGGCATCCCCAAGCTTAGCTGCTTGATACTTCTTGAATATTATCTTGGGGTGCCTCAGGCATCCCCAAGCTTAGACTTTTACTGCTCCTTATTTCGTCATCCATGGCGATCCCTGCCAAAACTTGAAAATTTTAATCACACAAAACTCAACCAATCTTCGTGAGATCTGTTAGTATAAAAAAATCAATCTTTACTCTAAGTACTGTAGCAAACAAATTCATATTTTGTAATTGTACTATATCTACTGCATACTATATTTTCTATGGTAAAAACTCTTCAAAAGAAAACATAGAATCATCAAAACAAGCAAATAACACAACGAAAACAGAATCTGTCAAAAAACAGAACAGTTTGTAAAGATGCGATTTGTATATTAATATGAAAATTCTGAAAAATTAGGATAATGTGGAAAATTTGTATATTGATAACCGCAAACAAATTCAAGAGTTTATCGCTCTCCAGTAATCATCCGAAATTCCAACTCTGGACGCAAAAGTTTATGAATTTCCAACGCGATCAAAAGCTTTGCTTAGAACAAACTAATATTTAAACCACAAAAACACACCAAACCAGATGTATTATTGGGTATTTTATTGGAAACATCAAAGAAACCAAAAAGCAAAAATATACAAGTTGGGTTGCCTCACAACGAGCGCTATCGTTTTACGGCCTTAGCTAGGCATAATGCCAACATCTCAAGTGATGTCATGTTTGGTCTCTAACTCCTCAATCACACATTTCTTAAAAAATTTGGCATACATTTCCTCAACAATGATACTTCAAGGGACAAGATAAAGGAATTTGCTTTTGTAAAGGGGACATTTTATTACCTCAATAAATTGGGATGAATACTAATCATTTTAAGACCCCTTTGTTGCTACTAGAAGTAGCCCCCTTGTTCTTGCGACTTTTTACGGGTGTTTTTTCGATAGTATTAATGGAAGAAAAAGCGGTGCTCAAGTTACTAAAGATATCTTCCAATTCACCAATCCTTGAAGAACTATCTTCAATTCTTTCATTGACTATGTGTTCCTTCTCTTTTAACAATTTAAAAACATCACCCGCTTTTGACCCAAATTTATTATCAAGATTATGCATCTTTTTATCCAATTTTTCAATATGTTCTTTAGTGAGCATTCCCTTTTCAATAGCATCTTAGCTTTGCATAACTTGCTCAATAGTGAAAATTGTTTCATTGATAATAATAGGAGAAGAACCCACTAAACTTCCCATAGCATTCAAAGCATTAAGAGGAGGACAAATTCAGAAATTTCCTCTGGTAATGGTATCAAAAACAAATCTAAACCAAGTAGTGATTCCGACATAAAAATTTCAAAGAAGAACAATAATGCATTGCATATGAATAGATTTGTTATTAGCATTGCAAATCCTGTACCAAGCATCTTTTAGGATTTCTCCTCTTCTTTTCTTAAAATTGAGAACTTCATTCTCGGGGGGTGCAAATGATGAGGGGAGAACTAGCCATGATGAATAGAAAGCAAGAACGCAAATAGATTCGGCAAGAAAACGGCGAATGAAAAAGAGGGCGAATAAATACTGATTTTTTGTGAAGTGGCTGAGATGAAAATGAGAGGCAAATGGAAAATAAAGTAAATTGCAAGGAGATGAGATTTGTGATTGGGAACCTGGTAGATGTTGGTGATGTCTCCCCGGCAGCGGCGCCAGAAAGTTCCTTTCATCTCGCTTGAGATGCGTCGGTATTTCCCCAAGGAATAAGGGATGATGCAACACAACAACAGTAAGGTATTTCCCTCAGTGTTGAGACCAAGGTTATCGAACCAGTAGGAGAACCAAGCAACACTATGTAAACGATACACTCACACAAAGAACAAATACTTGCAACCTGACCCGTTAAAGGGGTTGTCAATCCCTTTCGGGTAACGATGCCAAAAAGTGACGAAATGATTGGATAAAATTGTAATAGATTGAAAGATGCAAATAAAAGCAAATAAAACATAACAATGCATTTTAGGGTTTTTGATAATATAGATCTGAAAATAAAAGTGGCAAATAAAAAAAAGGAAGAAGGGAATATAGATCTGAAAGTATATGATTGGAAAATAGACCCCGGGGCCGTAGATTTCACTAGTGGCTTCCCTCGAGAGAATAGCATGCGGTGGGTAGAAAAATTACTGTTGGCCAATTGATAGAAAAGCAAATAATTATGATGATATCCAAGACAATGATCTTGTATATATGCATCACGTCCAGGATTAGTAGACCGTTTCCTGCCTGCATCTACTACTATTACTCCACACATCGACCGCTATCGAGTATGCATCTAGTGTATTAAGTTGAAGGAAAAACAGAGTAATGTAATAAGAACGATGACATGATGTAGACAAGATCTATTCATGTAGGAATATAACCCATCTTTTTATCCTTAATAGCAACGATACATGCGTGCATTGCTGCCCCTTCCATCACAAGGAAAGGGCACCGCAAGATCGAACTCATTACAAAGCACCTCTTCTCATTGCAAGATAAATAGATCAAGTTGGCCAAACGAAACCCAAATATTGAAGAAGAAATACAAGACTATAATAATCAAGAATGTATATTAAATCAAGGCAAATTTGATCATAAAATCACAGTTCATCGGATCCCAACAAACACATCGCAAGAAGTCATCCCAACAAACCATTGTATTGAGATACAAAGAGAGAATAAGCCATCTAGCTATTGCCTATGTACCCGTAGGTATGTGGTAAACTACTCACGAATCATCGTAGAGGCACCAATGAGGATGATGAACCCCTCCATGATCATGTTCCCTTCCGGTGGAGTGCCGGAAAAGGGCTCTAGATTGGATCTCGTGGTTCTAGAACTTGCGGCGGCTGGAAGAAAATTTCGTCGACTCCCCTAGGGTTTCTGAAATATTGGAGTATTTATAGAGTGAAGAGGCGGTGCAAGAGGCCACCGAGGTGGGCACAACCCACCTGGGTGCGCCTGGGGGCCCAGGCGTGCCCTTGTGGGTTGTGCCCACCTCGGGGCACCCCCGAGGTGCTTCTCTCGCCCATTGGATGTTTCTGGCCCAAAAAAATCCACAAAAAGTTTCGGTGCATTTGGACTCCGTTTGACGTTGATTTTCTATGATGTAAAAAACAAGCAGGAAACAACAACTGGTACATGGCACTGTGCAAATAGGTTACTCCCAAAAATCATATATAATGATTGTAAAACATACAAGAATGATAATATAACAACATGGAACAATACAAATTTATAGATACATTGGAGACGTATCAGCCGCCACCAGCGCCGAGAGCATGGCCGCCTATGCTGAGAGTGCCACCGAATCCGCATTGAGCGCGGCCACATCCGCCGAGAGGGCGTCTGCGGTAGCTGACAGGGCAGCAGCAGCTGCCGAGACGGCTGCAGCAGTTGCTGCAATGGCGGATGCAATCCCCGAGAGGCGCTCGAGCTGCCGTCCGTACAATTGATGTCGCCCTGGCCCGGTTCGAGGCCATCCACGCCAAGATCGATGACGCACACGCCAAGATCGAGGACGCACACACCAAGATATTCAAGGCCACCTCGGAATCTTGAAGGAAATATGCCCTAGAGGCAATAATAAAGATATTATTTATTTCCTTATATCATGATAAATGTTTATTATTCATGCTAGAATTGTATTAACCGGAAACTTAATACATGTGTGAATACATAGACAAAACAGTATGTCCCTAGTATGCCTCTACTAGACTAGCTCATTGATCAAAGATGGTTATGTTTCCTAGCCATAGACATGAGTTGTCATTTGATCAACGGGATCACATCATTAGGAGAATGATGTGATGGACAAGACCCATCCGTTAGCATAGCACTATGATCGTTTAGTTTAACTGCTATTGCTTTCTTCATGACTTATACATGTTCCTATGACTATGAGATTATGCAACTCCCGAATACCGTAGGAACACCTTGTGTGCTATCAAACGTCACAACGTAACTGGGTGATCATAAAGATGCTCTACAGGTGTCTCCGAAAGTATTCGTGGTGTTGGCATAGATCAAGATTGGGATTTGTCACTCCGAGTGTCGGAGAGGTATCTCTGGGCCCTCTCGGTAACACACATCACAATAAGCCTTGCAAGCAAAAGACTAATGAGTTAGTCACGAGATGATGTGTTACGGAACGAGTAAAGAGACTTGCCGGCAACGAGATTGAACTAGGTATAAATATACCGACGATCGAATCTCGGGCAAGTAACATACCGTTTGACAAAAGGAACAACGTATGTTGTTATGCGGTTCGACCGATAAAGATCTTCGTAGAATATGTAGGAGCCAATATGGGCATCCAGGTTCCGCTATTGGTTATTGACCGGAGAGATGTCTCGGTCATGTCTACATAGTTCTCGAACCCGTAGGGTCCGCACGCTTAAACGTTCGTTGACGATATAGTATTTAATGAGTTATGTTTGTTGGTGACCGAATGTTATTCGGAGTCTAGGATGTGATCACGGACATGACGAGGAACTCCGGAATGGTCCGGAGATAAAGATTAATATATGAGATAATAGTGTTTGACCTCCGGAAGGGTTCCGGAATTCACCGGAAGAGGTTCCGGATGTTTCCCGAAGTGTTTGGGTACAAGAACACGTTATTTGGGCCAAAAGGGAAAGCACACAAGGTTTTTGGAAAGCGCAAAAGGAAGTTTTGCGGAGTCCAGGGGCCAGACGCCAGGGTCCCTGGCGTCTGGGTCCAGACGCCGGGAACCCTGGCGTCTGGCCCTGGAGTCCGAGAAGGACTCTTGCCTTACGGGTGAAACCGACATTGTGAAGGCTTTTACTCCAAGTTTCGACCCCTAGGCTCAACATATAAATAGAGGGGTAGGGCTAGCACCCAAGACACATCAAGATACACCAAGCCGTGTGCCGGCTACCCCGACCCTCTAGTTTATCCTCCGTCTAGTTTCTGTAGTGCTTGGCGAAGCCCTGCAGAGATTGTTCTTCATCAACAACCATCACCACGCCGTCGTGCTGCCGGAACTCATCTACTACTTCGCCCGTCTTGCTGGATCAAGAAGGCGAGGACGTCATCGAGCTGAACGTGTGCTGAACGCGGAGGTGCCGTACGTTCGGTACTAGATCGGGACGGATCGTGAAGGTGCACGACTACATCAACCGCGTTGATAAACGCTTCCGCTTTCGGTCTACGAGGGTACGTAGACACACTCTCCCCTCTCGTTGCTATGCATCTAGTAGATAGATCTTGCGTGATCGTAGGAAAATTTTGAAAATACTACGTTCCCCAACAGTGGCATCATGAGCCAGGTCTATGCGTAGATGATATGCACGAGTAGAACACAATAAGATTGTGGACGATACTAGTCATACTGCTTACCAGCATGTCATACTTTGCTTCGGCGGTATTGTGAGATGAAGCGGCGCGGACCGACATTACGCGTACGCTTACGCGAGACTGGTTTCACCGTTACGAGCACTCGTTGCTTAAAGGTGACTGGCGGGTGTCTGTCTCTCTCACTTTAGCTGAATCAAGTGTGGCTACGCCCGGTCCTTATGAAGGTTAAAACATCACATACTTGACGAAACATCGTTGTGGTTTTGTATGCGTAGGTAAGAACGGTTCTTGCTAAGCCCGTAGCAGCCACGTAAAACTTGCAACAAACTAAGTAGAGGACGTCTAACTTGTCTTTGCAGGGCATGTTGTGATGTGATATGGTCAAGACATGATGAGTTATACGGTTTTGTATGAGATGATCATGTTTTGTAAAGTTATCGGCAACTGGCAGGAGCCATATGGTTGTCGCTTTATTGTATGAAATGCAATCGCCATGTAATTGCTTTAGTTTATCACTAAGCGGTAGCGATAGTCGTAGAAGCAATAGTTGGCGAGACGACAACGATGCTACGATGGAGATCAAGGTGTCAAGCCGGTGACGAAGGTGATCATGACGGTGCTTTGGAGATGGAGATCAAAAGCACAAGATGATGATGGCCATATCATGTCACATATTTTGATTGCATGTGATGTTTATCTTATTATGCTTCTTATTTTGCTTAGAACGACGGTAGCATTATAAGATGATCCCTTACTAAATTTTAAGGTATAAGTGTTCTCCCTGAGTATGCACCGTTGCGAAAGTTCGTCGTGCCGAGACACCACGTGATGATCGGGTGTGATAAGCTCTACGTTCAAATACAACGGGTGTAAGCCAGTTTTGCACACGCAGAATACTCGGGTTAAACTTGACGAGCCTAGCATATACAGATATGGCCTCGGAACACTGGAGACCGAAAGGTCGAACGTGAATCATATAGTAGATATGATCAACATAAGATGTTCACCATTGAAACTACTCCATCTCACGTGATGATCGGACATGGTTTAGTTGATTTGGATCACGTGATCATTTAGATGACCGGAGGGATGTCTATCTAAGTGGGAGTTCTTAAGTAATATGATTAATTGAACTTTAATTTATCATGAACTTAGTCCTGGTAGTATTAGCATATCTATGTTGTAGATCAATAGCTCACGATGTTGCTCCCCGTTTATTTTTCATATGTTCCTAGAGAAAACCAAGTTGAAAGATGTTAGTAGCAATGATGCGGAATTGTTCCGTGATCTGAGGATTATCCTCATTGCTGCACAGAAGAATTATGTCCTTGATGCACCGCTAGGTGACAGACCTATTGCAGGAGCAGATGTAGACGTTATGAACGTTTTAAAGCTCGATATGATGACTACTTGATAGTTTAAGTGCACCATGCTTTACGGCTTAGAACCGGGACTTCAAAAACGTTTTGAACGCCATGGAGCATATAAGATGTTCCAAGAGTGGAAATTAGTATTTCATACTCATGCCCGTGTCGAGAGGTATAAGACCTCTGACAGTACTTTGCCTACAAGATGGAGGAGAATAGCTCAACCAGTGAGCATGTGCTCAGATTGTCTGGGTACTACAATTACTTTAATCAAGTGGGAGTTAATCTTCCAGATAAGATAGTAATTGACAAAGTTCTCTAGTCACTATCACCAAGTTAGTAGAACTTCGTGATGAACTATAATATGCAAGGGATGACGAAAGGAATTCCCAGCTCTTCGCGATACTAAAGTAGGCGAAGGTAGAAATCATGAAAAAGCATCAAGTGTTGATGGTTAACAAGACCACTTGTTTCAAGTAAAGGGCAAAGGGAAAGAAAGGGAACTTCAAAAAGAATAGCAAGTCAGTTGCTACTTCCACGAAGAAACCCAAAGCTAAACTCAAGCCTGAAACTAAGTGCTTCTACTGCAAAGGAAATGGTCACTGGAAGTGGAACTGCCCTAGATACTTGGCGGATAAGAAGGATGGCAAAGTAAACAAAGGTATATTTGATATACAGATTATTGATGTGTATTTTACTAGTGTTCATAGCAACCCCTCGGTATTTGATACTGATTTAGTTGCTAAAAAGGTAGTAACTCGAAATGGGAGTTGCATAATGAACAGAAACTAGTTAAAGGATGAAGTGACGATGTGTATTGGAAATAGTTCCAAGATTGATATGATCATCATCGCACACTCCCTATACTTTCGGGATTAGTGTTGAACCTAAATAACTGTTATTTGGTGTTTGTGTTGAGCATGAATGTGATTTGATCATGTTTATTGCAATACGGTTATTTATGTAAGTTAGAGAATAATTGTTGTTCTGTTTACATGAATAAAACCTTCTATGGTCATACACCCAATGAAAATAGTTTATTGGATCTCGTTCGTGTGATACACATATTCATAATATTGAAGCCAAAAGATGCAAGGTTAATAATAATAGTGCAACTTATTTGTGGCACTGCCGTTTAGGTCATATTGGTGTAAAACGCATGAAGAAACTCCATAAAGATGGACTTTTGGAATCACTTGATTATGAATCACTTGGTGCTTGCGAACCATTGCCTCATGGGCAAGATGACTAAAACTCCGTTCTCCGGAACTATGGAGCGAGCAACAGATTTGTTGGAAATCATACATACTGATGTATGTGGACCAATGAGCGTTGATGCTCGAGGCGGGTATTGTTATTTTCTGACCTTCACTGATGATTTGAGCAGATATGGGTATATCTACTTAATGAAACACAAGTCTGAAACATTTGAAAAGTTCAAAGAATTTCAGAGTGAAGTAGAGAATCATCGTAACAAGAAAATAAAGTTCCTACGATCTGATCGTGGAGGAGAATATTTGAGTTACGAGTTTGGTATTCATTTGAAACAATGTGGAATAGTTTCACAACTCACGCCACCTGGAACACCACAGCATAATGGTGTGTCCGAACGTCGTAACCGTACTTTATTGGATATGGTGCGATCTATGATGTCTCTTACCAATTTACCACTATCGTTTTGGGTCATGCATTAGAGACAGCTGCATTCACGTTAAATAAGGGCTTCATCCGAATCCGTTGAGACAACGCCTCAAGAACTGTGGTTTGGCAAGAAACCAAAGTTGTTGTTTCTTAAAATTTGGGACTGCGATGCTTATGTGAAAACACTTCAACCTGATAAGCTCGATCCCAAGTCGGAAAAATGTGTCTTCATAGGATACCCAAAAGAAACTGTTGGGTACACCTTCTATCACAGATCCGAAGGCAAAATATTCGTTGCTAAGAACGGATCCTTTCTAGAAAAAGAGTTTCTCTCGAAAGAAGTGAGTGGGAGGAAAGTAGAACTTGATGAGGTAATTGTACCTTCTCCCATATTGGAAAGTGGTACATCACAGGAAATTGTTCCAGTGATTCCTACACCAATTAGTGAGGAAGTTGATGATAATGATCATGAAATTTCGGATCAAGTTTCTACTGAACGTCGTAGATCAACCAGAGTACGTTCCGCACCAGAGTGGTACGGCAACCCAGTTCTGGAAATCATGTTACTAGACCATGATGAACCTACAAACTATGAGGAAGCGATGATGAGCCCAGATTCCGCAAAATGGCTTGAAGCCATGAAATCTGAGATGGGATCCATGTATGAGAACAAAGTATGGACTTTGGTTGACTTGCCCGATGATCGGCAGGCCATCGAAAATAAATGGATCTTCAAGAGGAAGACCGACGCAGACGGTAATGTTACTGTTTACAAAGCTCGACTTGTTGCGAAAGGTTTTCGACAAGTTCAAGGAGTTGACTACGATGAGACTTTCTCACCTGTAGCGATGCTTAAGTCTGTCCGAATCATGTTAGCAATTGCCGCATTTTATGATTATGAAATCTGGCAAATGGATGTCAAAACTGCATTCCTAAATGGATATCTCAAAGAAGAGTTGTAATGATGCAACCAGAAGGTTTTGTCGATCCAAAAGGTGCTAACAAAGTTTGCAAACTCCAGCGATCCATCTATGGACTGGTGCAAGCATCTCGGAGTTGGAATATACACTTTGATGAGGTGATCAAAGCATATGGTTTTATACAGACTTTTGGAGAAGCCTGTATTTACAAGAAAGTGAGTGGGAGCTCTGTAGCATTTCTAATATTATATGTAGATGACATATTGTTAATTGGAAATGATATAGAATTTCTGAACAGCATAAAAGGATACTTGAATAAAAGTTTTTCGATGAAAGACCTCGGTGAAGCTGCTTACATATTAGGCATCAAAATCTATAGAGATAGATCAAGACGCTTAATTGGACTTTCACAAAGCACATACCTTGATAAGATTTTGAAAAGGTTCAAAATGGATCAGTCAAAGAAAGGGTTCTTGCCTGTTTTACAAGGTATAAAGTTGAGTAAGACTCAATGCCCGACCACTGCAGAAGATAGAGAGAAAATGAAAGTCATTCCCTATGCCTCAGCCATAGGATCTATCATGTATGCAATGCTGTGTACCAGACGTGATGTGTGCCTTGCTATAAGTCTAGCAGGGAGGTGCCAAAGTAATCCAGGAGTGGATCACTGGACAGCGGTCAAAAACATCCTAAAGTATCTGAAAAGAACAAAGGATATGTTTCTCGTATATGGAGGTGACAAAGAGCTCGTCGTAAACGGTTACGTCGATTCTGGCTTTGACACTGATCCGGATGACTCTAAGTCACAAACCGGATATGTATTTTTATTGAACGGTGGAGCTGTCAGCTGGTGCAGTTCCAAGGAAAGCGTCGTGGCGGGATCTACGTGTGAAGCGGAATACATAGCTGCTTCAGAAGCAGCAAATGAAGGAGTCTGGATGAAGGAGTTCATATCCGATCTAGGTGTAGTACCTAGTGCATCGGGTCCAATGAAAATCTTTTGTGACAACACTGGAGCCATAGCCTTGGCGAAGGAGTCCAGGTTTCACAAGAGAACAAAGCACATCAAAAGACGCTTCAATTCCATCCGCGATCTAGTCAAGGAGGGAGACATAGAGATTTGCAAAATACATACGGATCTAAATGTTGCAGACCCGTTGACTAAGCCTCTTCCACGGGCAAAACATGATCAACACCAAGACTCCATGGGTGTGAGGATCATCACTTTGTAATCTAGATTATTGACTCTAGTTCAAGTGGGAGACTGAAGGAAATATGCCCTAGAGGCAATAATAAAGATGTTATTTGTATTTCCTTATATCATGATAAAAGTCTTTTATTCATGCTAGAATTGTATTAACCGGAAACTTAGTACATGTGTGGATACATAGACAAAACAGTATGTCCCTAGTATGCCTCTACTAGACTAGCTCATTGATCAAAGATGGTTATGTTTCCTAGCCATAGACATGAGTTGTCATTTGATCAACGGGATCACATCATTAGGAGAATGATGTGATGGACAAGACCCATCCGTTAGCATAGCATTATGATCGTTTAGTTTAACTGCTATTGCTTTCTTCATGACTTATACATGTTCCTATGACTATGAGATTATGCAACTCCCGAATACCGTAGGAACACCTTGTGTGCTATCAAACGTCACAACGTAACTGGGTGATCATAAAGATGCTCTACAGGTGTCTCCAAAAGTATTCGTGGTGTTGGCATAGATCAAGATTGTGATTTGTCACTCCGAATGTCGGAGAGGTATCTCTGGGCCCTCTCGGTAACACACATCACAATAAGCCTTGCAAGCAAAAGACTAATGAGTTAGTCACGAGATGATGTGTTACGGAACGAGTAAAGAGACTTGCCGGCAACGAGATTGAACTAGGTATAAAGATACCGACGATCGAATCTCGGACAAGTAACATACCGTTTGACAAAAGGAACAACGTATGTTGTTATGCGGTTCGACCGATAAAGATCTTCGTAGAATATGTAGGAGCCAATATGGGCATCCAGGTTCCGCTATTGGTTATTGACCGGAGAGATGTCTCGGTCATGTCTACATAGTTCTCGAACCCGTAGGGTCCGCACGCTTAAACGTTCGTTGACGATATAGTATTTAATGAGTTATGTATGTTGGTGACCGAATGTTATTCGGAGTCCAGGATGTGATCACGGACATGACGAGGAACTCCGGAATGGTCCGGAGATAAAGATTAATATATGAGATAATAGTGTTTGACCTCTGGAAGGGTTCCGGAATTCACCGGAAGAGGTTCCGGATGTTTCCCGAAGTGTTTGGGTACAAGAACACGTTATTTGGGCCAAAAGGGAAAGCACACAAGGTTTTTGGAAAGCGCAAAAGGAAGTTTTGCGGAGTCCAGGGGCCAGACGCCAGGGTCCCTGGCGTCTGGGTCCAGACGCCGGGAACCCTGGCGTCTGGCCCTGGAGTCCGAGAAGGACTCTTGCCTTACGGGTGAAACCGACTTTGTGAAGGCTTTTACTCCAAGTTTCGACCCCTAGGCTCAACATATAAATAGAGGGGTAGGGCTAGCACCCAAGACACATCAAGATACACCAAGCCGTGTGCCGGCTACCCCGACCCTCTAGTTTATCCTCCGTCTAGTTTCTGTAGTGCTTGGCGAAGCCCTGCAGAGATTGTTCTTCATCAACAACCGTCACCACGCCGTCGTGCTGCCGGAACTCATCTACTACTTCGCCCGTCTTGCTGGATCAAAAGGCGAGGACGTCATCGAGCTGAACGTGTGTTGAACGCGGAGGTGCCGTACGTTCGGTACTAGATCGGGACGGATCGTGAAGGTGCACGACTACATCAACCGCGTTGATAAACGCTTCCGCTTTCGGTCTACGAGGGTACGTAGACACACTCTCCCCTCTCGTTGCTATGCATCTAGTAGATAGATCTTGCGTGATCGTAGGAAAATTTTGAAAATACTACGTTCCCCAACAAATCTAGCATGCAACCCACGTACGAAATGGTGGTGGCGGCCATGGTGCATCTACTTCCACATGAGATCGCTGAGGGGAGATGGAGATGCAGGAGGTAGCAGAGATCGAGGAGCGCCGGGAGGCGGAGTTGCTCGTGGACGAGGTTGAGGTAGAGAAGAGTCTGCCCGTCGAGGAATCGGCGGTGGAGTACCAACTGAGCTCTGGCGTAGCCACTACTACGAGTACCACACCCTTGAGGGGGCGCCAAGGACGAGGACGAGGATGAGGACAAGGACAAGGACGCGGTCGACTTCCTCAGGGGGCACGTAGAGTCTACCAACGGCGGCGTGTCGCTAGGACAATTCATCAACGTCTCACCTCACACCGGCGATGCATAGGCCGGCGCGGCGGCGGCTTTGTTAAAATTATGCTTACTTAGGCTTTGTTTTTAATGCTGGTCTTTTGTTAGAGCAATGTTTAGGTCAACCGGCTCTGTTTAATTACTAAAATTGCTCGATTTAGTAAGTGTGATCTGTGTGCCGTACGCTCTTTTGTGTGCCCAAATTAGCAAGCAATATTAAATTATGCAATGACGTGGATGAGGACAGTACCCGGGAAATTTCCACCAAAATTTTAATTATAAAACTCATCCCATGCGCGTAAAGCAGAACAATCATTTGTGATGAATACAATCGTTCAAAGTGAATGGTGTTCGTCGGCACCGCACGCAAAGTCTTCCTGCACATTTTGAAATTTTGGCCTACCCCCGACAAATCTACCCCCGCCCCCTTCCCCACCCCCTTTTCTCCCCGACCAGAAGTCACATTTCCCATGTTTCCTCCTTCCTTCCATCCTAAGTTATAGCCGCTTCCTCGCTTGCTTCCTCGCTCTCGCTGTCTCGCATCCTACCGCTGGGGTCGCCATGGTCTTCTTCAATGACATTACCAGCGGTTCCTCGTTTGACGAAGACTCTTTCACCACCCAGGTATGCCTCTCTTCTCTCTCTCGGGCTATGACTTGGAATGAAGGATTTTTACCCGGCCATCGATTTGAGTCATTTCTTCCTATTGTAGCTCCAAGGGACCATTAATTTCAATGAATGGAGCAGGGTGGCTGAAGATCTGTCTGCTCATTGTCATTATCAATCACCATGCGTGAAGCTAGTTATGTTTAAATCTCTGGACAGTGGGAGGAAGTTTATGACATGTGCAGAGAAGGTTAGCCCCACTTTCGTTGCTACAAATCATCTGTTAGATGTGATTTAGACACTGTCACGGTCCCAACCCATTCATACCACAACTTCAACCAAGCACATCCTAAGACAATGTCACAGTGTATACCTAGTATCTAAAAATGTTGCCATCTCATCAGCGCTGCTATTAGAAAATTATTAGGCACCGCTTCAGTAGTTTGTGCAACCAACTTTTGTCCACACATCCGAGCAGCCAAGCAGTAAAATACTAAATCTTTATGGCACAAAGGAACTAGGCACCTGAGCATCTAGGTGCTCCGGAGTCCTAGTCCCTAATTTTTCCCGCTTCATCGGCTCGCCAGTGCAGGGCACTGATGTCTACACACGCTTCTACTCTTATAGACTATGTTGGGCCTCCAAGCGCAGATGTTTGTAGGACAGCAGCAATTTCCCTCAAGTGGATGACCTAAGGTTTATCGAACTCAGGGAAGTAGAGGTTGAAGATGGTCTCTCTCAAGCAACCCTGCAACTAAGATACAAGAAGTCTCTTGTGTCCCCAACACACCTAATACACTTGTTAGATGCATAGGTGCACTAGTTCGGCGAAGAGATGTTAAATGGCAAGTGATATGGATGGCAAAACAAAGTAATATAAATCTGTAATAAAAAGTGCAGCAAGCAAACAAGTGGTAAACGTGAGCACAAATGGTATTGCAATGGTGGAAACAAGGCCTAGGCTTCATACTTTCACTAGTGGCAACTCCCAACAACATTAACATAATCGAATCACATGATATTTCCCATAAAACATGCAAAGGGGACGCACTCGGAGGTCATTCCTTCGTGGTCAATAGAGGACGAGAATTATGTAGGGCTACAAAAGCACACCTCAAAGTTCGTAGTTCTCAATCTAAGGATTTCCCAATGTCACCGCGGCCATCCAAAGAGAGTCCCACAATCACCACTACATATCTAAAGGATAGTCAAAGACAAGCACCAAGAGACTCTCAATCTTCAATCAACACACAAGAGAGGAAATCACTCATGAAAATATTATTCTAATCCATGTCCAATAGACCGCTGTCACCTTGGTCTCGGGGATTATACTAGATAAAGACAAGTGAGTACATCAATCCAATACATAGAGGATGGGGAAATATCATGGGATCACCCTAGATTAACATAGCCTATGATCACAACGAAGATCACATCATGGGAGAGAGAATTGACCACATAGCTACTGGTAAGAACCTCAGCCCCGAGGAGGAACTACTCCCGCATCATGGAGGGAGGAAGCAACATCGATGGAGATGAATCCGGGGGCACTTCCCCGTCCCGGCAGGGTGCCGGCGCAGGAATTCTGGTCCCCCGAAGCTTGATGGCGATGGTGGCGGAGATGGGAATCGCGTCTGGAGAAAAAGGAGTCTGGAATCAGGGTTTCCGCGACACGGTGTAAATATATGCCAAAGGGGGGCATCGGAGGAGCCTCGGGGGGCCCAGGCGCCCCCCGGCGCGGCCCAGGAGGGGGGGCGCCGCCAGGGCGCCTGGAGCCCTGGTGCCCCCCCCCCCCCCCCCCCCCCCCCGGCTGTCCTTCGGGCGCACGGTAGTTTCTAGAACGCTGATTTTTTATATAATTTTTCTAGATTTTTCCTGGCAGTTCTCGTAACGTGAAAACCTGAAATACAAAAACAGCCGAAAACAGAAACTGGCACTGGGGTGCACTGAGTTAATAGGTTAGTCCAAATATGATCAAAAGTGTATGAAAGTGTATAAATATCATAGCAATATCACCCAAAAGAGGCATGGAGCAAGCAGAAATTATAGATACGTTTTGGACGTATCAACATCCCCAAGCTTAATTCCTGCTCGTCCTCGAGTAGGTAAATGATAACAAGAATAATTTCTGTGGTGACATGCTCTTAACCATATAGGACTTTTTCATAGTCATATGACAAAAGCTTACTGAGACAATGAATCTATAGTAATTAAGTTGCCTCATGAGAAAATCACAAAGGACTGAAAGTTTTACAATGTGATACTGAAACATCAAATAGATTTGCAATGAACATGGTGTGCAAATATGATAAAGTGATATCTAGCTTGCCCCCTTTAGTGAAGAAAAACATAAATGCAGGGGCACCTCCAAGGTTTAAGTGATGACTAGATACAATGATTTCAGAATAAACGATATCAAAATCATGCAAAAGACAATGCTACTTTGGGACAATGCACATTACACTCAGAATGACAATCATGCTCTCAGTAGTTGGTGCTTTTTAAAAGAAGGTGGAGACTCTCGAACCGTGGCTTTTGTTGGCAAGGTTGAAAACCCGTAGTCGGAAACAAAGACAAAACATGTACCAGAGCTCTTGGTTTTAAAACAGAGGTAATAATTTTTTTAGATCATGCATGTTTCGTCAACGAATGCTAGCAGACAACTCAATCACTTCTTGAGATGGACAAGTTTCGAGGAACGGCTCCCGAATGAGGACGATCACATCCTCTTAATCTCCTTTGTTTATCACTGCCAAAGTTTTCTGATTTCTCATGAACAAAGCGTGAAGGAGGGTTTGTTTGTTATATTATCTTTTTGAGCCGGGCGCACTCAATGCCAGTTCCTTCTCGTATTATGGGTTTGCACATTATACATGCAATTCCGGGGTGAAGCTTGTCCAACTTAAAAGATCATGAATTAACTACTACTTCCGCATGAACTTAAAACAGAGGCACAAAATAGGAATGCTTTTTCTTTAAATAATTTCGAGATGGTACATGCAAGTCTCCGTTAGGAATGGCAGGTAAATACCATGTAGGAAGATATGGTGGACTCATATGGCATAACTGGATTAAAAGGATGTGGATGCACAAGCAGTCAGTCCGCTTAGTACAGGCGAAGGTTAGCAAAACACGGGGAGCGACCAACTAAGAGAGCAATGATGGTCATAATCATGCAGAGCGACAAAGCAACATTGAATCAGGCATGGAAGTTATATCGCTACTCAGAAACAAAAGATCATCAAGGCTTGACAGACTTTCTTTACAGTCTTAAATATGCGTGAGCATAAGCCAAGTCAATCAAAATAAATTCTTTGAAGTAAGATATTACTAAACCATACCACATCATTGGCAAACAAATCATGTTGGTACTCCAATAACACATTGGGAACCGCCCAGCTATTTGAGACTAACCATAAGAAAACATGAACTACTAAGCGCCATTATGCACGTAGCATCTTTATCATAGACATATCAACCAATGCAACGGAAGCAAACTCTCTTAATAAGATAAACATGATAACTAAAGAGAGTTCAAGCAACCAACTAAACAAAAGCTCTTTAAAAAGATAAGCATGAAAGTTAAGAGCTAAGCATGATAGTAGCTATTAAAAGACAAAGAACACACACAGCAAAGATAGACATGCAAATTCTATGTTATGTTCTAGGTAGAAGTGGAGCGTGTTTCTCTCCCACATAAAGAAAGCTGAGTTTCAACTCGTTATGAAAAGCTAAAGAAAACTAAAAGGAAAACTAAAACAAGACGCTCCAAGCATAGCACATAACACATGAAGTGATTAAAATATAGTGGAACGAAGGACGAACTGATAATGTTGATGGAGAAGGGGATGCACTGGGGCATCCCCAAGCTTAGACGCGTGAGTCTCCATGAATATTTCTTGGGGGTGCATGGGGGCATCCCCAAGCTTGAGCGTTTGACACTCCTGAATCTTTTTATCATCTTCCCTCGCACACTTGAAAACTCCCTTCATACATAACTCATCATAATCTGATTAGCGAGGTCAGTACCCATAATAAAATAATTGTTCCTTGCTGGAAATAAAGATATTCTTGAAGTTCTACTGTTTCTCAAGATTGCCAAAAGGTTTTTGCAAAGAAAAAGCAAGCTCTTGGTTTGCAAAATGAAGGAAAGGCAAAACAGGACAGAATCTGTGAAAAACAGAACAGCAGGTAGTAAATAATTTTTCCGGGGAACTTCTGCAACTCTAATAAAAAAACTCAAAACAGACGCACGAAAGACAATTATATAGAACACGCTGTCGAAAAAATTCAGACCAAAAAGATGATCTGGTGATTTTATACGAATTTTTCTATCCAAGGACAGAATCTGTTTCCTGGACAGCACGTCACAACTTTTGAACTTTCTTGCAATCAGAGGCTAAACTTGGCACAAAGCTGAAAAATAAAGGTACAATGATGTTGCTACAGTAGTAACAAACATCAAGACCACTAAAACTGAAAGTAAACATAACAAGGGTTGTCTCCCTAGAGCTCTTTCTTTATAGCCATAAAGATAGGCTTAAGACTTTAATGATGCTCTCGTAGGAATAAGAGCTGAAGAACAAAAGAGAGCATCAAGAAGCAAATACCAAACACATTTAAGCCTAACATGCTTCCTATGCATAGGAATATTGCAATAGAATAATTCATTGAAGCACAAAGCAACTAGCATAGGAAGGCAAAACAAGCATAACTTCAAAATATTCACCATAAAGAGAGGAAACTTCTTATTATTAAGATATTTAGAACCAAGTCTCCCTCTCTCATTATAAATTTCAGTGGCATCATGGATGAACTCAACAATATAAGAATCACGTAAAGCATTGTTACCATGATCCACATGCAAAAAGGTACTCTTACACTCCACATAAGCATAATCTTTCTCATTGGTAATAGTGGGAGTAGGACTATCATAAACAACTTGAACACTATAGATTACTTGTGTATTAGGAGGGTGGTGTTCAACAAGGGAGTAATTCCCTCCATGATTATGACAAGTTTCATAAGGATAATTTCTCCTTATGTCATAGGTACCTTTATAATCACTATAGGTTGGAGTTATGACATCATCATAGTAGAGAAGAGCATTATCATTGCTAGCAACTATATTTGTAATCATGTTGTCTTTATTCTTACTAGCAAAAGAATTATCAATTATCACATCACTAGTGGGTAAAGGGTTTTCAAGCCTATCATCCCCAAGCTTAGAGCTTCCCATATCATCACTTTCAGAGTTGGTACCAAAAAGATTTTCAAGATCATAAGTAGCATTATCATCATTTTCCCAATCACAATAAGTAACATGCATATCATAATCAAAATCATCTTCAATAGTACCTACGGACGTATCATCATGATGATAATTAAGGCAATAAACTTCACCTTCTTCTTTAAACTTACAATCGTTAGGATAAAAGTTGATGGGAGGAATATGCTCAGGCCAGGTTGATACCCATTCTTCTTCTTTCTTGCTCCTCTTCCTCCTCCTCTTCTTTTTCTTCTTCTTAACCTTAGGAGGGAGTGGTTGGAGATGAAGCTTCTCCACATATCCTGGTTTATCATTAGAAACAATAGGGGAAACTTGAGAGAAACTCTCCTTTTTATTAGCAGAAATATAAGAGACATTTTTATACTTTGGTAAAGTTCCCTCCTTTATAATCTTACCTATGTAATCATTTTCATGGCAATTAACAACACAATAGAGATGGCAATTTTGCAAAGTGTTTTTTATTCCTATGGCATTAACATCTAGCCATGAAGTCTTTTCTGATAACTCTTCACACATCAAAAATAACATAAGCTCATCATAAAGATCAGAGGTGATCATGTTATCACACAACCGGTTAACAGTTATGTTTTGAAAGTTCATGCATTGAAAATTAAAGTGACCCTCTATACGGCAAAGTTCACAAGTAAAAGGATAAATGTCACACAATTCTCTAGCAATTTCATTTAAATCTCTGACCCAAGTGATTGTTCTTTCATGCTTATGTTGCTTACAATACTTCTCTTCTTCAATCATAGGCCATTCACAAGGTCTATCCACTCCACAAAAATTAACATGCTTATATAAAACTTCATTTTTAGGAATTGGATCATGCATGTTGCAATCATCATCATGAACAATTTCATTTTCTTTGCAAATATCTTTAAAAGGTTTATGATGCTTGTTCCAATCCTCCTTAGGCATATTAAGATGTGAAGCAAAAGATTTGAGGAAATCAACAAGGAGTTGAGAATCAAGCCCAAACTTAGCACTAAACTTATTAAAACTTGTAGTTTCAACAAAGGACTTAATGCAATCATACTCATAAATTATACCTGACTCTTTACCTTTGTCGATCTCCCAATCTTCAGTGTTGCGTTGAATTCTTTCAAGGAGTTCCCATTTAACATCAATCTTTTTGTTTGTGAAAGAACCCATAGAGGAAGCGTCGAGCAAATCTTTATCCTGTCGAGAAAGCCTCGCATAGAAATTAGTAATAATCATATCTTTGGGGAGCCCATGGTTAGGACATTTTAGCATTAACGTTTTCAGTCTCCCCCAAGCTTGAGCTATGCTCTCTCCGTCATGAGGATAAAAATTATAAACATAATTCCTATTCTCATGGACTTCATGAAGAGGATAAAACTTGGAGTAAAAGAGAGACTGGATCTCTTCCCACTCCAGCAGGTGAGAGTCATTTAGTAGCCTATACCATTCCAATGCTTTTCCTTTCAGTGACAAACTCCCTTGATACACCTGCAAGCTTAAATAATGAACATAGTTGTGACAGATATAGCAAGTGTTCACCGGGATGTCTGTCTCCTGCATAACGATCAGCCAAAACATAATCGATAATACCAGCTGGTATTTTATAGGGCACAATTTCAGTAGGGGGAGGAGCAACCACCACAGCTGTGGGGCGTCTTCCCGCAAGCAACGATCCAATACCAAGGTTGTCCATAAGCATAACTAGTGAAAAAAATTAAAACAAGAAACAAAAAGATTTAATTGCAAGATCTAAAGATATACCTTCAAGCGCTCACCTCCCCGGCAACGGCGCCAGAAATAGCTTGATGTCTACACACGCTCTACTCTTGTAGACTATGTTGGGCCTCCAAGCGCAGAGGTTTGTAGGACAGCAGCAATTTCCCTCAAGTGGATGACCTAAGGTTTATCAAACTCAGGGAAGTAGAGGTTGAAGATGGTCTCTCTCAAGCAACCCTGCAACTAAGATACAAGAACTCTCTTGTGTCCCCAACACACCTAATACACTTGTTAGATGTATAGGTGCACTAGTTCGGCGAAGAGATGTTAAATGGCAAGTGATATGGATGGCAAAACAAAGTAATATAAATCTGTAATAAAAAGTGCAGCAAGCAAACAAGTGGTAAACGTGAGCACAAATGGTATTGCAATGGTGGAAACAAGGCCTAGGCTTCATACTTTCACTAGTGGCAACTCCCAACAACATTAACATAATCGAATCACATGATATTTCCCATAAAACATGCAAAGGGGACGCACTCGGAGGTCATTCCTTCGTGGTCAAGAGAGGACGAGAATTATGTAGGGCTACAAAAGCACACCTCAAAGTTCGTAGTTCTCAATCTAAGGATTTCCCAATGTCACCGCGGCCATCCAAAGAGAGTCCCACAATCACCACAACATATCAAAAGGATAGTCAAAGACAAGCACCAAGATACTCTCAATCTTCAATCAACACACAAGAGAGGAAATCACTCATGAAAATATTATTCTAATCCATGTCCAATAGACCGCTGTCACCTTGGTCTCGGGGATTATACTAGATAAAGACAAGTGAGTACATCAATCCAATACATAGAGGAAGGGGAAATATCATGGGATCATCCTAGATTAACATAGCCTATGATCACAACGAAGATCACATCATGGGAGAGAGAATTGACCACATAGCTACTGGTAAGAACCTCAGCCCCGAGGAGGAACTACTCCCGCATCATGGAGGGAGGAAGCAACGTCGATGGAGATGAATCCGGGGGCACTTCCCCGTCCCGGCAGGGTGCCGGCGTAGGAATTCTGGTCCCGCGAAGCTTGATGGCGATGGCGGCGGAGATCGGAATCGCGTCTGGAGAAAAAGGAGCCTGGAATCAGGGTTTCCGCGACACGGTGTAAATATATGCCAAAGGGGGGCATCAGAGGAGCCTCGGGGAGCCCAGGCGCCCCCCCGGCGCGGCCCAGGAGGGGGGCGCGCCACCAGGGCGCCTGGAGCCCTGGTGGCCCCCCCGGCTATCCTTCGGGCGCACGGTAGTTTCTGGAACGCTGATTTTTTATATAATTTTTCTGGATTTTTCCTGGCAGTTCTCGTAACGTGAAAACCTGAAATACAAAAACAGCCGAAAACAGAAACTGGCACTGGGGTGCACTGAGTTAATAGGTTAGTCCAAATATGATCAAAAGTGTATGGAAGTGTATAAATATCATAATAATATCACCCAAAAGAGGCATGGAGCAAGCAGAAATTATAGATACGTTTTGGACGTATCAGGCACCGTTGCGAAATGTAGCAACAGTTGTCTTTACACCGATTTTGGCATACGTAGTGGACGGCCTTAGTGCTATTAGTTCTATGTTACTAAATTTGTGCATGTACACACCTGTTAGTATCAATTTGCTGTCATTCAAACACTATCGCTATGCTGTTGCAGCTATATTTAGCTTCCTCATAAAATGTTGAATTTGTTATTTATAATACATGAGTAAGAACTTGTAGCATTGTTGCAGTTAATTATAGCTTCTGGTGTTTCAGAATTTGTTTGTTGTCTCAGTAGCAATTAATTCATTTGCCCATTGATCTTTTTGAGAAGATATGTCATAATTAACCCGTTTCTTCAATTTTTCGAAATAAGTATTTGTGATTTTTGTGTCCGAGCCCCCCTACAATTCTTACTGATCTAGTTTTAAATATTATAGGATGAATGGAAGTGTTCTTACCTGGAGTGGGTTGATCAAGAGTGACCACGGTCTTTGAAGATGTGCCTAGCATAGCACTGGAGCATGTATGAGGAGGAGAACAGAGGTAGGCTTAGAGAAAGTGTTGTGAACGCTGAAGAATATTTGAAGATGCGGGATAAAAAGTGGAAGGTGGAGAATGAGCTCAGAGTTTTTGAATCATACTTCATTAAGATGGTGTTGGCAAAGGAGGAGGCACTTTTCCAGTTAGCTAGTGCAAAACTGATTCTTACAGAAATGAAAGCAGAGGTGGATAAGACGAGCGTGGATGATCTCGATTAGGAAAATAAATATATTGCTCTAATATTGTTCTTATGAAGCTGAACTAGATATATGCTATATTGCGCTATTTTCAGGTAGCTAACATACTGTGATGTTAGAATGTATTTATGTGCCTGATATGAAATTGGCAAACAACTATTTGATATGAAATGTGAATTTGCGTAATACTGGAATTATTAATTGTAAACTAATAAACCTACTAAATGGGTCATGGAACTTTGCAAACTGTTCTAGGTGTAAAAGTGCTTGTGATGGGTAGCCCAATGCCAGACAGTTTTTTTCATCAAATCGTGTGTGATGTAGTTGAATAAAAGCAAACGATTAACTGAGGCAGAGCGTGTGTGATAGTTACACCTATCACACACGAGCCTATACATAAAACTGTGTGGGATGTACATGCAAACGGAAACATTTTTCCTGGATTGACTGCGTGGGATGTACATACGAATGGAACCGTTTTTCCTGGATGGATTGTGTGGGATGTACATAAGGACGGATAGGTATTCCATGGCTTGACTTTGTGGAATGTACATAACAAACGGGATCATTTGTTTGGGACTAACTATGTCGGATGTACTTACGACCGGAACCGACTGGTCCTATATAATCATATTTAATCGCTCGCCCGTCGCACACGACCTCATTTTGTTGAGCGTGTGTGCGCCAGGAGAGCCTATCCCGACGGGTTCTGGGTTGTGTGGTAAAGACCCCCTATCACATTCACTCACTAGGCTATGGTTCAGAACGCCGTCACGTAAAGGGGTTAAAAACCGTTTCTATAGCTCCTTGTTGTACTAGTGAAAGATTCGTGCAAAATTTTCTTGTCAAATTTCTTATTTTTCTTAAATCTCAGTCAAGTGAGAGATAGCCACACCATCAAGCATATATAAAATAATTATCGGTTGGGACGCCATTAATGGAGAAGTTGGGAGAGAGGTGCATGGTGGATATGGAGGTCAAAGGGCTTGCATCCAGATAAGCATGCACAACGGTCTGTTCGGATGCCTCCCATACTGAAATAGCTACCCCGCGCGATGCCTCGTAGCCAATAAAAAGGTGATGGGTGGAGATATCTAAATGGTTAGCACAACGCTCACAATTTCAATAATACTTGTGTTTCCGATTGTAATGTGACAACTCGGCCAAAGTTTTTGCCATGTCATGACACCAAGCCAAGTTTCATGATTTTTAGACGGGTTTTAGCTTTACATGAATTTAGAAACCAAGTTTCACAATGTTTCTTACCAAGCCACAAAGCCGAGATGTTTGAATTTCATTCCCATTTCTTCCACGGGACCTATAAATTCACGCAAAGACACACATGTGATTTCTCAACCAACTTTGGTGCACTGGAGCATGTTGTTGTAGTTCAAATTTGAATTATACACGTTAAATGCCCAGAAACTCAATTAATGTATAAAAAAGGCCAAATGAACCAGGAATAATTCCATATTTTAACACGACACTCATATAGTTCTATGTTGCCTCTGTAGAAAATCAAGGCGGCGGGGGAGGGGGGGGGAGGGAGGCAGCGTATGTCGTTTCCCACACAAAGGTGACTTGTTCCCTCTCGGTACCACTAGCCTTCTGGAGAGAGGCTCCAGTTTGCAAAAAAGTTATACCAAAACTTGTCCCAATTTAGCCAAAATAATTACCACAGCATCTTGGTGCCATGTCAGGACATCATGCCAAGTTTCATGATTTTCAGACAAGTTTTGCATTTACATGAATTTAAAAACCAAGCTTCTCAATGTTTCCAGCCAAGCCATGATGCTGAGATATTTGAATTTCACTACCATTTCTTACATGGGACCAATGAATTCACCCAAAGACACACATGTGATTTTGAGTCAACTTTGCTGCACTGGAGCATGTGCTTGTAGTTTAAATTTGAATTATGGGCATTAAAAGCCCAGAAACTCAATTAATGTATTAAAATGTAAAATGAATCCGGACTAATTCCAAAATTTAACACGACACTCATATAGTTATATTTTGCTTCTATAAAAGAAAATCAAAGGGGATAGGAGAGTGTATGTCATTTCGAACACAAAGGTGACACATCCCCTCTCGAAACCACGAGCCTTCTCGGGAGAAGCTGTGGTTTGCAAGAAGCTCCAAAACGTGTCCCAATTCGGCCAATTTTTTTTACCACAGCATGTTGGTGCCATGTCAAGACACCATGCCAAGTTTCACGATATTCAGACGAGTTTTGAATGTACAGGAATTTAAAAACCAAGTTTCTCAATGTTTCTGACCGAGCCACGATGCCAAGATGTTTGAATTTCACTCTCATTTCTTGCATGGGACCTATAAATTCACCCAAAGACACACATGTAATTTTTCAACCAACTTTTCTACACTGGAGCATGTGCTTGTAGTTCAAATTTCAATTATGCACATTAAATGCCATGCGTGCCGACCGCCAGATCTTGGAGGAGCACCTCATCTTCGAGGCCACCTCGACGCGGTCACGCGGTTGTCTACTTTAAAATACAGTTCTTGGTGTTTTCTCGAGGCCACCGTTCGTGCCTTCTAGTGATTTGTCCTCTATAATGTTAATGTGCAATCTGATATTCCGAAATGTAATGTTCAGTTAACAGTTTGTTCCAACAATTGCTACATTTCCTAGCTGTTCTCAAGCATTATTGGTTTCATGAACTGTCTTATCTTCTAGTATATGTTCTATTTTGCAATGTTGTGCTCAGTTTACTATTTTGGTTCATTTGTTCTTCTCTCCAACTAACAGTTTGGTTCAGTTCTGTAATTTGATGTTCATTTGTTGTGGGTACAGTTTTGTTTTGTTATGCATGTGAGAAATAAATCAAATTTAGTTGTACTCAATACATGAGAAACATATATAATTGCTCTATTTCCAAGTTGGTTAGCATGCTTGGTTAGGTTAACTGACTTTTCCATGCGGCTCAAGAAACTCAAAAATATTGTTAGGATAAAGAAACCTGCGACAAATAACAACAAGATCTTTGTTTACACAATGAAGAAGACATCAGTCAACTATAGGATGGTACTAACTCTTTTACCTTGTTTTTCCCCCTTGTGCCATTTCAAAATTTATAATAACTATTTATGCATATCTTTGTTTTCAGTACTTTCCAAAGCAGTTCACTAATGATTACCTCTTAAACCACCTACATGGTCAAGAGGCGACGAAGGTATTCATTCAACACCATGGTACAATATTGAAGTCTTTCTCAAGAGGACGAAAGTTGCGCGGGCACTTATCCATAGCCAATAGCCTAAAGTTGCAAAGACATTTAACATCATGGAAGGCTGAATATCCACCTTCCGCTTCTGAAGTTTTCCAGATGAGATCCATGTGTGTATTTACCGTGCATGATGGTACTTTTCAAAGGTTTTTCATGTTGCATGTGAAACTTGGTGCTGTTGTGTAATGGCGTAGTTAGCTATATGCCTATATTATGTAACTAAGTGCTGAAGCTATCTGATGTATTTGATTATGAAATCCTGGCTGTCCTTCTACGAATATAAAATATATGGTGTGTTTTATAAGAAATGTCAAATTAATTACTACATGAATTATCAATAACAGGCCAATTAGCATGCTTATTGGAGTTTTCTATTGCAAACGATTTCTCTGATGACACCTTGGGTGATGAACTCAAAAGACCTACGTGGTTTCTATAAAGTACATGTGTTGGATCAATTAACAATCCCAGACGGCTTCGGCAAGAGAGCAGTGATACGTCTCCAACGTATCTATAATTTTTTATTGTTCCATGCTATTATTTATGAAGTCTTGAATGTTTAATGGGATTTATCTTACACTTTTATATAATTTTTTGGACTAACCTACTAACCCAAAGGCCCAGTCCAGATTGCTGTTTTTTGCCTGTTTCAGGGTTTTACAGAAAAAGGATATCAAATAGAGTCCAAACGGAATGAAATATTCGCAAGATATATTTTTGGAGAAAATCACGCACGGAGAACCTGAGAACCACGTCAGAAGAGCCACGAGGGGCCCACGAGGGTGGGGGCGCCCCCCCCCCCTTCCCAGGGCGCACCCCCTGCCTCGTGGGGCCCCCGTGACTCCCCCGTTGTCCTCCTTCCTCCTATATAAGTCTACGTACCCCGAAACCATCAGCAACAGAGAGAAAACCCTAATTCCACCGCCATAACCTTCTATTCCCGTGAGATCCCATCTTGGAGCTTGTTCCGGAACTCCACCGGAGGGGGATCCATCACGGAGTTCTTCATCATCATCATCATCGCCCTCACCATGAGTTGTGAGTAGTTTACCACAGACCTTCGAGTCCATAGCTAGTATCTAGATGGCTTCTTTGCTCTCTCTGGATCTCAATACAAAGTTCTCCTCGGTCTTCGAGGAGATCTATTCAATGTAATCTCTTTTTGCAGTGTGTTTGTCGAGATTTAATGAAGTGTGGGTTTATGATCAAGATTATCTATGAGAAATATTTGGTTCTTTTCTGAACTCTTTATGTGCGCTCATAATATCCTTGCAAGTCTCTTCGAATTATTGGTTTGGTTTGGCCTACTAGATCTATAGTTCTTGCCATGGGAGAAGTGCTCTGCTTTGGGTTCAATCTTGCGGTGTCCTTTCCCAGTGACAGTAGGGGCAGCAAGGCACGTATTGTATTGTTGCTATCGAGGATAAAAAGATGGGGTTTATATCATATTGCTTGAGTTTATCCCTCTACATCATGTCATCTTGCTTAAGGCGTTACTCTGTTCTTGTGAACTCAATACACACTAGTGCAGAACCGGGCAATAGCACCGGTTCGTAAGGCCATTTAGTGCTGGTTCCATAACCGGCACTAAAGTGTGGGCACTAAAGGCCCCACCCCTTTAGTACCGGTTTAGCATGAACCGGTGCTAAAGAGCAACCACGTGGCACGAGCCAGCTCCGGGGGCCGGGAGCCCTTTAGTACCAGTTGGTAAGACCAACCGGTACTACAAGGTTTGGGGGGTTTTTGGTTTTATGATTTCTTTTTCATTTAATTTTGTGTTTTCCATTTAATTCTTTTTCGTTTGCTGGTATTTTATGATACTACACATTGTACACGTTATGCGTATATATATATATATATATATATATATATATATATATATATATATATATATATATATATATATATATATATATAAAGATTTTCTAGTAGAACCAATCATATATATATCATCAAATGTCTCACAAACCACCAATTCACACATACACACATGTATAGCTTTATACAATTTCTCCTACATGTTGCTGTCAGTGTACTAAAGTAGGGGTACCTTCGTATCCCGACTTGTGCACGGGTAGTAGCAGCGTCCCGTGGCAGGGCTTGCCACGCGCTCGCGAAGGCCCGCTTTGGTTCCTTTGGAGCCATTCAAGAACAAAGTATTCAAGTCAGTGAAACAAGGCCCCCGCAAGAGGAGCTTGCTGGGAAGGCCGCTCCAGGCTCAAGACCATACCTTTAGCACAAGACCCTGGCAAGAGGAGCTTGCCAGGAAGGACAGAGCATAGCATTTCAGAAGACTCGCCGTGGCGCATCGCGCGCCCCGGCAAGGCCCGGAGAGCGACAAGCTTCCGGGCGCGGCAAGGTAGCGACCGCGGCAAGGCACTTGCCGCGGCAAGCTTCCACTGTGTGCCCGCGCTCCAGCTCATCTAGCTACGCGTCGCCCTGGGGCCCTTCCAGGGGCACGTGGCGGAGGGCTGTGCAGCCTGGGGTACACGGTGGCAAGCCACGATGACGAGGCCACCATCGTGGCGAACGGAGACGCCCGGACGAACAATTTTTGCACTGTTTGGGGGCGACGGCGACGGGCATTCAATGCCCTTGTCCCCCACCGTCAGGGTTAGGAACAAAACACTGTACATACACTGTTACAACTACCACCATTTTTATGTTTTTACCCTCACCTACGTTGCCGCCTGACGGTGACCCCTTTGACCTATAAAAGGAGGCCCATGCACAACGTAGAGGGGGTTCCGAACTTCGATCACTCGCACGCTCGGTATAGCTAGCAGCCAATGATACGTCCAAAACGTATCTGAAATTTCTGCTTGCTCCATGCCACTTTTGGGTGATATTGCTATGATATTCATACACTTCCATACACTTTTGATCATATTTGGACTAACTTACTAATCCAGTGCACCCCAGTGCCAGTTTCTGTTTTCGGCTGTTTTTGTATTTCAGGTTTTCACGTTTCGAGAACTGCCCAGAAAAATCCAGAAAAATTATATAAAAAATCAGCGAACCGGAAACAACACTACGTCCGAAGGGCAGCCTGGGGGGGCCACAGGGGCTCCAGGCGCCCTGTGGGCGCCCCCCCCCCCCCCCGGCCGCGCCGGGGGGGCGCCTGGGCCCCCCGAGGCTCCCCCGGTGCCCTACTTTGGCATATATTTAAAGGGTTCCTTGTAACCCTCAGAACAGGACTTCTTTCGCGATCCCATCTCTGTTCCGCCGCCGCCGCCGCTTCCAAGATCGGGAGCACCAGGAGAACTCTTCCCGGCACCCTGCCGGAGGGGAGGATCACCACCGGGAGCTTCTCCACCACCATGGACGCCTCCCGGATGACTCGTGAGTAGTCTCCCTTGGACCATGAGTCCATGACCAGTAGCTATGTGATGTTCTCCACCCGTTCTTGTGCTTCACTAATTGGTCCTCGTGAGCTGCCCTACATGATCGAGGCACCTATGTAATCCTTATGCTGTTGCTATGTTGAGTTTGTTGGGATCCGATGGATTATGAGATTATGTTCAGATTGATCTTGAGTAATATATTTGATTCACCTCTTTTATAGTATAGTTCATAAGTGTTTCTTGCATGTTCTCCGTTGTTATTTATTGCTTTGGCCGAGTAATAGGTAGTGACTCCAAGAGGGAACGTTATGCTCGATTGTGGGTTCATGCCCCTCGATGACTAGCTTGAGTGACAGAAACATGAGTCTAGGGGATGTGCTGTTGCCACAAGGGGGAAAACAACGGTGCTTGTGCCCGCGGGTGCAAGGATTGTTTACTTTACGCAAAGTTCTTTTAATGCAGTTGTCTATTGCATTGAGTTTACACTATGGGTGGGACTCGCAACTTAATACCAGCGAGATGATCTGGATAGATATCTCAAGGTGGATGATTAGTAGTAGATATTGATGGATTTCGGTCTACTTACTTTGGCGTACCGCCCATGCTTTGAACCTCAACCTTTCTTGTAATGTAATCAACATTGGTTTGCGTTCGTGGTCCTGTCAATTGCCCAGCTGCAATTTGTTTTCCTCACATAGCTGTTTTATCATCTTTTGGGAGAGAGACATCACTAGTGAACATCATGAGACTCCGGTCCATATTACCATCATTGATCACATCCACTATTTACTTTTCGCTATTTACTTACTATTGCAAAACACTATTTATCACTACTATCATATTGCTTTTAACCCTTTGTGAACTACAAGGCCGGAGAGATTGACAACCTCTCTGTACTCGTTGGGAGCAAAGTTATTTGTATCTGTGTGCAGGTCCACGTTGATTGCTAATCGCGTCGTTAGCAATTGACACCTATTTGTTGAACCTAGGAGTCTCTGGGGATTCGATCCTTGGCATCTTTGCTAGGGGAAAACACTTCTACTTACTGCATCTTACACCTTCCACTTGGGGTAACCAACGAGGGGTTCGAGGCCCATCAAGGAGTATTTTCTGGCGCCGTTGCCGGGGACTCCACTCTTCAGGATAGGGGAGTTGCATGCTATCTTTTACCTTTGCTTTTTAGTCTTGTTAGTTTAACTTTTATTTTTGATTTAGTTCTTTTTATCAAAAATCACAAAAATAGTTACCTTGTTCTTTAGTTATCATTATGTCAGGTCCTTTTGTCTTTAATGAGGCAGAAGTTCTCACCTTTAAACAAAGAGGTGGGGAAAGTTTGATAGATGCTTGGTATAGAATTAATGATTCACACAAAAGAGCCACCAAGAAGCAACCTACCACTATCATGCTTAGAAATTTTTATGTTGGAATTACTTCTTGGAATAGGTTTATTCTAGATACTGCTATCAATGGGAATTTCCTGGAGGCCCCAGTTTGGGAGTCTCTTAGTATTATTGAAAATCTTGTTGGGAGTCCCCCTGTTGTTAGCATTCGAGAGGACATCACCCTAGGTCACATTATGAAATTTTTTGAAAAAATAGAGCTAGAGATGCCAAGCACTAATAAGATGAATGAGTTGGATCGAAAGATCCAAGGGAATTTGAATAGACTTGATAGCTCCATGCATAAAATTTTCAAAATTTTGGAGACTGTCAGATTCCATGATTCTGACTCTTCTAGGATGGACAAGATTGAGGAAATATTTGATACCTTAGGAACTACTTTCTCCTTGATCAAAACCAAAAAGGTAGAAACTCCGTCAAAGAGGGAGCCTAAGTTCGTTCACGTTCCAAAGGCTCCCCGTTCTAAAAGCAATCCACCTATTGCCAAAGGGGTTGAAACTGTAAAGACTTTGGAAGAAACACCTATCGTTGAATCTCCCCTTGAGTTGTATCCTTTTGGTCTTCTACCTAGAAGTATTTCTATGAGGCCTTTATTTGAGAGTCCTCACAAGACTAGTTGTATTATTGAAGAGCTTTTTGATGATCTTGATGATGGTTCAATTGATACAACTTGATCTATGCATTATGCCTAGCTTAAAGGCATAAAAGAAAGCGCTTTTGGGAGGCAGCCCACATGAATAAAAAATTTGCTTTTGTTGTGTCTTGATGTTGTTTACTGCTGTAGCATCATCATTGTATCTTTGCTTTTCATATTTGTGCCAAGTATAGCTTCCGATTGCTAGAAAGTTCAAAAGTTGTGAGGTGCTGTCCAGGAAACAGATTCTGTCCTTGGATAGAAAAATTCGTATAAAATCACCAGATCATCTTTTTGGTCTTAATGTTTTCGACAGCGTTCTCTATATAATTGTCTTTCGTGCGTCAGTTCTGAGTTTTTTTATTTGAGTTGCAGAAGTATCCCGAACAGGTCAATTACTGCCTGCTGTTCTGTTTTTCACAGATTATGTCCTGTTTTGCCTTACCATCACTTTGCAAATTAAGAACTTGCTTTTTCTTTGCAAAAACCTTTTGGCAATCTTGAGAAACAGTATAACTTCAAGAATATCCTTATTTCCAGCAAGGTATAATTATTTTATTAAGGGTACTAACCTCGCTAATCAGATTATGATGAGTTGTGTATGAAGGGAGTTTTCAAGTGTGCGAGGGAAGATGATAAAAAGATTCAGGAGTGTGAAGCGCTCAAGCTTGGGGATGCCCCCGTGCACCCCCAAGAAATATTCAAGGAGACTCAAGCGTCTAAGCTTGGGGATGCCCCCGTGCATCCCCTTCTCCATCAACATTATCAGTTCGTCTTTCGTTCCGCTATATTTTTATCACTTCATATGTTATGTGCTATGCTTGGAGCGTCTTGCTTTTAGTTTTCTTTTTAGTTTTTCATAACGAGTCGGAACCCAGCATTCCTTTATGTGGGAGAGAAACACGCTCCACCTCTACCTAGAACATTACATAGAATTTTCATGTCTATCTATGCTGTGTGTGTTCTTTATCTTTTAATAGCTACTATCGTGCTCTGCTCTTAGTATTCATGCTTATCTTTTCAAGAGCTTTTATTTAGTTGGTTGCTTGAACTCTCTTTAATTACCATGCTCACCTTATTAAGAGAGTTTGCTTCCGTTGCATGGGTTAATGTGTCTATGATAAAGATGCTACTTTCATGACGGTGCTTAGTAGTTCAGGTTTTCTTTGGTTAATCTCAAATAGCTGGGGGGTTCCCAATGTGTTATTGGAGTACCAACTTGGTTTGTTTGCCTATGATGTGGTATGGTTTAGTAATATCTTCCTTCGAGAATTTATTTTGATTGACTTGGCGTATGCTCACGCATATTCAAGACTGTAAAGAAAGTCTGTCAAGCCTTGATGATCTTTTATTTCTAAGTAGCGATATAACTGCCATGCCTGATTCAATATTGCTTTGTCGCTCTGCATGATTATGACCGTCATTGCTCTCTTAATTGGTCGCTCCCAGTCTTTTGCTAACCTCCACCTGCACTAAGCAAACTAACCATGCAATACATAGCTCATGGGAAAGTAGCCTAAAAACTATTGTGGTAAAGAATATGTTGATTATGTATCTTATTTCTTATAAGTTGCTTGCTGAGCAGTAACCATGTTTCTGGGGACGCCATCAACTGTCACACTTTTGTTGAATATCATGTGAGTTGCTATGCATGTTCGTCTTGTCTGAAGTAAGGGTGATTTACCGTGGGTTGAATTAATATGCATATTGTTAGAGAAGAACATTGGGCCGCCAACCAAAGCCATGCATCTTGGTGGAAGTTTTAGCTTGGACCTTAATCCTCAATCTCTCATGAGAATATGCTTATGCATTAAAGAGGAGTCCATCATCTATTTTCTATGTTGTCCCGGTATGGATGTCCTCAAGTTGAGATTTATCAAAAACGAGAAATCAAATGCGATCTATCTCCTTGGACCTTTGTACAGGTGGCATAGAGGTACCCCTTTGTGACACTTGGTTAAAACATATGCAATGCAATGATAACCCATGGGGATCCGAGCTAATTAGGACAAGGAGCGAGCACTATTGGTATTCGATGCATGAGGCTTGCAACTTATAAGATGTTTTATACATGACACATATGAAGTACTACTACCGTTGACACAATTGCTTCCATGTTTTCAAAATAAAAAGCTCTAGCACTTAACCTTTCTTTTACCTTTATGTTAAAGCACCAACTACTGAGAGCATGATTGTCATTCTGAGTGTAATGTGCATTGTCCCAAAGTAGCATTGTCTTTTGCATGATTGTGATATCGTTTATTCTGAAATGATTGTATCTAGTCATCACATAAACCTTGAAGGTGCCCTTGCATTTATGTTTTGCATCACTAAAGGGGGCAAGCTAGATATCACTTTATCATATTTGTACATCATGTTCATTGCAAATCTTTTTGATGTTTCAGTTTCATATTGTAAAACTTTCAGTCATTTGTGATTTTCTCTTGAGACAACTTAATTACTTTAGAATCATCGTCTCAGTAAGCTTTTGTCATATGACTATGAGAAAGTCCTATATGGTTAATAGCATGTCACCATAGAAATTATTCTTGTTATCATTTACCTACTCGAGGACGAGCAGGAATTAAGCTTGGGGATGTTGGTACGTCCAAAACGTATCTATAATTTCTGCTTGCTCCATGCCACTTTTGGGTCATATTGCTATGATATTCATACACGTCCATACACTTTTGATCATATTTGGACTAACTTACTAATCCAGTGCACCCCAGTGCCAGTTTCTGTTTTCGGCTGTTTTTGTATTTCAGGTTTTCACGTTTCGAGAACTGCCCAGAAAAATCCAGAAAAATTATATAAAAAATCAGCGAACCGGAAACAACACTGCGTCCGAAGGGCAGCCTGGGGGGCCACAGGGGCTCCAGGCGCCTTGTGGGCGCCCCCCCTGGGCCGCGCCGGGGGGCGCCTGGGCCCCCCGAGGCTCCCCCGGTGCCCTACTTTGGCATATATTTAAAGGGTTCCCCGTAACCCTCAGAACAAGACTTCTTTTCGCGATCCCATCTCTGTTCCGCCGCCGCCGCTTCCAAGATCGGGAGCACCATGAGAACTCTTCCCGGCACCCTGCCGGAGGGGAGGATCACCACCGGGAGCTTCTCCACCACCATGGACGCCTCCCAGATGACTCGTGAGTAGTCTCCCTTGGACCATGAGTCCATGACCAGTAGATGTGTGATGTTCTCCTCCCGTTCTTGTGCTTCACTAATTAGTCCTCGTGAGCTGCCCTACATGATCGAGGCACCTATGTAATCCTTATGTTGTTGCTATGTTGAGTTTGCTAGGATCTGATGGATTATGAGATTATGTTCAGATTGATCTTTAGTAATATATTTGATTCACCTCTTTTATATTTTAGTTCATAAGTAATTCTTGCATGTTCTCCGTTGTTATTTATTGCTTTGGCCGAGTAATAGGTAGTGACTCCCGAAGGGAACGTTATGCTCGATTGTGGGTTCATGCCCCTCGATGACTAGCTTGAGTGACAGAAACATGATTCTAGGGGATGTGCTGTTGCCACAAGGGGGAAAACAACGGTGCTTGTGCCTGCGGGTGCAAGGATTGTTTACTTTACGCAAAGTTCTTTTAATGCAGTTGTCTGTTGCATTGAGTTTACACTATGGGTGGGACTCGCAACTTAATACCAGCGAGATGTTCTGGATAGATATCTCAAGGTGGATGATTAGTAGTAGATATTGATGGATTTCGGTCTACTTACTTTGGCGTACCGCCCATGTTTTGAACCTCAACCTTTCTTGTAATGTAATCAGCATTGGTTCGCGTTCGTGGTCCTGTCAATTGCCCAGCTGTAATTTGTTTACCTCACATAGCTGTTTTATCATCTTTTGGGAGAGAGACATCACTAGTGAACATCATGAGACTCCGGTCCATATTACCATCATTGATCACATCCACTATTTACTTTTCGCTATTTACTTACTATTGCAAAACACTATTTATCACTACTATCATATTGCTTTTAACCCTTTGTGAACTACAAGGCCGGAGAGATTAACAACCTCTCTGTACTCGTTGGGAGCAAAGTTATTTGTATCTGTCTGCAGGTCCACGTTGATTGCTAATTAAGCCGTTAGCAATTGACACCTACTTGTTGAACCTAGGAGTCTCTCGGGATTCGATCCTTGGCATCTTTGCTAGGGGAAAACACTTCTACTTACTGCATCTTACACCTTCCACTTGGGGTAACCAACGAGGGGTTCGAGACCCATCAGCCAGTACTGTAGCTCTTCTTGCTCCCGAGCCAAGAACTCAATACAACCAAGGCAGGAGTAGGGTTTTACGCATCCGTGTGGCCCGAACCTGGGTAAACTGCTCGCGTGTGCGCCTCGATTTGCTCTTTGTGCATCCTCCGCTCTCTTGCCGTACCGAAAAGGGGCTCCGGTCCCATAGGTGTTCGTGGGCGATCAGTTTCCCCGACATCTTTGGCGCGCCAGGTAGGGGGCATCGAGGTTGTGCGAACCTGATCCGGCGTTCACGCGGGCGCAATCTTCAGCAACTTCACCAACTTCGTAAACTTCATCGACATGCCGCCGAAAAAGAAAGCTTCGGAAGTAGGAGGCCTGTCCGCGTCGATCCCACCACCCCCAGAACCAACGGTTGGTGGGGTAGACGCTGGCGGAAGGACGGACGCCGGCGAGGAAACTCACGGCGCCGCCAAATCCAAGGACAAGACGGACGACCGGGCGCACTCCAAGACCTCGGCGTCCGTGCATGCACCGCGCCCCTCTCAGGAGGTGCCGGAACGGCAGCGGCGTGGTACGCAGGGTACCATCCGCTTGCTGGGTCAAGGACAAGTCGGCGGGTCGCGGGACGCTCAAGGCCAACATGCTGGCACGAGCAAGGCGCGGTCGCCGGGGCGAGAACCTGCTCCTTCTAACGTAGTTAGGAGTCCGAGCATATCTCGCTCCTCGCACCGCTCGCCACCGCTCCCCTCCACTCCAGCAGAAGCTCTCGCTAGAGCCCAGCTGCTCCTCGACTTCCCTCCAGCGGCAGACAAAGCCGAAGACTGGAGGGCTACCATCCAAAGCCTCATCGCCTTCGCCAACAACGACACGCCGCAACAGCCGGCGATGTCGCGGCCGCTGCAAGTCAGCCAGGCGCGGGCTGATGGAGACAAGACCGTCGGGGGTGCGACAACCGTGCACTCCACGCCCCGGAAGCAGAAATCGCCGACTCGTCGGATCAACATCGACGATGACTCCACGGCGTCGTCGGATCCACGAGCTCGCAGCGATCAACGCCAAGTCCTCGACTACAGGCGGCAAGAAGACGCTCGAACTCGCATCGAGCGTCAAAGAGAAGCGCGACGACAGTCCGACCAGCGCGCTGGGACCGCTATCGACATGCACGCGCCCGGAGAACCGGGTGACTTGCCGTACGCGGCAGGTTGCCCTGTGTTCACCCGCGAGCTGCGGCAAGTCCAGTGGCCCAGCATGAAGAACTTCAAGCCCGACGTACCCGAGAAGTACGACGGCAAGACCCATCCCTCAGAGTTCCTCAGCATCTACACCATCGCGGTGCAGGCTGCCGGGGGACGCGACGAGAAGATACTAGCGAACTACTTCCCGCTTGTGCTCAAGCCAAATGTCAGATCTTGGCTCATGCACTTGCCGGAGAACTCCATCTCTTCTTGGGCTGACCTGTGCCACCAGTTTGTTGGCGCCTTCACGGGCGGCCACAAGCCTCATGGCCAGGAGAGCGACCTGCATATACTCGCCCAGAAGGAAGGAGAGTCCCTGCGAAAGTACAACCAGAGGTTCAGCCGCATCCAGCACAACATCCCGGACGTCCACCCTGCCGCGGTTATTAGCGCGTTCCACCAGAACGTGCGTAACCGCCGCATGAGGGAGCAAATGGCGATGTGCAAGATACGAGACGTCAGCGAGCTTTACGCCCTGGCCGACAAGTGCGCGCGCGCTGAAGAGGGGAGGAGACTCCCCCGAGAGGATGCTGGAGCAGGAGGAACGGACAGTGAGGATGTCGCCCCGGCAAGGAAGAACCGGCGGCGGAACAACAAGAAGAAGAAGAACAAGGAAGTACTGGCTGTCGAGCAGTCCGGCAAGGAGGCTGGCGCCAAGAAAGCTCAGGCTGTTGGCTCCGGCAAGGAAGCCACCACTGTAGCGGCCGCCGACAAGCAGGACGGCTCCGACAAGCAGTACTGCAAGATCCGCCACACCAAGGGCCACGATCTCCAGAACTGCAAGAGGGTGGAGTACCTCGTCGAACAGTAGAAAGCTGAGTACGAGCGGCGCGACAAGGAGAAGGCCCAGGGAGGCGGAGGAGAGTCCGGCAAGAAGCGGCCATTCAATGGCCGGTGAGGACTCCGCGGCAAGGCCAAGCAGCGGCAAGGAGATAGACCTCCCCACGGCCGCGACAAGGACAAAGACGAAGACGACGACGAGGACATGGACGACGGAGACAACAGCGAGCAGGAGTTCCAGAAGGCCACAGAAGTTCTGTGCGTCGATGGACGTGCCTCTCTACATACTTCCCACCGCCAACTCAAGCAATGGGTGCAGGAAGTAAATGCAGCAGAGCCACCCATCGAGTTGCGGAAGCTCCTGAAGTGGTCCAACACGCCCATCATCTTCGACATTGAGGACCACCCTGACGGCACAACTGCGGTCGGGTGCTTGCCGATGTTGGTTTCGCCAACCATCCGCAACCTCAAGGTCACAAATATGCTGGTTGACGGCGGGGCCGGCCTAAACTTGATCTCCTCTACTGTGGTCCGGAAGCTGCAGATCCCCGACAGCGAGCTCGAGGAAACCGGAACTTTCCAAGGAATTAACCCGGGAAGGAGCAAGCCGAAGGGGAAGATCACACTGCCAGTGACCTTTGGCGGAGAGCTAAACTTCAGGACTGAGAAGATCACCTTCGACGTTGCCGATATCCCGTTGCCATACAACGGGATACTTGGCCGTCCAGCGCTCGCCAAGTTCATGGCAGCCTCTCACTACGCCTACAACATGCTCAAGATGCCTGGCCCGATAGGCATCATCTCTGTCCCCGATGACAAGAAGGACGCGCTTATCTGCGCCGACAAAATCTACTGGGACGCAGCAGCCGCCACAGACAGCAAAACACTTGCCGCTGAAGCTCCCGGGGGGAAGGACAAGACCAAGTCCGGCAAGAGCTCTGGGACCCACTCCGGCAAACGCACCCCTTCAGACTGCTGCGCTGCCGTCGAGGACGCACCATCGAGCTCCACCGGCAAGTGCAAGAAGGGAATGGCAGCTCCACCTGCAACCAAGAAGGTGTCCGCCAAGGAGGACGGCACTGGTGGTACTTTCACCATCAGTGCCACGCTCGATCCTAAATAGGAAAGCGCGCTCGTTGCTTTCCTGCGGGCGAATGTCGATGTGTTTGCATGGCAATCGTCTGACATCCCCGGCGTTCCCAGGAAAGTAATTGAGCATAAGCTTTCCGTTTGTCCTCATGCGCGGCCCGTCAAGCAGAAGGTCAGGAAGCAAGCGGTGGAGCGCCAAGAGTTTATTGCTGAAGAAATCAAGAAGTTGGAAGCGGCAGGTCTTGTTAGAGGTGTTCTTCATCCCACGTGGCTGGCCAACCCTGTTGTCGTGCGCAAAGCTAATGCGAAGTGGAGGCTTTGTATAGACTTCACTGATGTGAATAAAGCTTGTCCCAAAGATCCATTTCCCTTGCCGCGCATTGACCAGATCGTTGACTCCACGGCTGGATGTGAGTTGCTTTCATTCCTTGATGCGTATTCCGGATACCACCAGATACTCATGGCCGAAGAAGATGAAGAGAAGACCGCGTTCATTACTCAATGTAGCACTTACTGCTTCATACGCATGCCCTTTGGATTGAAGAATGCGGGTTCAACATTTGCAAGGGTGGTCCACACTGCTTTTGTGCCACAGATACACATGAATGTAGAAGCTTACATGGATGATATAGTGGTCAAGAGCAAGGACAAGGATACCCTGATTCAAGACCTAGATGAAACCTTTGCGAACCTGCGCAAGATACAACTCAAGCTCAACCCCGAGAAGTGCGTGTTCGGAGTCCCCTCCGGCAAGCTTCTCGGTTTCTTTGTGTCCTAGAGGGGGATTGAAGCTAATCCCGACAAGATCGAAGCCATCGAGCAGATCGAACCTCCGAAGCGCGTCAAGGATGTACGGAGGCTTGCTGGTTGTGTGGCTGCCCTCAGCAGGTTCATTTCTAAGTCTGCGGAACGCGCCCTGCCGTTTTTCAAAATCCTGAAAAAGGCAGGTCCAATGAAATGGACTCTGGAAGCGGAGGCAGCGCTGCAAGACTTGAAAGGGTACCTATCCTCCACTCCAATACTTGTCGCACCTAAGCCGCAAGAGAAGTTGCTGCTATACTTAGCAGCAACCAATCAAGTGGTTAGTGCTGCGTTAGTAGCGTAAAGGGAGGCAGATGAGGAGCCCACAACCCAGGCAAGCACGTCCAGCGACAAGCAGGGGGCTTCCCCGACAAGCTCTGGCCCCGGCAAGGGAGAGTCTGCGCACATGCGAGAAGAAGTGCAAAAGAAGATGGTGCAGCGCCCAGTCTATTTTGTCAGTTCCCTCTTGCAGGGGGCTAGGTCAAGATACTCTGGGGTACAGAAGCTGCTTTTCGGCCTCCTCATGGCCTCAAGGAAGCTGCGCCACTACTTCCAAGCACACGAGATAACGGTGGTCACTCGCTTTCCGCTGAAGAGGATATTGCAAAATCCGGAAGCAACAGGCCGGATTGTCGAGTGGGCACTGGAGCTGTCAAGCTTTGGTCTCAAGTTTGAAAGTACTTCAACTATCCAGAGCAGAGCCTTGGCAGAGTTCATAGCAGAATGGACACCAACACCAGACGAAGAGATACCAGAGACAAGCATCCCCGTCAAGGAAGCAAGCAAAGAATGGGTAATGTACTTTGATGGTGCCTTCTCGCTACAAGGCGCCGGTGCTGGTGTGTTACTTGTCGCACCCACCGGGGAACACCTCAAGTACGTTGTCCAAATGCACTTTCGGAAAGAGCAAGCAACAATCAATACTGCAGAATATGAAGGTTTGCTTGCCGGCCTCAGAATTGCAGCAGAACTTGAGATGAAGAAGCTGATTGTGCGGGGAGATTCGCAGTTGGTTGTCCGACAAGTGAACAAGAGCTACCAGAGCCCATTGATGGAAGCTTACGTCGACGAAGTGAGAAAGCTTGAAGAGCACTTTGAAGGCATATAGATGGAGCACGTTCCAAGAGCTCAAAATGATATCGCAGACGGCATGTCAAAGTGCGCTGCACTGAAGCTACCTGTGGAACCAGGGATCTTCAAGCTCAAGCTAACTCAACCATCCGTTACACCATGAGTTGGGCAAAGCAAGAAGAGAAAGTTGGTCTCCGGTGACTACTTGCCGGCGGATCTTCCTGAAGCCGCCGCCAAGGTCCCCAAGATCAACGACCTAGTTGCTGAGGAACGGTCTGCTCCTGCGGACCCCAGGGTTCGTACAGTTGAAGCAGGCGTTCCCGACAAGTCTTGCTCCGGCAGGCTTGCCGGGGAGCGTCCACCTCCGGCAGAGCCGCAGGTTCTTGCCGTAGAAGCTGACGTTCCCGCAGCAGCACTGATGCCTTTAGTCCTTGCTGTTGAGCCTCAAGCTCCAACCTGGGCACAGCAGATTGTCCGTTTTCTTCAAACTGGAGAACTTCCCGAAGAGCCAGAAGAGATAGAGAGAATAACCAGGCAGTCAAGTATGTACCAGTTCGTCGGCAATGAACTGTACAGAAGAAGACTCAATGGTGTCAGATTGAAGTGCATTTCCCGAGAAGATGGACATAAGCTGTTGGCAGAGATACATGGAGGCATATGTGGCCACCACATTGGCGCAAGAGCACTTGCCGGAAGGCGTTCCGGCAAGGTTTCTTTTGGCCAGAAGCCCTCCAAGATGCAACTGCACAAGTAACCAAGTGTGAAGCGTGCCAGTTCCATGCCAAGAAAATACATCAGCCAGCTCAAGCTCTCCAGACGATCCCTTTGTCCTGGCCCTTTTCGGTCTGGGGGCTCGACATCCTCGGCCCCTTTCCCCGTGCAGTCGGGGGCTTTGAGAACTTGTACGTTGCTATCGACAAGTTCACAAAGTGGCCGGAAGTGGAACCAGTGAGAAAGGTGACCGCACAGTCAGCAATCAAGTTCTTCAGGTCAATTGTTTGCCGTTTCGGAATCCCTAACAGGATCATCACCGACAACGGCACACAGTTCACAAGCCGCACCTTCATGCAGGACGTCCAAGACCTTGGCACCAAGGTCTGCTTCGCTTCTGTTGCTCACCCAAGGAGCAACCGTCAAGCGGAGAGGGCAAACGCTGAAGTGCTGCGTGGGCTCAAGACAAGAACTTTCGACAGGCTGCGCAAATGCGGAAGAAACTGGATTGAGGAGTTGCCGGCGGCTCTTTGGTCAATCAGGACGACACCAAATCGAGCCAACGGACAGACACCCTTTGCTCTTGTCTATGGAGCAGAGGCAGTTCTCCCCACGGAACTCGTATAAGGGTCTCCTCGAGTGCTCGCTTACGATGAGCTCGAGCAAGAATAGCTGCGGCAAGATGATGCACTGCTCCTCGAGGAGAACCGTCTTCAGACTGCTGTACGAGCTGCTCGATACCAGCAAGCTTTGCGCCGCTACCATAGCCGCAAAGTCAAGGCCAGAAGTCTCGAGGAAGGCGACCTTGTTCTTCAGCGTGTTCAGTCTGCCAAGAATTCCAACAAGTTGACGCCGAAGTGGGAAGGCCCTTATCGGGTGAGACAAGTCACAAGGCCCGGCGCTGTCCGCCTTGAGACCGAAGAAGGCTTATTGGTGAGCAACTCCTGGAACATTGAGCATCTTCGCAAGTTTCACCCATAAGGCGCGGTTGCCGTGATCCGCTCCGGCAACCACCTTTTGTACAAGTCTTGCCGCTGTTGCATGTAAACCTTTGTACAAAGCCGGGCACAGATCCCGTGCATCAATAAAACTTTTGTGCCTTGCACAACTTGTCATTTCATGCCTTTTTTATTTTTTCTTGCATGTATTATATGACACTTTGTGCAGCACACACCCCCGGTAAGCAATAACGAGCCGCAAAGCTCCATGCATATGTTTCCTCCGTTTTTCTTTTCTCAAGTAGAAGAAGGATTCCTCGCGCACAAGTTTGCCGGGGGGGAAGGAGACAATGGTATGGACCAAGTGCCGTTCAAGAAAGCCTCGCCTTGCCGGGAAGCAAACAACACAAAAGCTAAGTTGCCAAAGTTTGAGCATTCAAATTTTTAAAATTTTAAAGTTATCTTCCTTGAACGACCACACTTTGTATGGAAAACCTGTGCGCGGAGGAACCTACCCGTAGCTAGCCGCGCCCTTATTTTATTTCGAGCACGCTCAACGGCTTAAGTGAGCTGCGACAAGTGTCGCGCCCTTACTTCGTTTTCGAGTTCGCTCAACGACCTAAGTGTGCTGCGACTAGCTGCAACAAGGTTTCTTGCCGGTAGAGGCGTTGCCAGCAAGCTGCTGAAGTTCCGCACTCAGCACTCACGGCAAGGGTCCCTTTGCCGGCAAGTTACCTAAAAGCGTAGGGCAAAAGCATACAAAGTAAAGAGGTTGAGTAAAGGAAATAAGACTGCATCAACTACCCAAAACAAAGTTATATTACAAGATGACTTGTCGCTGTTCTAATAGACTACTGTCCATGACTTAATTGGCAGCGACAAGGGAAGCGGAAAGAAAATAACCTAGTCTACACGGTCGCCGTCAACTCTCCTGATCTTTCCCACCTTGGCCACGATGTGGGCGACAAGAGCCTTCAGCGCTTCCTGGTCAGCGTCAGGCAGCAAGGTCCGCAGGACGTTGTCAAGATTGATCCCAGGGTTGCGGTAGACTATCTTCGTCAGCACTCTCTCCACAACTCCCGTGCAAAGCCTGCGCGCCTCGTCCGCCAGCTGCGTTGGGATCCTTTCCTGGAGCTGCTCGAGGGCCGGCGCTATTCCCCTGAAGAACAAGCTCAGCTTGGCGCTGTGAGGGAGATTTGCGTCGGGGGAGTACCCGAGGTGCTCCGTCCCCAGCGCCGCCATCTCCCTGTCGATGTCAGCGGCGGCGGCGACGAGCTCCTCGGTCCACTGCTCCACCGTCTGCCTGAAGTTATTCTGCGTGAGGGCGGCGCTGTCCAACAGTGCCCTCTCTGCCCGGAGATCTTCCTTTAGTTTCGTCTCCCTGTTCCTGGCGCCGTCAAGTGATTCAGTGAGGGTGGACAGCTTCAGTTCCAAGTCGACGATGGAGTCCTTGGCGACGGCGAGCTCCTTGCCCTTGTCGGAGAGACGGACCTGCAGCTCCGAGTGGCTGTGGGCGTCTTTCTCCCTCTCCAACTTGAGCGCGGCGACCTTCTCCTCGCTCGTCTTCAAGTTGAGCTCCAACTGTGCCACCCTCGCCTCCAAGTCCCTCTTGGCGGTCTCTGCAGCTGCAGCGGCGTCCCTCGCTTCCTGCAGAGCCCCACCGAGGGACTGCTCGCGCTCGGTAAGGTCGTCCTCATGACTATCGAGGTCGACCTTCCGCTGCCTCAGCTCTCCTTCCCGCCGAGACAGATCTTCGGCGGCAAGCCTTTGCTGCTCCTCTGCCTCGGCCTTTTCGAGGACGAACGCCTGGTGCGCCTCGGCAAGCTCCTCCCGCTCCTCCGCCAAAGACCAGAGGGCCGCCTGGTTGGCGGCACGGAGCTCCTCGACGCGCTTCTCCAGATCGACGCCAGCCTTGGCAGCCAGGGCCTCTCGGGACTCCAACTTGGCCTGCCTGGCGCGGTACAAAGCCAGGAGCTTCCGCAGGAGCTGCTCCTCTTCGGGCTCGCTGCTGCTGCCGGGCACGTCGACAAGCCTCAGCACGGCAGAGGCCAGGACTTCCCCATCGAAGACCTCTCCCTCCGCGGGCGCCCTCGACGTAGAAGCCCACGGAACTTGGATGAAGACCCCGTTGGCGGCGTCCAGATAGACGCCCGGCTCGGTCGCGGCAGCAGAAGGGTCGGCGGCCGGCGCAGCGTCCGGCGCTCCTGCGGCCTCAGGGCTGTCAGTGCGGTCGCCGGTCCCCTCCTCAGCTGCCGCGTCAGTGGCCGCGGCGGTCTCATCGACGGTGGCCTCCGTCTCCATCGGCTCCGGGGCGGTCGAGTCTGAAGACAAGAAAAGAAGAAGAAAGAAAGAAGAAGTGTCAAGCAAATATCCAAAAAGGAAAATTCAAGAGAAGAAAAACACAAGGGTTACCTGCACGAGCCTCGTCTTCGACGGGGTTCCTCGCCGGGGGGTCCTCCCTCGGCGGCGTGGTGGTAGCCCCCGCCGGCGGAGGGCCGCTGGCGCCTTCCCTTGGCGGGGTACTCGCCCTTGGCGGAGTACTCGCCCTTGGCGGGGTACTCGCCCTTGGCGAAGTACTCGCCCTTGGCGGGGTATTCTCCCTCGCCGGGGAGCTCCTCCTTGGCAGGGAGGCTGAGACGAGCGGTTCTTCAGGAGCAGTCTCTTGACGCTCCTGAGGTTGCGGCTCTGCTTCTGCACAAATCAGCAAACAAACAAGACATTAGCAAGGAAAAGAAGCCCACGCGCGCCCGACAAGTGAAGAAATACACGCTGGGGGCTGCGCTGGGGGCTGCTCTGCGGAGCAGCAGGCTGGTCCGGCAAGCTTGTCGCTGGCGCATCCCCTGCCGCTGCGACAGGCTCATCCTCAAGATCAACCACCGAGATCTTGGCCCTCTTCGCCATCCTCCGGGCCAGGGTCCTGGAAGACAGACATCAAACAAAGTCAGGCAAGGAAAATCAAGACAAGAGCAACAAAAATAAAAAAAATAAGAGTTACAAGTGCTTAATCTTCCTCCTCCTCGTCGGAACTGAGGACGGAGAAGTCGAAGTCCGCCTCGCGCGTCCCGGCGCGAGGAGCAGGAGGAGTAGGCTCCCTCGGGAGCTTGGCGGGCTTCGGAGCCGTAGTCGGAGAAGACCCTGCTCCGGTCGTCGCCGAAGCCCGAGGGGCGGAAGGAACGTCAGAACCAGTTCGGGAAGATCCTCCTCCGCCTGCCGCTGAGGCGCGAGGCGCCCCCTTGACGGCCCTGCTCGTCGTGGTGGCGCGCGTCGAGCGACACTGCGGCTGCTGCTGGGCCGCCGGCTACCTCGCCGTATCAGTGGCCTTGCGGAGGCGTTTCTTTGGCTGAGACGGAGGACTTGGTGGTGGCGGAGAACTCCCCGAGGATGAAGAGGAGTCGTCGAGGCCCAGAGACCCGCCTGAGTCTTCTAAAGGGTCGCCCGATTCGGCGTCCTCCTCGGCGGGCTCACTTGACTCTGTGCCCTGCCCGGCAGCCTCGCTCGTCCCGGCAGGCTGCCCGGCAGGCTTCAGCAGTTTGAGGATCTCTTCCTCCTCGGCCTGACTCACCGCATCCGCCTCATCCAAGGAGTACCCAAACTTGCCCGCGGCCTCAGCTACGGCTGCCTCCTCCATCCTGGTGGCGATATACGCCAAATCCCGGTCGGTGGTGTCGCGGGTGAGACCCTTCTGCTCATCGAGATTGATCGTCAGCTCAACCAAGTTGTCGAACAAGGTTTGTGCAGTTTCGTCTGAAGGCGCCAGCCAAGTGGGGTCAACCCCGTGGGAGTCGCACAGCGGCATCGCCGCGCGGATAGCACTAAGTGACGAATTGTTACATAGTGGAACTACCCCCCGCGACGGGGCAAACTACTCCGGGTGCTTGGCTTCATGCTTGAACAGCTCGCGGAGCATCCTCTTGAGCTCCAGGACAGTGAAGTTATAGTTAAGGCCGGGGCGCAGCCTCATACAGTCTGCCGCGTTGCCGAAATCCCAAGCAGCCCTCTTCCTCTCCTGCAAGGGGGCAATGCGGCGGCGAAGGAAGTCTGCCCCGACCTCACCTACAGTAAGGTTGGCTTGCCGGAGCCGAAGAATCCTAGTGAGAGCTATCTTCAGCTTCTCGTCCTCCGGGGCCAGATCACTCCAATCCTTGCCGCGCACTATTGCAGCTCGGCGCGGGGAAGTAAACTGCTGGGGTCCATCCTCCATGATCCATCCTCCCACTTGCCGCGGAGCTCTCCAATCAAGTACGCCTCTTTCTTATTGAGCCTAAAGATCCAAGAGATCCCGCCGGACAAAGGAGATCCAGACTCTACCCGCGGCGTAAAGAAGTGGCGGAAGAGGGCTACATTGGGGGTGACTCCGACGAAGTTCTCGCACAGATGTGCGAAAACGGCCATGGTCAGGACTGCGTTCGGGGTAAAATCAAGGAGGTGGAATCCATACGTATTCATGACATCTCAGAAGAACTCAGAGTATGGAGGGCAGAGTCCGCAATGGAAGAACAGGGCAAAGTAAGGATAACCTCCCAGAAACATGTCGCAGGCTTCGGCGGGGAGAACTCTGGTGCGCGGATGAGCTTTCGTTTCCCTCGACCAGAAGAGGTAGTACTTGTCCTTCAGCTCCCTCGGGCCGAGCCTCGGCGGGAAAACCACCATCCTCTTCCGCATTGCTGCAAGCTTCGCCGCCCGTTCGGTCTTCGCGGCTTTTGCCTTGTCGCCCTTCGGGGCCATGGCGGGGACGGCGAGGGGGGCCAGTGGCACTGGAGAGGCTGGCGGCGGCGGAAGAAGGGTGGAGCTCAGCTCTCTTTCGACCTTTGGGGAGGAGGAGAGCGGCGGGGGTTTCTGAAGGTTGAAGACACAATGAAGCAATGGGGGAAACTGCCCCTGTTTCCTCTGCTTTTAAGGAGGAGAGGGGGATGTTCCGCATTTTCCCGTTAAAGAAACATGCCACGATCTCTCCCACGACGCCGCAATCGACGCGTGCCGTTAGGGAGGGATGCGGCGGATAGGGAGCGGGATGCGGCGCGCCGTGGGCCGCGTGTGCCCGTGCACTGTTTTGGGCCTGGCCCAATAGCGCTCGGCACCGTGTGTGGCCCAGGCCCGGGGGCTCCTGTCAGTGTACTAAAGTAGGGGTACCTTAGTATCCCGACTTGTGCACGGGCAGTAGCAGCGTCCCGTGGCAGGGCTTGCCATGCGCTCGCCAAGGCCCGCTTTGGTTCCTTTGGATCCATTCAAGAACAAAGTATTCAAGTCAGTGAAACAAGGCCCCGGCAAGAGGAGCTTGCCGGGAAGGCCGCTGCAGGCTCAAGACCATACCTTTAGCACAAGACCCAGGCAGAAGACTCGACGTCGCGCATCGCGCGCCCCGGCAAGGCCCGGAGAGCGACAAGCTTCCGGGCGCGGCAAGGTAGCGACCGCAGCAAGGCACTTGCCGCGGCAAGCTTCCACTGTGTGCCCGCGCTCCAGCCATCTGGACACGCGTCGCCCTGGGGCCCTTCCAGGGGCACGTGGCGGAGGGCTGTGCAGCCTGGGGTACACGGTGGAAAGCCACGATGACGAGGCCACCATCGTGGCGAACGGAGATGCCCGGACGGATGCTTTTTGCACTGTTTGGGGGCGACGGCGACGGGCATTCAATGCCCTCGTCCCCCACCGTCAGGGTTGGGTACAAAACACTGTACATACACTGTTACAACTACCACCATGTTTACGTTTTTACCCTCACCTACGTTGCCGCCTTTCGGTGACCCCTTTGACCTATAAAAGGAGGCCCATGCACAACGTAGAGGGGGTTCCGAACTTCGATCACTCGCACGCTCGGTGTAGCTAGCAGCCAGTACTATAGCTCTTCTTGCTCCCGAGCCAAGAACTCAATACAACCAAGGCAGGAGTAGGGTTTTACGCATCCGTGCGACCCGAACCTGTGTAAACTGCTCGCGTGTGCGCTTCGATTTGCTCTTTGTGCATCCTCCGCTCCCTTGCCGTACCGAAAAGGGGCTCCGGTCCCATAGGTGTTCGTGGGCGATCAGTTTCCCCGACAGTTGCCTTCGGAGCCAGTGGCATTAGCCTAATTGCTGCCTTCGGAGCACGATGACAATTGGAAGTGGTTCATGGAGGCGGTAACGGGTAATGGTATTCTCCCTTCGGATCTATGACCTGGTCGAGCAAAAATCCCGCTATTTCCTCTTGAAGTGCTTGTCCGCGCTCCGTTTCTATGAGCTTGTCCCGCACCTCTGTGAACTGTTAAGAAGGAGATCAATATGCATGCTTATTAGTTGTGAGACTAGATATCGATAATGGTGTAAAAATTGTGAATAGTGTTCTGACAAACGTACCCATTCCTGTCTTTGAGATCTGCTCCTTTCAGACGCCATCATGTGAATGTTCTCGCAAACGCAGTATGCACACAGATCAGTCCCCTGCGCCTACTCCAGGGCCTTTACGAGAATGGAATTTGATCAGATAATAATTAATCAAGCATGATAATTAAAGAGATGATGGCAGCTAGCTAGCTAGCTAGTACTACTTAATTACTTACCTTGGGTCGAAACCATTGCAGTCTTTGTTTCCATTCGCCTGGAGTGTCGCTGATGAACCTTGCCCAAGCCCTGCCCGCCGACAAAGAAAATGAATAAATGGGTTATTAAATAGTTCATATCAGGAAATGACGAACTAAATAGGTCGAGATATATAGTTAATAATGATTCAAATTACCTATTGACTATCCGAAACAAGATGGTGTAGTCACTTTGTTTTTTAAGTAGTGAGTCGATTACTTCAACTGTTCCGGCGTCAACTTTAATGATACACAAGATCCAGTGAAATCTGCATGCACACATGTTTGGATGTCTTAATCAAGCGGACATATGCAAGCAGAAACATGTGGCTAGCTAGTAGGCAAAAACAGAGAATTTGTAGTACAAGACAGTGTGACTCAGTGGAAGTTGTAAGGAAGTAGTATATCTTCATTGTATTTGAGACACTTCAAGAACTCTAGCTTGCTGTCCTCTACATGCTATTCATGATATTTATCTATTTTCCATATGTATTCATTAACGGTGTTTGGGTCAATGAACCCAATGCCATAGCGTCCACCTTTTTTCATTTCATACATCATCATCCTGCATAATACCACAGAAAAGAATATAGTGAGGATAATTACAGGTAATGATTGATCAAAAGGATCACTACAACTAGCTTGAGACTTAAATTACAGAAAGAAATCACTTACAGACAATAGCAACTGACGATAGATTTGTCGAGTGCGTCTTGATTGTATAACTGAAACAGTTCATTATACTCAACGGACATAGCTTTCTCATGGTAGTAATGATCCTTCTTGACTTCCACCATGAGGGACTCTCGATTGCAACTCTTGGTAATGTCCATGTACCATTGATGCAATTCATACATTCTCGTTGGGAGCTTCTTGACCTCGTCTGGCTTGAACAAAGGTTCGCCCCGGACATATTTCCGTTTTATTTCCTCCTCTGTAAGCACAGGCATGGGCTCGATCTCGAGGAGTTGTCCAACAGTGATGTTGAGAATTTCAGCCTGCGTTATATGCTCCTCGGTTATTACCACATTGCCCACCTCGGGAACATAAACTGTTTGGCCACAATAATATTGGCCGCGCGTACTCTCACGTGTTGTTTGCTCGAGCTCGAGCTCTCCTCCTTCTGTAGACGTGCTCGATTTAACTTCCTGATGTGGTGCTCATAGTCTATGTCAACAGGGTTGGGAGCTGGTGGTTGAGCCATACGAATGAAGTGGTCAATCTTTTCCTCAGGCACTTTCTCCCTTGGCGGCGGTGGCGGTTTCGGTCCAAAATGGGCGTCCACTTCTGCCCGCACTATGGCCTTGGTTTGCTCCTCGGTCCTGTCGTAAGCCCTCTGAGGAAGATTAGTGAGGCTTGGATCATATTTATATCGCTTGCCTCCGCATGTACTTCCTGTACTGCCTCGACTCGTACCGCTATGCACCATAGCTGCGGGGTGTCTCTTCTGCGATTGCTGAGGCGGTGGAGATGGCTGACGGGGCTGAGTTGGACGAGGAGGTGTGGCCTGAAGCTGTGCCGGACTTGGAGGAGGAGTGGCCTGAAGTTGTGCCGGACTTGCAGGAGGAGTGGACGTCTGACGCTGTGTCGGACATGGAGGAGGAGTGGCCTGACGCTTTGCCGGACTTGGAGGAGGAGGAGTGGCCTGACGCGTTGGTGGACTTGCAGGAGCGGGAGTCTGCTGACTCGGTGGCGGACTTCGACGAGGAGTCGGCTGATGCGGTGTCGGTGGCCTTCGAAAGATGATGCAATCCTTTCTCCATAGGATGATATGATGTTTGTCCTCTCCGAGTGTGTGCTCCTCGTCACCTCCAGGAATGTCAAGCTCTAGCACCGAATATTGGTCCACCACCTCATCAATCAAGACACGAGCATAGTCTGCCGGAATCGGGTTGCAATGGAAGGTTGCCTCGGGGGGATTTGTAAAAGCAACAGTGTCCGCCACCTTCATGGATATGTTCTTCATTTTGAAGTGTAGCTCGCAGTTAGTGTTCTCCATGATGTCATCCATGGGGTATTTATCCAGCATTGCATCGCCCGGGGCGGAACCCACGCTGCTTCTCGGCATGGATGGGGCGGTGGTATCCAATGCTGGATCATCCGCTAGCTGCTGCATCTGCTGAGACCCCCTTTGCTGGCTAAGTGAGTCGATCTGCACTTGCTGCCGCTGGAATTTGACTGCCAAGTCCGCGTGCTTTGATTCTAGGCCTTGAAGGCGTTCATAGTCCAGCTTCCTAAGCTCGTCGTTCTTTCTGTTGGGCTGGAACACCCCCAGTCGAGCCTCTTCTATTGCAACAAGTATCTTATCGTCGGCTCCGTTCAGACATGCCTTCGTCAAAACTTTGCCTGTCTTCGGGTCCAACTCCCCCCATGCGCATAGAACCAAGTCCTGCACCTGGGGGGCCAGCTCCTAGTAACCGGAGTGACACCTGCATTCTCCATTCCTTCTCAAACTTATCCCACTTAGGCATTGCCACCGCGTAGCCACCTGGCCCCAACTTATGGAACTTATCCTTTTTTCGGCATTCTTCTTGTTTATTCTCGACCGTTCCTTAGCTAATTCCGAATCCTTGAATTTCACGAAATCGTCCCAATGAGCACTTTGCTTCTCTAGTGTTCCCTCGAATACTGGAGTCTTCCTTCCTCCCTTGATTTACTTGTCCCATTCACGATACTTGTGGTTCTTGAATGCAACCGCCATCTTCCTAAGAGCAGCGTCCTTGACTTTCTGCACATCTGCTTCTGTGAAATGATCTGGTAGGGTGAAATGTTCCATGAGAGTATCCCAAAGCAGACTTTTTTGTCTGTCGTCGACAAAAGTAAGATCTGGACGTGGCTTTGCTGGCTCTCTCCATTCTTGAAGGGAGATCGGGAGTTGATCCTTCACAAGCACTCCGAACTGACGAACGAACTTGTCCGCAATCTTCTTAGGCGCTAATGGTTCGCCATTTGGTCTGATTACCTTGATATTGTACTTTACGCCCTCCTTCAACTTTTTGTTCGGGCCTTGTTTCGTCCTGTTGCCTGAAGATTTGCTCGATCCGGATGGCTGAAAGAAGAAAGATCGATTCATTAATATATCTTCAACTCATTTAAAACATGTGATGATCACCAGATGTGCCTGTTTATATAAATATATATACCTCGTCGGTCTTTGTTGTTTCAAGATCAACATTTTCTTCGTCATCATCATAATCGTAGTTCATGACTTCATCAATTCAGTCGTCGCGATCGAATATCATATCACCCTCTCCTGTGTTGTTTAGAAATTCGGAGCCGTCATAATCTTCTTCATTCTGATCATCATCTGGCCCGCGAGGATGGCGTATCATATCGAACAGGATCTGTTCTCCTTCTCTGCCGGTATTCATCGTCTCGAATAATAGATATAATCTTGAATACATCGTCTCGAATAATAGATATAATCTCGAATACATTGTCTCGAATAATAGATATAATCTCGAATACATCGTCTCGAATAATATATAATCTCGAATACATCGTCTCGAATAATATATAATATCGAATACATCACTGGCTAGGTAGCTAATAAAGATCGAATACTACAAAAGAATCTAGGACACTTGCGGTTCCTGCGGCGCGGGTGGTGGAGACCCAAAGAGATGGAACCCTCACAGGATCATAGCTGAAGTGAAATCCCTGAAGAAAGAGCCAGGTATTGGAGAACCTGCCGCCCTCTAACACAACCATGTAGCGATGGACGTGCTCGTCCTCCTCCCTGACACGGCGACGTACCACCTCCGGCGGGGCCGGCTCCCTCCGCACCGAAACTGGCCCACGCGAACGCCACCAAACAAGATCAGGGTCGACGACGGGACCCGGGGCCGGGTTCCTCTTCAAGCGGCGCGCCCCTCCAGGCAGCACCTCCCAATGCCAGCCCGGCGGAACCCAGTCCCGGAGATGGGTCATTTGAAGCAGGACGTCGTCGCGAACAGGTCGACGGCGAGGATGCGGGCCGGGCATTGTCGACAACAAATACTATATGCCGCAAAAGTAAAGTAACGTTTTTTAAATGATATATTGTGATTTCATATATGCAAATTCTAAATTTTACAACTAAAAATATAATAAACTAAAAAAACATTGGCCATATCTAAAACTAACATTTCTAACATTTCTATAACAAAAATTTTATTTAACATTTCTATAACATTAATACAGAAAAAAAACAAACATTTCTATATATAACTAACATTTCTAACATTAATACAGAAAACTAAAAACTAACATTTCTATATATAACTAATAACTAAAAACTAACATTTCTAACATTAATACAGAAAACTAAAATCTAACATTTCTATATATAACTAATAACTAATAACTAAAAACAGAAAAACTAAAAACTAAAAACAGATCAAAAATTCTGTATGTGTGCGTGTATGTGTGTGTATGTGTTGTGTGTGAGTGCAGGCGATGGTGCGGGGACGCCCGCGACGGCGAGCCAAGGCGATCGACGGCTTCGATTGGAGGGAGGAGAGGGGGGACAGAGACTCACAGCACGGGCGAGGTCGAGGCAACGGCGACGGCGACGCTGATACGTCCAAAACGTATCTATAATTTCTGCTTGCTCCATGCCACTTTTGGGTGATATTGCTATGATATTCATACACTTCCATACAATTTTGATCATATTTGGACTAACTTACTAATCCAGTGCGAGTTTCTGTTTTCGGCTGTTTTTGTATTTCAGGTATTCACGTTTCGAGAACTGCCCAGAAAAATCCAGAAAAATTATATAAAATATCAGCGATCCGGAAACAACACTGCGTCCGAAGGGCAGCCTGGGGGGCCACAGGGGCTCCAGGCGCCCTGTGGGCGCCCCCCCCCCCCCCCGGGCCGCGCCGGGGGGGCGCCTGGGCGCCCCAAGGCTCCCCCGGTGCTCTACTTTGGCATATATTTAAAGGGTCCTCCGTAACCCTCAGAACATGACTTCTTTTCGCGATCCCATCTCTGTTCCACCGCTGCCGCCGCTTCCAAGATGGGGAGCACCAGGAGAACTCTTCCCGGCACCCTGCCGGAGGGGAGGATCACCACCGGGAGCTTCTCCACCACCATGGATGCCTCCCGGATGACTCGTGAGTAGTCTCCCTTGGACCATGAGTCCATGACCAGTAGCTATGTGATGTTCTCCTCCCGTTCTTGTGCTTCACTAATTAGTTCTCGTGAGCTGCCCTACATGATCGAGGCACCTATGTAATCCTTATGCTGTTGCTATGTTGACTTTGCTGGGACCCGATGGATTATGAGATTATGTTCAGAATGATCTTGAGTAATATATTTGATTCACCTCTTTTATATTTTAGTTCATAAGTAATTCTTGCATGTTCTCCGTTGTTATTTATTGCTTTGACCGAGTAGTAAGTAGTGACTCCAAGAGGGAACGTTATGCTCGATTGTGGGTTCATGCCCCTCGATGTCTAGCTTGAGTGACAGAAACATGAGTCTAGGGGATGTGCTGTTGCCACAAGGGGGAAAACAACGGTGCTTGTGCCCGCGGGTGCAAGTATTGGTTACTTTACGCAAAGTTCTTTTAATGCAGTTGTCTGTTGCATTGAGTTTACACTATGGGTGGGACTCGCAACTTAATACCAGCGAGATGTTCTGGATAGATATCTCAAGGTGGATGATTAGTAGTAGATATTGATGGATTTCGGTCTACTTACTTTGGCGTACCGCCCATGCTTTGAACCTCAACCTTTCTTGCAATGTAATCAGCATTGGTTTGCGTTCGTGGTCCTGTCAATTGCCCAGCTGTAATTTGTTTACCTCACATAGCTGTTTTATCGTCTTTTGGGAGAGAGACATCACTAGTGAACATCATGAGACTCCGGTCCATATTACCATCATTGATCACATCCACTATTTACTTTTCGCTATTTACTTACTATTGCAAAACACTATTTATCACTACTATCATATTGCTTTTAACCCTTTGTGAACTACAAGGCTGGAGAGATTGACAACCTCTGTGTACTCGTTGGGAGCAAAGTTATTTGTATCTGTGTGCAGGTCCACGTTGATTGCTAATTGCGCCGTTAGCAATTGACACCTACTTGTTGAACCTAGGAGTCTCTGGGGATTCGATCCTTGGCATCTTTGCTAGGGGAAAACACTTCTACTTACTGCATCTTACACCTTCCACTTGGGGTAACCAACGAGGGGTTCGAGGCCCATCAAGGAGTATTTTCTGGCGCCGTTGCCGGGGACTCCACTCTTTAGGATAGGGGAGTTGCATGCTATCTTTTACCTTTGCTTTTTAGTCTTGTTAGTTTACCTTTCAATTTTTGCTTTAGTTCCTTTTATCGAAAATCACAAAAAAATTATTTGTCTTTTTATTAGTAGTCCTTTCTGTTTAGCCAAAAATGTTAGGATTTGGTGCTTTGAGGGAATCAGAAGTTCTAGATTTCCATCAAAGGGATGGAGAGAATATGAAGAAGGCATGGGACAGAATTTCTGATGCACATAGAAGAATTATGCCTTGGATACCTATGAAAATTGTGCTTAGGAATTTTTACCATGGTCTTTTTAAATGGTGTAAACACTCCCTTGACATTATAGCTGAGGGAGATTTCTTAGAATGTGATGAAGCTAGAGCTCTTGAAATTATACATGGTCTATCTAGTTACTTTGTTTCTGATCATAATTTTGATACTATCATAGATAGACTTGCTACTATTGAAAAGAGAATGGATGTTCTAGACTTAATAAAGGTAGATAAACCCAAACCCAATAAGAGAGATATTTTGGAAATATATAATGACTGGGAGCCTCTTGTTAGGATTAGCATCTTTAATCAAGACTTCCTTGCTTATTGTGATATTGGATCTATGGTTTCTACTATGCCAAAAACTGTTCATGATTCTTTAAAATTTAATATGGATATACTACCATCTTATCATGAACACACTAATGGAGATATTTCTGAAATCCAGGGAAAAATAAAAGACGTACCGGTTAAATTCCTTAAAGGTATTGCAATGATTGATTTCTTCATCGTGGAGCCAAACCAAGGAAACATAGTGCTTGGGAGGGATTTCCTCCGAGCAGTTAAAGGCTTCATCGATATAGGTAAGGGACAAATCCGCTTACGCGGGAAGGCAAAAGGTGTGTACCCCTTTCCTAGAAGGAACAAGAATAAACTTGTTGAGGAATCATTTGAACCAATTTATAACTCCGATTACTATAATGATTATTGATTCCTCTATGCATTATGCCTAGCTTAAAGGCATAAAAGAAAGCGCTTTTGGGAGGCAGCCCACATGAATAACAATTTTTCTTTTGTTGTGTCTTCATGTTGTTTACTGCTGTAGCATCATAATTGTATCTTTGCTTTTCATATTTGTGCCAAGTATAGCCTCTGATTGCTAGAAAGTTCAAAAGTTGTGAGGTGCTGTCCAGAAACAGATTCTGTCCTTGGATAGAAAAGTTCGTATAAAATCACCAGATCATCTTTTTGGTCTTAATTTTTTCGAAAGCGTTCTCTATATAATTGTCTTTCGTGCGTCAGTTCTGAGTTTTTTTATTTGAGTTGCAGAAGTATCCCGAACAGGTCAATTACTGCCTGCTGTTCTGTTTTTCACAGATTCTGTCCTGTTTTGCCTTACCTTCACTTTGCAAATTGAGAACTTGCTTTTTCTTTGCAAAAACATTTTGGCAATCTTGAGAAACAATAGAAATTCAAGAATATCCTTATTTCCAGCAAGGTATAATTATTTAATTAATGGTACTAACCTCGCTAATGAGATTATGATGAGTTGTGTATGAAGGGAGTTTTCAAGTGTGCGAGGGAAGATGATAAAAAGATTCAGGAGTGTCAAGCGCTCAAGCTTGGGGATGCCCCCGTGCACCCCCAAGAAATATTCAAGGAGACTCAAGCGTCTAAGCTTGGGGATGCCCCCGTGCATCCCCTTCTCCATCAACATTATCAGTTCGTCTTTCGTTCCGCTATATTTTTATCACTTCATATGTTATGTGCTATGCTTGGAGCATCTTGCTTTTAGTTTTCTTTTTAGTTTTTCATAACGAGTCGGAACCCAGCATTCCTTTATGTGGGAGAGAAACACGCTCCACCTCTACCTAGAACATTACATAGAATTTTCATGTCTATCTATGTTGTGTGTGTTCTTTATCTTTTAATAGCTACTATCGTGCTCTCCTCTTAGTATTCATGCTTATCTTTTCAAGAGCTTTTATTTAGTTGGTTGCTTGAACCCTCTTTAATTACCATGCTCACCTTATTAAGAGAGTTTGCTTCCGTTGCATGGGTTCATGTGTCTATGATAAAGATGTTACTTTCATGATGGTGCTTAGTAGTTCAGGTTTTCTTATGGTTAATCTCAAATAGCAGGGGGGTTCCCAATGTGTTATTGGAGTACCAACTTGGTTTGTTTGCCTATGATGTGGTATGGTTTAGTAATATCTTACTTCGAGAATTTATTTTGATTGACTTGGCGTATGCTCACGCATATTCAAGACTGTAAAGAAAGTCTGTCAAGCCTTCATGATCTTTTGTTTCTAAGTAGCGATATAACTACCATGCCTGATTCAATATTGCTTTGTCGCTCTGCATGATTATGACCGTCATTGCTCTCTTAGTTGGTCGCTCCCAGTATTTTGCTAACCTCCACCTGCACTAAGCAAACTAACCATGCAATACATAGCTCATGGGAAAGTAGCCTAAAATATATTGTGGTAAAGAATATGTTGCCTATGTATCTTATTTCTTATAAGTTGCTTGCTGAGCGGTAACCATGTTTCTGGGGACGCCATCAACTGTCACACTTTTGTTGAATATCATGTGAGTTGCTATGCATGTTCGTCTTGTCTGAAGTAAGGGTGATTTACCGTGGGTTGAATTAATATGCATATTGATAGAGAAGAACATTGGGCCGCCAACCAAAGCCATGCATCATGGTGGAAGTTTTAGCTTGGACCTTAATCCTCAATCTCTCATGAGAATATGCTTATGCATTAAAGAGGAGTCCATCATCTATTTTCTATGTTGTCCCGGTATGGATGTCCTCAAGTTGAGATTTATCAAAAACGGGAAATCAAATACGATCTATCTCCTTGGACCTTTGTACAGGTGGCATAGAGGTACCCCTTTGTGACAGTTGGTTAAAACATATGCAATGCAATGATAACCCATGGGGATCCGAGCTAATTAGGACAAGGAGCGAGCACTATTGGTATTCGATGCATGAGGCTTGCAACTTATAAGATGTTTTATACATGACACATATGAAGTACTACTACTGTTGACACAATTGCTTCCATGTTTTCAAAATAAAAAACTTTAGCACTTAACCTTTCTTTTACCTTTATGTTGAAGCACCAACTACTGAGAGCATGATTCTCATTCTGAGTGTAATGTGCATTGTCCCAAAGTAGCATTGTCTTTTGCATGATTGTGATATCGTTTATTCTGAAATGATTGTATCTAGTCATCACTTAAACCTTGAAGGTGCCCTTGCATTTATGTTTTGCATCACTAAAGGGGGCAAGCTAGATATCACTTTATCATATTTGCACGTCATGTTCATTGCAAATCTTTTTGATGTTTCAGTTTCATATTGTTAAACTTTCAGTCATTTGTGATTTTCTCTTGAGACAACTTAATTACTATAGAATCATTGTCTCAGTAAGCTTTTGTCATATGACTATGAGAAAGTCCTATATGGTTAATAGCATGTCACCACATAAATTATTCTTGTTATCATTTACCTACTCGAGGACGAGCAGGAATTAAGCTTGGGGATGTTGATACGTCCAAAACGTATCTATAATTTCTGCTTGCTCCATGCCACTTTTGGGTAATATTGCTATGATATTCATACACTTCCATACACTTTTGATCATATTTGGACTAACTTACTAATCCAGTGCACCCCAGTGCCAGTTTCTGTTTTCGGCTGTTTTTGCATTTCAGGTTTTCACGTTTCGAGAACTGCCCAGAAAAATCCAGAAAAATTATATAAAAAATCAGCGATCCGGAAACAACACTGCGTCCGAAGGGCAGCCTGGGGGGGGCACAGGGGCTCCAGGCGCCATGTGGGCGCCCCCCCCCCCTGGGCCGCGCCGGGGGGGCGCCTGGGCCCCCCGAGGCTCCCCCGGTGCCCTACTTTGGCATATATTTAAAGGGTTCTCCGTAACCCTCAGAACAGGACTTCTTTTCGCGATCCCATCTCTGTTCCGCCGCCGCCGCCGCTTCCAAGATCGGGAGCACCAGGAGAACTCTTCCCGGCACCCTGCCGGAGGGGAGGATCACCACCGGGAGCTTCTCCACCACCATGGACGCCTTCCGGATGACTCGTGAGTAGTCTCCCTTGGACCATGAGTCCATGACCAGTAGCTATGTGATGTTCTCCTCCCGTTCTTGTGCTTCACTAATTAGTCCTCGTGAGGTGCCCTACATGATCGAGGCACCTATGTAATCCTTATGCTGTTGCTATGTTGAGTTTGCTGGGATCCGATGGATTATGAGATTATGTTCAGATTGATCTTGAGTAATATATTTGATTCACCTCTTTTATATTTTAGTTCATAAGTAATTCTTGCATGTTCTCCGTTGTTATTTATTGCTTTGGCCGAGTAGTAAGTAGTGACTCCAAGAGGGAACGTTATGCTCGATTGTGGGTTCATGCCCCTCGATGACTAGCTTGAGTGACAGAAACATGAGTCTAGGGGATGTGCTGTTGCCACAAGGGGGAAAACAACGGTGCTTGTGCCCGCGGGTGCAAGGATTGTTTACTTTACGCAAAGTTCTTTTAATGCAGTTGTCTGTTGCATTGAGTTTACACTATGGGTGGGACTCGCAACTTAATACCAGCGAGATGTTCTGGATAGATATCTCAAGGTGGATGATTAGTAGTAGATATTGATGGATTTCGGTCTACTTACTTTGGCGTACCGCCCATGCTTTGAACCTCAACCTTTCTCGCAATGTAATCAGCATTGGTTTGCGTTCGTGGTCCTGTCAATTGCCCAGCTGTAATTTGTTTACCTCACATAGCTGTTTTATCGTCTTTTGGGAGAGAGACATCACTAGTGAACATCATGAGACTACGGTCCATATTACCATCATTGATCACATCCACTATTTACTTTTCGCTATTTACTTACTATTGCAAAACACTATTTATCACTACTATCATATTGCTTTTAACCATTTGTGAACTACAAGGCCGGAGAGATTGACAACCTCTCTGTACTCGTTGGGAGCAAAGTTATTTGTATCTGTGTGCAGGTCCACGTTGATTGCTAATTGCGCCGTTAGCAATTGACACCTACTTGTTGAACCTAGGAGTCTCTGGGGATTCGATCCTTGGCATCTTTGCTAGGGGAAAACACTTCTACTTACTGCATCTTACACCTTCCACTTGGGGTAACCAACGAGGGGTTCGAGTCCCATCAGACGCGGGCCGGTGCGAGCACGGGGACGCGGGCCGGTGCGGGGACGGGGACGGGCCGGCGACGCGGACGGCGTGACGGGGGCGGCGCGACGAGGACGGGGGTGGCGCGGAGTCGACGGGGACGGCGCGACGGCGTGGGACGGGACGGCGGCGATGAAGCAGAGAGGAACTGTGAGATGAAACTGCAAAATTTCGAAGTGTTTTCTTATATAGGATGGACCTTTAGTACCGGTTGGAGCCATTAACCGGTACTAAAGGTCTATTTTGGCCAAGCCAAGCGGCGGGAAGGGCAGGCCTGTAGTATCGTGTGGTGGCTCCAACCGGTACTAAAGACCCCCCTTTAGTACCGGTTGGTGCCACGACCCGGTACTAATGAGGGGTTCGTTGGCAGGTGTGGGGCGCATATGTTTAGTCCCACCTCGCTAGTCGGAGAGTGCCAGGACCAGTTTATAAGCCCCGGCACGGGCACTGCATTGAGCTCCTCTCAAATGCAGGCCTTCTGGGCCTACCTCTGCTACTCTGCCATGTGGGGCCTATTGGGCTTGCGGGCCTGCATCCTGGCCCAACAACAGGTTGGGTTTCTAGTTGTATCCAGGCCGCTGTGGCCCAGTAGGCGGGCTTTTTTTTTTCTTTTCTGCATTATTAATTTTGCTTTATTTATTTTTTAGTTGGTTTTGCTGTATTTAGTGTTTCTTTTTGAATATTTTTGCTTTACCTACAAAAAATATTAACTTTCTGTTAGTGCCGGTAGTTTTCAAATTTGAATAGTTTAAATTTTGAATTATTTTAAATTTGTGTGAATCACTAGTTTGTGAATAACTTAACTTTAAAAATTCATTTTTCAGTGATTCTTTTTTATTATGTTTAATATTAGTGTGTTTTATCATTACATTCAATTTGGTAATGCTTAGGCTATTTAAAAAATGAAATGCCTGTGTAACAGAAGAGTTTTCGTCTGTTACATTGAAATTAAGATACCATGCTAGCTTTCAACCTTTTCGTTGTTCATTTGAAGTGTTTCTCAATTTAACTCATAAAAATCAGTAAATGCATGAAAGAATTTGTTTGCACATAAAATTTCTTCACGTTTCAAATGCCAAAACACATAACTACCCTAACTATTACAGAAATTCCCTTCTGAGTGTGAAACACAGAAGAAAGTGATGATAGTGAAGCCGATCACATCCCAGATCTTTGGGTGTGAAACTTTTTCTTCGCGTGTGTCCCTTTGCGTCGTAACCATGGAAAATCTTCATCATTTAACGGGATGCTCGGGTCAATATTCACTGTGAATGGAGCAATATCATCAAACTTTTCATCATCTTCTGACTTGTCTGTCTTGTCATCCACTCCCACGATGTTTCTCTTCCCAGAAAGAACTATGTGCCGCTTTGGCTCATCGTACGATGCATTCGCTTCCTTATCTTTTCTTTTTATTGGCTTGGTAGACATGTCCTTCACATAAAAAACCTGTGCCACATCATTGGCTAGGACGAATGGTTCGTCTGCATACGCAAGATAGTTGAGATCCACTGTTGTCATTCCGTACTGCGGGTCTTCCGTTACCCCGCCTCATGTCATATTGACCCATTTGCACCGAAACAAAGGGACCTTCAAACCACGTCGATAGTCAAGTTCACATATGTCCTGTATATAACCATAATATGTTTCATTTCGCGTCTTGGTTTCTGCATCAAAGCGGACACCACTGTTTTGGTTGGTGCTCTTCTTATCTTGGGCGATCGTGTAAAATGTATTACCATTTATCTCGTACCCTTTGAAAGTCATTATATTCGAAGATGGTAACTGGGACAGCAAGTACAGGTCATCTTCAATAGAGGTGTCATGCATGGTACGTGTCTGCAACCAGCTGGCGAAACTCCTGGTTCGTTCACGTGTAATCCAGTCATCAGATCGCTCCGGGTGTTTGTAGCATAGCAAATTCTTGTGTTCATCCATATACAAAGCCACCAAGACGGAATTCTATAGAACTGTGTAGTGTGCTTCAGTGAGAGAATGTCCGTCCATACATATTATTTGTTCCCCTCCTAGCATGCCTTTTCCATCCAGTCTACCCTTATGCCGCGATTCAGGAACACCAATCGGCTTAAGGTAAGGAATAAAGTCAATACAAAACTCAATGACCTCCTCATTGTGATGGCCCTTGGAGATGCTTCCTTCTGAACTAGCACGGTTATGAACATATTTCTTTAAGACTCCCATGAACCTCTCAAAGGGGAACATATTGTGTAGAAATACAGGACCCAAAACGTTAATCTCTTCGCATAGGTGAACGATGACGTGCGTCATGATGTTGAAGAAGGATGGTGGGAACACCAACTCGAAACTGCCAAGACATTGCACCAAATCATTCTCTAACCTTGGTATGATTTCTGAATCGATTACCTTCTGAGAGATTGCATTGAGAAATGCACATAGCTTCACAATGGCTAATCGAACGTTTTCCGGCAGAAGCCCCCTCAATGCAACCGGAAGCAGTTGCGCCATAATCACGTGGCAGTCATGAGACTTTAGGTTCTGGAACTTTTTCTCTGCCATGTTTATTATTCCCTTTATATTCGACGAGAAGCCAGACGGTACCTTAATACCGAGTAGGCATTCAAAGAAGATTTCCTTCTCTTCTTTGGTTAGAGCGTAGCTTGCATGACCCTGATGTATGCCGTCTTTTCCGTGCATACGTTGCTGGTCCTCCCGTGCCCCAGGTGTATCTTTTATCTTCCCATACACGCCCAAGAAGCCAAGCAGGGTCACACAAAGATTCTTCGTCACGTGCATCACGTCGATTGCGGAGCGAATCTCTAGGTCTTTCCAATAGGGCAGGTCCCAAAATATAGAATTCTTCTTCCACATGGGTGCGCGTCCGTCAGCGTCATTCGGAACAGGTTGTCCACCATGACCCTTTGCAAAGACCACCTTCAAATCATTGACCATATCATGTACATCCGCACCAGTACGGTGGCGAGGCTTCGTCCGGTGATCCGCCTCACCTTTGAAATGCTTGCCTTTCTTTCTTACGGGATGCCTGCTCGGAAGAAATCGACGATGTCCCAGGTACACATTCTTCTTACAATTAGCCAAATATATACTGTCAGTATCGTCCAAACAGTGCATGCATGCACGGTATCCCTTGTTTGTCTGTCCTGAAAGGTTACTGAGAGCAGGCCCATCATTGATGGTCACGAACAGCAACGCCTTTAGGTCAAATTCTTCCCGCATGTGCTCATCCCATGCACGTACACCTGTTCCATTCCACAGTTGTAAGAGTTCTTCAACTAATGGCCTTAGGTACACATCAATGTCGTTGCCGGGTTTCTTAGGGCCTTGGATGAGCACTGGCATCATAATGAACTTCCACTTCTTGCACAACCAAGTAGGAAGGTTATACAAACATAGAGTCACAGGCCAGGTGTTATGGTTGCTGCTCTGCTCCCCAAAAGGATTAATGCCATCTGCGCTTAGACCAAACCATACGCTCCTTGGTCATCTACAAACTCCTTCCCGTACTTTCTTTCGATTTTTCTCCATTGCGACCCGTCAGCGGGTACTCTCAACTTTCCCTCTTTCTTACGGTATTCTTTGTACAATCGCATCGCCTTTGCATGCTCTTTCTTTTGGAACAAACATTTCAACCGTGGTATTATAGGAGCATACCACATCACCTTGGTAGGAATCTTCTTCCTAGGGCGCTCGCCCTCGACATCACCAGTGTCATCGCGGCTAATCTTATAGCGCAATGCACCGCATACCGGGCAAGCGTTCAAATCCTCGTAATCACTGCAGTAGAGGATGCAATCATTAGGGCATGAATGTATCTTCTGCACCTCTAACCCTAGAGGGCAGACAGCCTTCTTTGCTTCGTACACATTCTCGGGCAATTCATTGTCCTTTTGAAGCAAATCCTTTATCATTACCAGCAACTTTCCAAATCCCTTGTCAGATACACCATTCTCTGTCTTCCATTGCAGCAATTCCAGTGTGGTGCCCAGCTTTTTCTTGTCACCTACGCAATTCGGGTACAACAATTTTTTGTGATCCTCTAACATGCGCTGCAACTTCTTCTTCTCCAAATCACTTGCGCAGTTTCTCTTTGCATCGGCAATGGCCCGCCCTAGATCATCAACGGGCTCATCTGATGCCTCTTCTTCAGCTTCTTCCCGCATTGCCGGCTCAGCTTCTTCCCGCATTACCGGCTCAGCTTCTTCCCCCATTGTTGTATCATCGTATTCAGGGAAGCCACGGCCAGGATAGCTATCGTCGTCCTCTTCTTCTTCATTGTCTTCCATTATAACCCCTCTTTCTCCGTGCTTGGTCCAAACATTATAGTGGGGCACGAAACCGGACTTAAACAGGTGGACGTGAATGGTTCTTGACTTAGAGTAATTTAGACCATTCTTACAGACATCACATGGACAAGGCATAAAACCATCTGCCCGCTTGTTTGCCTCAGCCACAAGCAGAAAAGTTTGCACACCATTAATGAACTCGGGAGATCATCGGTCATCGTACATCCATTGTCGGCTCATCTTCAATACACAGCACCAAAAACACCAACTTAAAACAAGTTCATACATAAAGTTCATACAACACTTAAATGCAACAAACAAATAACTCTTTAGCTAAAGCATTTAAATGCAACAACAAATGCGATCAAGATCGCAACTAAGGTAACAATTGATCCAACAGCATAATGATACCAAGCCTCACTATCGATGGCATATTTTCTAATCTTTCTAATCTTCAAGCGCATTTTCTCCATCTTGATCTTGTGATCATCGACGGCATCGGCAACATGCAACTCCAATTCCATCTTCTCCCCCTCAATTATTTACAATTTTTCTTTCAAGTACTCGTTTTGTCTTTCAACTAAATTTAACCTCTCGACAATAGGGTCGGTTGGAATTTCCGGTTCACATACCTACATATGCAAACTAAGTGTTATTTTGGACCTCAAATTGCAGATAAATCAAATACTAGCACATATATTTCCTCCCAAATTACTAAACTCACAAATTAATCACTATATAAAGCATTGCAAGAGCTAATCTAGCAATGAGAGATGAAAGGAAAAAGGTGCTAACCTTTGTGATCATTTGAATGGATGGGGGCCTTCAAATCTTGACAAATTTTGGGCAAAATGTGTGATGAGCTCGAGAGGGAGAGGGGAAGAACAGAGAGGAGAGGGGAAAGGGGAAGAACAGAGCCAGCTCGGGTGGACGAAGGGTTTATGTACGACCACCTTTAGCACCGGTTCGTGCCAAGAACTGGTACTAAAGGTGCTGGAGGGGCCCCAGACTGACAACATCCTGCCACCACTCTCATTAGTACCGGTTCGTGGCATGAACTGGTGCTAAAGGTTCGCCATGAACCGGTACTAATGAGAGCGGCCCGGCTAGCCGTTGGAACCGGCACTAATGTACACATTAGTGGCGGCTCAAATTCAAACCGGCACTAATGTGCTTCACGTTTGACCCTTTTTCTACTAGTGACACTAGATGCATGCTGGATAGAGGTCAATGTGTGGAGTAATAGTAGTAGATGCAGGCAGGAGTCGGTCTACTTGTCTCGGATGTGATGCATGTATACAATGATCATGCCTAGATAGTCTCATAATTATTCTCTTTTCTATCAATTGCTCGACAGTAATTTGTTTACCCGCCGTAGAATATCGCTATCATGAGAGAAGCCGCTAGAGAACACTATGGCCCCCGGGTCTATTCTCAACATATCAATCTACATCTACTTTACTTTTACCGCTTTTATTTTCTGTTCTTATAAACAAAAATACCAAAAATATAAACTATCATCTCTATCAGATCTCACTTTCGTAAGTGACCATAAAGGGATTGACAACCCCTTATCGTGTTGGCTACGAAGTTCTTATTTGCTTGTGCAGGTGCGAGGGACTCGCGCGTGGTCTCCTACTGGATTGATACCTTGGTTCTCAAAAACTGAGGAAAATACTTACGCTACTGTGCTGCATCTCCCTTTCCTCTTCGAGGGAATACAACGCAAGCTCGAGAAGTAGCAAGAAGAATTTCTGGCGCTGTTGCCGGGGAGGCTTACACAAAATTCATATACCAAGTACCTATCACAAACCCTTATCCTTCGCATTACTTTTTTTGCCTCTCGTTTTCGTCTCCCCCACTTCACCCTTGCCGTTTTATTTGCCCTTCTTTTGCCGTCTGTTTAACGTTCGCTTGCTTCTTGTTTTCTTGTGTTGCTATGTGCCTTCTATTAGCTTGCATCTTTGCTTGCTAAATTATGGATCCTCATCCACTTGCTAATCTCTTTAAGAGATCCAATTATGTTGAACGTATTGCTAGTGATCTGCGTGCAATAGATTATCTTTATGGGGTTTTGCTTGAAATTCATGAATATGAAAATTGTGAGGAATTGTTAAAAGAAAAAGTGATTCATGATAGCTTGTTAAATAAAAAGCATGATTGCAATGATGTTATTGAAAATTCTATTAATGTCAATTGTGTTAATGACATGCAAAACCCTAACCTTGGGGATATGCTTATTTTGCTATGCCCACTACTTGTTGCAATGATCATCCTTGGGGTGATGATTCTTACGATCTAGAAAATTTATTTAAACCCCATCATGAATATGAGATTGATAATAATGTTTGCCATAATATTGAAAGTGTATTTAAAAGAGTGTAAACTTTTGATCCCACTACTTTAGATATTGATCAATCTTATGAATTTTTTGATAAAAGTGGGTTTGGAAAGGTCATGACTTTAGTTAATGTTGATCCCGCTATTTTTGAAGAATGTCAACTTCGCATGCATGTGGCTCGTGTTGAGAATATGTTATGTGATAGATATATTGTTGAATTTTCTTATGATCCTACATGCAATTATTATGAGAGAGGAAAATATGGTCATAGAAATCTTCATGTTACTAAATTACCTCTCTTCATGTTGAGATTGATCTTGTTTCTTTCTTATTCCTTGCATACGCTAGATCTTGCTTGCTATGACAAATTCTTTGCTTATAAAATGCCTATGCATAGGAAGTATGTTAGACTTAGATGTGTTTTTCACATGTTTTATGATGCTCTCTTTGTGCTTCAATTCTTATCTTTCATGTGAGCACCATTGAATTCTCAAGCCTATTTTAATGGCTATAAAGAAAGCGCGTGTTGGGAGGCAACCCAATTTTATATTTTTTTTGTTTTCGCTTCTGTTTAGGAATAAATATTGCATATAACTTCTGTTTATATGTGGTTTTGTGTTTTAATTAGTGTTTGTGCCAAGTAGAACCTTTGGGAAGACTTGTGTGAAGTTTATATGATCTTGCTGTGAAAAATAGAATCGTTAGCGCTCGCTAGAATGGTCACCAGATTTTACTGGAGTGTGATATTTAGTTGACTATTTTTTAAGATGATTAATAGACAAATTACTCACATTTACCAATTTAGTTTGAATTTTTTGGAGTTACAGAAGTATGCAAAACCTGCAGATTACTACAGACCGTTCTGTTTTTGACAGATTCTGTTTTTCATGTGTTGTCTGCTTATTTCAATGCATCTATGAGTAATATTTGGTGGTATGAACCATAGAGAAGTTGGAATACAGTAGGTTTAACACCAATATAAACAAAGAATGAATTCATTGCAGTACCTTTGAGTAGTGGTTTGCTTTCTTATACTAACGGAGCTCACGAGAATTTTTGTCTAAGTTTTGTGTTGTGAAGTTTTCAAGTTTTGAGTATTGCTTTGATGGACTATGGAACAAAGAGTAGAAAAGGCCTAAGCTTGGGGATGCCCATGGCACCCCAAGTAACATTCAAGGATAATCAAAAGCCTAAGCTTTGGGATGTCCCGGGAAGGAATCCCCTCTTTTGTCTTCATCCATCGGTAACCATACTTGGAGCCATATTTTTATTCACCACATGATATGTGTTTTGCTTGGAGAGTCTTGTATAATTTGAGTCTTTGCTTTTTAGTTTGTCACAATCATCCTTGCTGGACACACCTAGTTGAGAGAGTTAAACATGGCCTAGGAATTGTGAGAACACTCTATGTGCTTCACTTATATCTTTTGAGTTGAATAGTTTTTGCTCTAGTGCTTCACTTATATCTTTTAGAGCACGGTGGTGGTTATATTTTGTAGAAATCGTTGAACTGTCATGCTTCACTTATATCTATTTGAGAGTCTATTAAAACAGCATGGTAATGTGTTTAGGCTAAAAAAAACTAGTCTTCACCTGATAGACATCCAATGTCAATGTAGAAAAATTTTTCACACTAAGTGCATTGAATAGAATGATATGTTGGATGCTTGATAATTGTTTTGAGATATGAGGATAGTGATATTAGAGTCATGCTAGTGGAGTTATTATGAAATTGAGAAATACTTGTGTTAAGGTTAGTGATTCCCGTAGCATGCACGTATGGTGAACCGCTATGTGACGAAGTTAGAGCATGATGTATTTGTAAAGTGTCAACCTTTGTGTGGAGGTCGGGGGCCCGCGATGGTTAAATCCTACCAACCTCCCCCCTAGGAGCATGCGTTGATTGCTTTGTTTTGATGACTCGTAGATTTTTGCAATAAGTATATGAGTTCTTATGACTAATGTTGAGTCCATGGATTATACGCACTCTCACCCTTCCACCATTGCTAGCCTCTCTTGTACCGTGCAACTTTCGCCGGTACCATAAACCCACTATATATCCTTCCTCAAAACAGCCACCATAACTACCTATCATGGCATTTCCATAGCCATTCCCAGATATATTGCCATGCAACTTTCCACCGTTCCGTTCATATGACACGCATCATATTGTCATATTGCCATGCATGATCATGTAGTTGACATCGTATTTGTGGCAAAGCCACCATGCATAACTTTTCATACATGTCACTCTTGTTTCATTGCACATACCGGTACACCGCCGGAGGCATTCATATAGAGTCATACTTTGTTGTAGTATCGAGTTGTAAGTTGTAATGAAAGTGTGATGATCATCATTATTAGAGCATTGCCCATGGGAGGAAAGGCTAAATCAATAAAGCCCCTTCGCAAAAAAAGAAAGGCCAAAGAAAAAAGAAAGGCCCCAAAAAAAAGGGACAATTTCTACTATCTTTTTTCCACACTTGTGCTTCAAAGTAGCACCATGTTCTTAATTGTAGAGAGTCTCATGCTTAGTCACTTTATATACTAGTGGGAATTTTCATTGAAGAACTTGGCTTGTATATTCCAACGATGGACTTCCTCAAATGCCCTATGGTCTTCGTGAGCAAGCAAGTTGGATGCACACCCACTAGTTTCTTTTATTGAGTTTTCATTCATATTTAGCTCTAGTGCATCCGTTGCATGGCAATCCCTACTCACTCACATTGATATCTATTAATGGGCATCTCCATAGCCCGTCGATACGCCTAGTCGATGTGAGACTATCTTCCTCCTTTTTGTCTTCTCCGCAACCACCTCTATTCCACCCATAGTGCTATGTCCATGGCTCACGCTCATGTATTGCGTGAAAGTTGAACGGTTTGAAAGAATAGAGTATGAAAACAAGTGCTTGGCTGAAATCGGGGTTGTGCATGATATGAATATTTTGTGTGATGAAGAGGGAGCATGGCCAGACTATATGATTTTGTAGGGATAGCTTTCTTTAGCCATAGTATTTGAGAAGGCATGATTGCTTTGTTTGTATGCTTGAAGTATTATTATTTCTTATGTCAATATAGACTTTTATCTTGAATCTTTCAGATATGAACATTCATGCCACAAGCCACAATTAAGAGAATTACATTGAAAAACTATGTTGGTTAACTTTCCACATCAAAAATTCTTTCTTTATCATTTACCTACTCGAGGAAGAGTGGGAATTAAGCTTGGGGGTGCTTGATACGTCTCCAACGTATCTATATTTTTTGATTGTTCCATGCTATTATTTATGAAGTCTTGGAAGTTTAATGGGCTTTATCTCACACATTTATATCATTTTTGGGACTAACCTACTAACCCAAAGGCCTAGTCCGGATTGTTGTTTTTTGCCTGTTTCAGGGTTTTACAGAAATAGGATATCAAACGGAGTCCAAACGGAATGAAACCTTTGTTGGGGAACGTAGTATTTCAAAAATTCTCCTACGAACACGCAAGATCTATCTACTAGATGCATAGCAACGAGAGAGGAGAGTGTGTCTACGTACCCTCGTAGACTGAAAGCGTATGCGTCTAGTGACGCGGTTGATGTAGTCGAACTTCTTCGCGATCCAACCGATCAAGTACCGAACATACGGCACCTCCGCGTTCAGCACACGTTCAGCTTGATGACGTCCCAAGAGCTCTTGATCCAGTTGAGCTTCACGGGAGAGTTTCGTCAGCACGACGGCGTGGTGACGGATATGATGTATCTACCGGCGCAGGGCTTCGCCTAAGCACTGCAACGGTATGACCGAGGTGTGTTTCTGTGGAGAGGGGCACCGCACACGGCTAAAACAATTCAACTTGTGTGTCCTAGGGTGCCCCCCTACCCCCTGTATATAAAGGAACAAGGGAGAGGCCGGCCCTAGAGGGGGCGCGCCAAGTGTGGGGAGTCCTACTAGGACTCCCAAGTCCTAGTAGGATTCTCCTTTCCTTTCCGGAGTAGGAGAGAAGGAAAGAGATGGAGAGGGAGAAGGAAAAGGGGGATGCACCCCTTGTCCAATTCGGACCAGAGGGGGGGCGCGCGCCTCCTTCCTTTTGGCATTTCTCCTCTATTCCCGTATGGCCCAATAAGGCCCATATACTCCGAAAAATACCCGAATCACTCGGAACCTTTCCGATGTCCGAATATAGTCGTCCAATATATCGATCTTTACGTCTCGACCATTTCGAGACTCCTCGTCATGTCCCCGGTCTCATCCGGGACTCCGAACTCATAATACCGATCGTCATCAAACGTTAAGCGTGCGGACCCTACGGGTTCGAGAACTATGTAGACATGACCGAGACTCATCTTCGGTCAATAACCAATAGCGGAACCTGGATGCTCATATTGGCTCCTACATATTCTACGAAGATCTTTATCGGTCAAACCGCATAACAACATACGTTGTTCCTTTTGTCGTTGGTATGTTACTTGCCCGAGATTCGATCGTCGGTATCTCTATACCTAGTTCAATCTCGTTACCGGCAAGTCTCTTTACTCGTTCCGTAATACATCATCTCGTGACTAACTCATTAGTCTTTTGCTTGCAAGGCTTATTATGATGTGCATTACCGAGAGGGCCCAGAGATACCTCTCCGACACTCGGAGTGACAAATCCTAGTCTTGATCTATGCCAACACAACGAACACTTTCGGAGACACCTGTAGAGCATCTTTATGATCACCCAGTTACGTTGTGACGTTTGATAGCACACAAGGTGTTCCTACGGTATTCGGGAGTTGCATAATCTCATAGTCATAGGAACATGTATAAGTCATGAAGAAAGCAATAGCAGTAAAACTAAATGATCATAGTGCTAAGCTAACGGATGGGTCTTGTCCATCACATCATTCTCCTAATGATGTGATCCGGTTGATCAAATGACAACTTATGTCTATGGTTAGGAAACATAACCATCTTTGATCAATGATCTAGTCTAGTAGAGGCATACTAGGGACACTCTGTTTTGTCTATGTATTCACACATGTACTAAGTTTCCGGTTAATACAATTCTAGCATGAATAATAAACATTTATCATGATATAAGGAAATATAAATAACAACTTTATTATTGCCTCTAGGGAATATTTCCTTCAGTCTCCCACTTGCACTAGAGTCAATAATCTAGCTCACATCGCGATGTGATTTAATACCGATAGTTCACATTGTTATGTGAATAACACCCATAGTTCACATCGCCATGTGACCAACACCCAAAGGGTTTACTAGAGTCAATAATCTAGTTCACATCGCTATGTGATTAATACCCAAGAGTAACAAGGTGTGATCATGTTTTGCTTGTGAGAGAAGTTTAGTCAACGGGTCTGTCACATTCAGATCCGTCGGTATTTCGCAAATTTCTATGTCTACAATGCTCTGCATGGAGCTACTCTAGCTAATTGCTCCCACTTTCAATACGCATCCAGATTGATACTTAGAGTCATCTGGATTTAGTGTCAAAGATTGCATCAGCGTAACCCTTTACGACGAACTCTTTATCACCTCCATAAACGTGAAACATTTCCTTAGTCATCCAGTTACAAAGGATAATTTTGACCGCTGTACAGTGATCTACTCCTGGATCACTATTGTACCCCCTTGACAAACTCATGGCAAGGTACACAACATGTTTGGTACACAACATGTGTCGGGGAAACTGGTCGCCCACGAGCACCTATGGGACCGGAGCCCCTTTTCGGTACGGCAAGGGAGCGGAGGGAGCATGAAGAGCAGATCGAGGGGCACACGCGGGCAGTTTACCGAGGTTCGGGCCGCACGGATGCGTAAAACCCTACTCCTGCCTTGGTTGTATTGAGTTCTTGAGCTCGGGAGCTTGAAGATCTACAGTGCTAGCTACACCGAGCGGGGGAGTGATCAAGCTTCTGGAGTCGAACCCCCTCTACGTTGTGCATGGGCCTCCTTTTATAGCTCAAAGGGGTCGCCGACAGGTGTCAACGTAGAGGAGGGTAAAAGCGTAAAATTGGTGGTAGTTGTAACAGTGCATGAACAGTGTATGCACAGTGGTCTATATCTAACCCTGACGGTGGGGGACAAGGGCATTGAATGCCCGGGCGTCTCCGTTCGCCACGACGACGGCCTCATCACCGCGGCTCGCCACCGTGTACCCCAGGCTGCACAGCCATCCACCACGTGCCCCTGGTAGGGCCCCAGGGCGACGCGTGGCCAGATGAGCTGGAGCGTAGGTACACAGTGTAAGCCTTCCCCGGCAAGCACCTTGACGGGGTGGCTATCTTGTCGGGCCCGGAAGCTTGTCGCTCTCCGGGTCCTGCCGGGGCGCATGATGCGCCGCGATATATCTTCTGAAGTGCTGTCCTTTGGCCTACCTGGCAAGCTCGTCTTGCCAGGGTCTTGTGCTGGAATGATAACCTGGAGCCTGGCGCGGCCTTCCCGGCAAGCTCCTCTTGCCGGGGCCTTGTTCTTGTGATTTGTATACTTTGTTCTTGAATGGTTCTAAAGGATCCAGAGCGGGCCTTGGCGGGCGCGTGGTAAGCCCGACCACGGGACGCTGCTACTGCCCGTGCACAAGTCGGGATACTATGGTACCCCTACCTTAGTACACCGACAGGAGCCCCCGGGCCTGGGCCACACACGGTGCCGAACGCTGTTGGGCCAGGCCCAAAACAGTGCACGGGCACACGCGGCCCACGGCGCGCCGTATCCTTCTCCGTATCCACCGCATCCGTCCCTAACGGCACGCGTCGATTGCGGCCTCGTGGGAGAGATCGTGGCCTGTTTCTTTAAAGGGGGAAATGCGGAACGCCCCCCCACCCACTTCCCCTTAAAAGCAGAGGAAGCAGGGGCAGTTTCCCCCCCCCCATTGCTTTCATTGTGTCTTGAATCTCCAGAAACCCCCGCCGCTCTCCGCATCCCCAAAGGTCGACGGAGAGCCGAGCTCCGCCCTTCCTCCGTCGTCTTCATCACCCGCAGCGCCGTCGACCTCCCTCGCCGTCCCCGCCATGGCCCCGAAGAGCGACAAGGCGAAGAGCGACAAGGCGAAGAGCGACAGGGCGAAGAAAGAGAAGTCTGACAAGGCGGCGAGGCTGGCAGCTATGCGGAGGAGGATGGTGGTCTTCCCGCCGAGGCTCGGCGCGAGGGAGCTGCGGGACAAGTATTACCTGTTCTGGGCGAGGGAGACGAAAGCTCATCCCCGCACCAGGGTCCTCCCCGCCGAAGCCATCGACTTGTACCCGGGAGGTTACCACTTCTTCGCTCTGTTCTTCCATTGCGGTCTCTGTCCTCCGTATTCAGAGTTTTTCTGCGATGTGATGAACACATACGGATTCCACCTCTTAGATTTCACCCCGAATGCCGTCCTCACTTTGGCTGTTTTCGCACATCTGTGCGAAAACTATGTCGGGGTCCACCCAAACGTAGCTCTCTTCCGCCACTTCTTCACACCTAGAGTAGAGTCCGGATCTCCACTCTCCGGCGGTATCTCCTGGATCTTCAGGCTCGGCAAGAAGGAGGCGTACTTGATCGGAGAGCTCTGCGGCAAGTGGGAAGAGTGGAGGGCTGATTGGTGCTGGGTCATGGAAGATGAACCCGAGCAGTTTACCTCGCCGCGCCGGACTGCAATAGTGCGCGGCAAGGATTGGAGTGACTTGGCCCCGGAGGACTACAAGCTGCAGATTGCCCTTACTAGGATCCTTCATGTCCGGGCCGCCAACCTTACTGTAGGTGAGGTCGGGGCTGATTTCCTCCGCCGCCGCATTGCCCCTCTACAGGAAAGGAAGAGACCTGCCTGGGAGTTCGGCAACGCGGCAGACCGCATGAGGCTGCGCCCCGTGTTGAATTACAATTTCACCGTCTTGGAACTCAAGGGGATGGTCCGGGAGCTGTTCAAACACGACCCCAAGCACAAGGAGTGGTTCACCCTATCCCGGGGAGTAGTTCCGTTGTGCAATAATACTGCTCTAAGTGCCATCCGCGCGGCAATGCCTGAGTGTGACTCCCACGGGGTCGTTCCCACTTGGCTGACGCCTTCGGAGGAGACTGTGCAGACCTTCTTCGATAGCCTGGTCGAACGGCCACGCAACCCCGAAGAGAAAAAGGGCCTCACCCGGGCGACCACCGAGCGGGATGTGGCATATATAGCCAACAGGATGGAGGAGGCCGCCGCAGCGGCGGCCGCGGGTGAGTTTGGGTACACTGTGGAGGAAGCGGAAGCGGCGGAGGCGGTGAGCCAAGCCGAGGAGGAGGAAATCCTCAAGCTGTTGAAGATTGCGCCCGAGGAGTTCACCGGAGAGCCTGCCGGGACGAGCGAGGCTGCCGGGCAAGGCACTGAGTCCAGTGAGCCCGCCGAGGAGGAAGCCGAGTCGGGCGATTCCGACGAAGACTCGGGCGGGTCACTGAACCTCGACGACGCCTCCTCATCCTCGGAAAACTCTCTGCCACCACCGAGTCCTCCACCGCCGCAGAAGAAGCGCCTCCGCAAGACTGCTGAGCCGGCGAGGCCACCGGCGCCCAGACAACAGCTGAAGCGTCGCGCGACGCGCGCTACCACGACGAGCAAGGTCGTCAAGGAGGTGTCCCGTGTCCCAGCGGCAAGCGGAGGGGGATCTTCCCGGAGCGGTTCCGGTGTTCCTTCCGCCCCTCGGTCCTCGGGGACGACCGGAGCGGGTTCTTCACAACCCACGGCTCCGGAGCCCGCCAAGCGCCCGAGGGAGCCTTCTCCTCCAGCTCCTCGCGCTGGAGCACGCGAGGCGGAGTTTGACTTCTCTGCCCTCAGCTCCGATGAAGAGGAGGAAGAGTAAGCACTTGCAATTTATATTTCCTTTGATTTTTGTTCTTGTCTTGAATCCTCTTGCTTGGTGCTGATCTTGTTTGGCTTCCAGGACCCTGACCCAGAGGATGGCAAAGAGGGCCAAGATCCCTGTGGTTGACCTTGAGGACGACGAGCCTGTCGTAGCGACGGGGGATGCGCCAGCGACAAACTTGCCGGACCAGCCTGCTGCTCCGGAGAGCAGCCGCCTGTGCAGCCCCCAGCGTAAGCCTTGCGTTCACTTATCCGCTTGAGCTTGTTACCCTTATTGATGTCCTGTTGTCTTGTGCAGAAGTGGAGCCGCAGCCGCAGGAGCACCAAGAGGCCGCCCCCGACGAGCCGCTTGTTCCACCTTCCCCGCCAAGGAGGAGCTCCCCGGCGAGGGACAGCGCTCCGCCAAGGATGGGTACTCCGCGAAGGGCGAGTACCCCGCCAAGGGTGACCACCCCGACAAGGGTGGGCACCCCGCCAAGGGAAGGCGCAAGCGGCCCTCCGCTAGCAGGGGCCACTACTACGCCGCCAAGGGAGGACTCCTCGGCGAGGGACCACGTTACCGAAGAGGCCCGCGCAGGTAACCCTTGTAATTTCTTCTTCTTAGATTCTTCTTTTTGGATATTTGCTTGACGATCTTAACTTTCTTTTCTTTTTCTTCTGTTAGATCCGCCCGCCCCGGAGCCGATGGAGACGGAGACCATCGCCGAGGAGGAAGTGCGCGGCGACGCTGGTGACGCCACCACCGCTGAGGGAACGGCCGGCGTCGACGAGCCAGCCGCTGAGGAGACCGCCCCGACCGCTGACGCGACAGCTGGGGAAGGAACCGGCGACCGCACTGCTGGCCCCGAGGCCGCAGGAGCGCCGGACGCTGCGCCGGCCGCCGACCCCTCCGCCCCCGCGGCTCGGTCGGGCGTCTATCTGGAGGCCGCCAACGGGGTCTTTATTCAAGTCCCGTGGGCGTCCTCATCAAGGGCACCCGCGGAGGGGGAGACCTTCGACGGAGAAGTTCTCTCCTCCGCCGGGCTGAGGATTGTCGACGCGCCCGGAAGCAGCGACGAGCCCGAAGAGGAGCAACTCCTACGTCGACTTCTGGCCATGTACCGGGCCAAGCAGGCTAAGTTGGAGTCCCGGGAAGCTCTGGCTGCCAAGGCTGGTGCTGATCTGGAGAAGCGTGCCGCGGAGCTCTGTGCTGCCAACCAGGCGGCCCTCCGGAACTTGGCGGAGGAGCGCGAAGAGCTTGCCGGAGCACACCAAGCATTCCTCCTCGAGAAGGCCGAGGTGGAGGAGCAGCAGCGACTGGCCGCCGAGGATCTGTCTCGGCGGGAGGGAGAGCTCAACCAGCGGAAGGTCGACCTCGATAGCCACGAGGACGACCTCACCGCTCGTGAGCAGGCCATTGGCGGGGCTCTGCAGGAGGCGAGGGATGCCGCTGCTGCCGCAGAGACCGCCAAGAGGGATCTGGAGGCCAAGGTGACGCAGTTGGAGACGGGCTTGAAGGCGAGCGAGGACAGGGTTGCCGCGCTCAACGTGGCGCGGGAGAAGGACGCCCACACCAATTCGGAGCTGCAAGTCCGTCTCTCCGAGAAGGGCAAAGAGCTCAACGACGCCAAGGACTCCATCGCAGACTTGGAGCTGAAGGTTTCCACCCTCAACGACTCACTTGACGCTGCCCGGAACCGTGAAACGAAGCTGAAAGAAGACCTCCGGTCTGAAAGGGCGCTGTTGGACAGCGCCGCCCTGTCGCAGAACAACTTCCAGCGGACGGTGGAGCAGTGGACCGAGGAGCTCGTCGCCTCCGCCGCCAACATCGAAAAGGAGATGGTGGCGCTGAGGGCGGAGCACCTCGCGTACTCCCCCGACGAGAGCCTCCCCCACAGCGCCAAACTGAGCCTGTTCTTCAGAGAAGTGGCACCGGCTCTTGCGCAGCTACGGGAGAAGATCCCCACACAGCTGGCTGACGAGGCGCGCCGGCTTTGCATGAGTACTATGGAGCGGGTGTTGTCGAAGATCGTCTACCGCATCCCCGGGATCAACCTCAACAACGTCCTCCGGACCTTGCCGCCCGAAGCTGACCAGGAGGCGTTGAAGGAACAAGTTGCCCATATCGTGGCCAAGGCGGGCAAGATCAAGAGGGTTGACGGAGACCGCGTAGACTAGGCTTCCTTCTTTCCGCTTCCCTTGCCGCTGCCAATTAAGTCATGGATAGTAGTTGGTTAGAACAGCGGCAAGTTATCTTGTAATATAACTTTATTTTGGGTAGTCAATGCAGTATTATCTCCCTTGCTTTGTTCCTTCACTTTGTATGCTTCTTCACCCTACGCTTTTAGGGAACTTGCCGACAAAGGGGCCCTTGCCGCGAGCGCTGAGTACGGGACTCTTAGCAGCCTGTTGGCAATGCCCTTGCCGGCAAGAAACCTTGCCGTAGCTAGTCGCAGCACACTTAGATTGTTGAGCGAACTCGAAAAATGAAGTAAGGGCGCGACACTTGTCGCAGCTCACTTAAGCCGTTGAGCGTGCTCGAAACAAAGTAAGGGTGCGGCTAGCCACGGGTAGGTTCCTCCGCGCACAGGTTTTCCATACAAAGTGTGGTGGTTCAAGGAAGACAACTAAGAATTTGAAATTTTGAATGTTCAAACTTTGTCAACTTATCTTATGTTTGCTTCTCGGCAAGGCTTTCCTTCCTTGAACA
>LR738714.1:862448770-862481955 GCA_902687465.1 Secale cereale | reverse complement strand
GGCAAACTTGTGCGCGAGGAACACTTTTTCTGTTTAAGAGAGAAAGGAAAAGAGGAGGAAACACAAGTATGGAGCCTTGTGGCTTGTTACTGCTTACCGGGGATGTGTGCTGCACAAAGTGTCAGATGAGACATGCAAGTAAAAGGAAAGGCATGAAATGACAAATGGTGCGTAGCACAAAAGTTTTACTGATGCACGGGATCTGCGCCCGGCTTTGTACAAAGGTTTACATGCAACAGCGGCAAGACTTGTACAAAAGGTGGTTGCCGGAGCAGATCACGGCAACCGCGCCTCATGGGTGAAACTTGCGAAGATGCTCAATCTTCCAGGAGTTGCTCACCGGTAAGCCTTCTTCGGTCTCAAGGCAGACAGCGCCGGGCCTTGTGACTTGCCTCACCCGATAAGGTCCTTCCCACTTCGGCGTCAACTTGTTGGAGTTCTTGGCAGACTGAACGCGCCGAAGAACAAGGTCGCCTTCCTCGAGACTCCTGGCCTTGACCTTGCGGCTGTGATAGCGACGCAAGGCCTGCTGGTATCGAGCAGCTCGTACAGCAGCCTGGAGACGGTCCTCCTCGAGGAGCAGTGCATCATCTTGCCGCAGCTGCTCTTGCTCGAGCTCATCGTAAGCGAGTACTCGAGGAGACCCGTATAAGAGTTCCGTGGGGAGAACTGCCTCTGCTCCATAGACAAGAGCAAAGGGTGTCCGTCCGGTGGCTCGATTTGGTGTCGTCCTGATTGACCAAAGAGCCGCCTGTAATTCCTCGATCCAGTTTCTTCCGCACTTGCGCAGCCTGTCGAAGGTTCTTGTCTTGAGCCCGCGCAGCACTTCGGCATTGGCCCTCTCCGCTTGACCATTGCTCCTCGGTGAGCAATAGAAGCGAAGCAGACCCTGGCGCCAAGGTCTTGGACGTACTGCATGAAGGTGCGACTTGTGAATTGTGTGCCGTTGTCGGTGATGATCCTGTTCGGGATTCCGAAACGGCAAACGATCGATCTGAAGAACCTGACTGCTGACTGTGCGGTCACCTTTCTCACTGGTTCCACTTCTGGCCACTTCGTGAACTTGTCGATTGCAACGTAGAAGTATTCAAAGCCCCCGACAGCACGGGGAAAGGGGCCGAGAATGTCGAGCCCCCAGACCGAGAAGTGCTAGGACAAAGGGATCGTCTGGAGAGCTTGAGCTAGCTGGTGTATTTGCTTGGCATGGAACTGGCATGCTTCACACTTGGTTACTTGTGCAGTTGCATCTTGGAGGGATTCTGGCCAGAAGAAACCTTGCCGGAACGCCTTCCCGGCAAGTGCTCTTGCGCCAATGTGGTGGCTACATATGCCTCCATGTATCTCTGCCAACAGCTTCTGTCCATCTTCCCGAGAAATGCATTTCAATCTGACACCATTGAGTCTTCTTCTGTATAGCTCGTTGCTGACGAACTGATACATACTTGACTGCCTGGTAATCCTCTCTATCTCTTCTGGTTCTTCGGGAAGTTCCCCATTTTGAAGAAAACGGACGATTTGCTGTGCCCATGCTGGAGCCTGAGGCTCAACAACAAGGACTAAAGGCATTAGGGCTGCTGCGGGAACCTCTGCTTCTACGGCAAGAACCTGCGGCTCTGCCGGAGCCGAGTGTTCCCCGGCAAGCTTGCCGGGGCAAGACTTGTCGGGAACGCCTGCTTCAACTGTACAGACCCTTGGGTCCGCAGGAGCAGACTGTTCCTCAGCATCTTGGCTGCTGATCTTGGGGACCTTGGCGGCGGCTTCAGGAAGGTCCGCCGGCAAATAGTCGCCGGAGACCAGCTTCCTCTTCTTGCTTTGCCCAACTGATGGTGTAACGGATGGCTGAGTTAGCTTGAGCAGGAAGGTCCCTGTTTCCACAGGTAACTTCATTGCAGCGCACTTCGAGAGGCCATCTGCGATATCATTTTGAGCTCTTGGAACGTGCTCCATCTGCAGCCCCTCAAAGTGTTCTTCAAGCTTCCTCACTTCAACGACATAGGCTTCCATCAAAGGACTCTGGTAGCTCTTGTTTACTTGTCGGACCACCAACTGTGAATCTCCCCGCACAATTAGCTTCTTGATCCCAAGTTCGGCTGCAATCCTGAGACCGGCAAGCAAACCTTCATACTCTGCAGTATTGTTTGTCGATTGCTCCTTGGGAAAGTGCATTTGGACAACATACTTGAGGTGCTCCCCGGTGGGTGCGACAAGTAGCACACCAGCACCGGCGCTTTGCAGCGAGAAAGCACCATCGAAGTACATTATCCATTCCTTGCTTGCTTCTTGGACGGGGATGTTTGTCTCTGGAACTTCTTCATCTGGTGTTGGGTCCCATCCTGCTATGAATTCTGCCAAAGCTCTGCTCTGTATAGTTGAAGTACTCTCAAACTTGAGACCAAAGCTTGACAGCTCTAGTGCCCACTCGACGATCCTGCCTGTTGCTTCTGGATTTTGCAATATCCTCTTCAACGGAAAGCGAGTGACCACCATTATCTCGTGTGCCTGGAAGTAGTGGCGCAGCTTTCTTGAGGCCATGAGGATGCCGAAAAGTAACTTCTGCACCCCAGAGTATCTTGATCTAGCCCCCTGCAAGAGGGAACTTACAAAATAAACCGGGCGCTGCACCATCTTCCTTCGCACTTCTCCTTGTTCCTGCGCAGACCTGTCCTTGTCGGGGCAGGAGCTTGTCGGGGAAGCCCCCTGCTTGTCGCTGGAAGTGCTTGCCGGGGCTGCGGGCTCTTCCTCTGCCTCCCTCTCCGCCACCAACGCAGCACTAACCACTTGATTGGTTGCTGCTAAGTATAGCAGCAACTTCTCTTGTGGCATAGGTGCGACAAGTATTGGAGTAGAGGACAGGTATCCTTTCAAGTCTTGCCGCGCTGCCTCCGCTTCCGGAGTCCATTTCATAGGACCTGCCTTTTTCAAGATTTTGAAGAAAGACAGGGCGCGTTCTGCGGACTTTGAAATGAACCTGCTGAGGGCAGCCACACAACCCGCAAGCCTCCGTACATCTTTGACGCGCCTCGGGTCTTCGATCTGCTCGATGGCCTTGATCTTGTCGGGATTGGCTTCAATCCCCCTCTGGGACACAAAGAACCCGAGAAGCTTGCCGGAGGGGACTCCGAAAACGCACTACTCGGGGTTCAACTTGAGTTGTATCTTGCGTAGATTCTCAAAGGTTTCTTCTAGGTCTTGTATCAGGGTATCTTTGTCCTTGCTCTTGACCACTATATCATCCATGTAGGCTTCTACATTCCTGTGTATCTGTGGCTCAAAAGCGGTGTGGACCACCCTTGCAAATGTTGAGCCCGCATTCTTTAGTCCGAAGGGCATACGTATGAAACAGTAAGTGCCACATGGAGTAATAAATGTGGTCTTCTCTTCGCCTTCCTCAGCCATGAATATCTGATGGTAACCTGAGTATGCATCGAGAAATGAAAGCAACTCACATCCAGCTGTGCAGTCCACAATCTGGTCAATGCGCGGCAAGGGAAATGGATCCTTGGGACATGCTTTATTCACATCGGTGAAGTCTATACAAAGTCACCACTTCCCATTGGCTTTGCGCACGACAACTGGATTGGCCAGCCACGTGGGGTGAAGTACACCTCTAACAAGGCCTGCTGCTTCCAACTTCTTAATCTCTTCGGCAATGAACTCTTGGCGCTCCACCGCTTGCTTCCTGACCTTCTGCTTGACGGGCCGCGCATGAGGACAAACAGCAAGCTTGTGCTCAATTACCTTCCTGGGATCGTCGGGGATGTCAGACGGTTGCCATGCAAACACGTCGACATTCGCCCGCGGGAAGGCAACGAGCGCGCTTTCCTATTTGGGGTCGAGCGCAGCACTAATGGTGGAGGTACCACCAGTGCCGTCCTCCTTGGCGGACACTTTCTTGGTTGCGGGTGGAGCCGCCATTCCTTTCTTGCACTTGCCGGTAGAGCTCGATGGTGCGTCCTCGACGGCAGCGCAGCAATCCGAAGAGGTGCGTTTGCCGGAGTGGGCCCCAGAGCTCTTGCCGGACTTATCCTTGGTTTTCCCCCCGGGAGCTTCAGCGGCAAGTGTCTTGCTGTCTGCCGCGGCTGCTGCGTCCCGGTAGATCTTGTCGGCGCAAATGAGCGCGTCTTTCTTGTCGCCGGGGACAGAGATGACGCTTATTGGCCCCGGCATCTTGAGCATGTTGTAAGCATAGTGGGAGGCTGCCATGAACTTGGCGAGCGCAGGACGGCCAAGTATCCCATTGTATGGTAATGGGATATCGGCAACGTCGAATGTGATCTTCTCCGTCCTGAAGTTAAGCTCTCCGCCAAAGGTCACCGGCTGCATGATCTTCCCCTTTGGCTTGCTCCTTCCCGGGTTGATTCCTTGAAAAGTCCCGGTTTCCTCGAGCTCGCTGTCGGCGATCTGTAGCTTCTTGATCACAGCGGAGGAGATCAAGTTGAGGCCGGCCCCGCCGTCAACCAACATCTTGGTGACCTTGAGGTTGCGGATAGTTGGTGAAACCAACATCGGCAAGCACCCGACCGCAGTTGTGCGGTCAGGGTGGTCCTCAAGGTCGAAGATGATGGGCGTGCCGGACCATTTCAGCAGCCTGCATTCACTTCCCGCACCCATTGCTTGAGTTGGCGGTGGGAAGTGTGCAGGGAGGCACCTCCGTCAACGCACAGAACTTCTGTGGCCTTCTGGAACTCCTGCTCGCTGTTGTCTCCGTCATCCATGTCCTCGTCATCGTCTTCGTCTTCATCCTTGTCGCGGCCCAGGGGAGGTCTGTCTCCTTGCCGTTGCTTGGCCTTGCCACGGCGTCCACCCCGGCCATTGAACGGTCGCTTCTTGCTGGGCTCTCCTCCGCCTCCTTGGACCTTCTCCTTGTCGCGACGCTCGTATTCAGCCTTCTGCTGTTCTACGAGGTACTCTACCCTATTGCAGTTCTGGAGATCGTGGCCCTTGGTGCGGTGGATCTTGCAGTACTGCTTGTCGGAGCCGTCTTGCTTGTCGGCTGCTGCTACAGGGGTGGCCTCCTTGCCGGAGCTACCAGCCTGTGTCTTCTTGGCGGCAGCCTCCTTGACGGACTGCTCAACAACCAGTACCTCCTTGTTCTTCTTCTTCTTGTTCCGCCGCCGGTTTTTCCTTGCCGGGGCGGCATCCTTGCTGTCTGTTCCTCCTGCTCCAGTATCCTCTCCGGGGAGTCTCCTCCCCTCTTCAGCGCGTGCACACTTGTCAGCCAGAGCGTAAAGCTCGCTGACGTCCCGGATCTTGGTCATCGCCATCTCCTCCCTCATCCGGCGGTTACACACGTTCTGGTGGAACGCGCTGATAACCGCGGCAAGGTGGACATCGGGGATATTGTGCTGAACGCGGCTGAACCTCTGGATATACTTGCGCAGGGACTCTCCCTCCTTCTGGAAAAGAATGTGGAGATCGCTCTCCTGGCCGTGGGGTTTATGGCCGCCCGTGAAGGCGCGGACAAACTGGTGGCACAGATCTGCCAAAGAGGAGATGGAGTTCTCCGGCAAGTGCATAAGCCAAGACCTGACGTTTGGCTTAAGCACGAGCGGGAAATAGTTTGCTAAGATCTTCTCGTCGCGTCCCCCGGCAGCCTGCACCGCAATGGTGTAGATGCTGAGGAACTCCGAGGGGTGTGTCTTGCCGTCGTACTTCTCGGGTACGTCGGGCTTAAAGTTCTTCATGCTAGGCCACTGGACTTGACGCAGCTCTCGGGTGAACGCAGGGCAGCCTGCCGCGTACGGCAAGTCGCCTGGTTCACCGGGCGCGTTCATGTCGACAGCAGTCCCAGCGCGCTGGTCGGACTGTCTTCGGGCTTCTCTTCGATGCTCGATACGAGTCCGAGCGTCCTCTTGTCGCCTATCGTCGAGGACTTGGCGCTGATCGCGGCGAGCCCGTGCATCCGACGATGCTGTGGAGTCATCGTCTACGTTGATCCGGCGGGTCGGTGATTTATGCTTCCGCGGCGGGGAGTGCACAGTAGTAGCACCCCCGGCGGTCTTGTCGCCATCGGCCTTCGTTTGGTCGACTTGCCGCGGCCGCGATGTTGCCGGCTGCTGCGGCGTGTCGTTGTTGGCGAAGGCGATGAGGCTCTGGATCGTAGCCCTCCAGTCTTTGGCCTTGTCCGCCGCTGGAGGGAAGTCGAGGAGCAGCTGAGCCCTAGCTAGGGCTTCTGCTGGGGAGGAGGGAAACGGTGGCGAGCGGTGTGAGGAGCGAGATACGCTCGGACTTCTAACCGCGTTAGAAGGAGCATGTTCTCGCCCCGGCGACCGCGCCTTGCTCGTGCCAGGACACTGGCCTTGAGCGTCCCGTGACCCGCCGGCTTGGCCACGTCCCAGCAAGCGTATGGTACCTCCGGTACCACGTCGCTGCTGGTCCGGCACCTCCTGAGAGGGACGTGGTGCGTGCACGGACGCCGAGGCTTTGGAGTTCGCCCGGTCGTCCGTCTTGTCCTTGGACTTGGTGGCGACGTGAGTCTCCCCACCGGCGTCCACCCTTCCGCCGGCGTCTCCCCCACAAACCGTCGGTTCTGGTGGTGGTGGGATCGACGCGGACGGGCCTCCGACCTCCGAAGCCTTCTTCTTCGGAGGCATGTTGATGTAGTCGATGAAGCTGGCGAAGTTGGTGAAGGTTGCGCCCGCGTGAGCGCCAGATCAGGTTCGCACAACCTCGAGAGCCCCTACTTGGCGCGCCAAAGATGTCGGGGAAACTGGTCGCCCACGAGCACCTATGGGACCGGAGCCCCTTTTCGGTACGGCAAGGGAGTGGAGGGAGCACGAAGAGCAGATCGAGGGGCACACGCGGGCAGTTTACCCAGGTTCGGGCCGCACAGATGCGTAAAACCCTACTCCTGCCTTGGTTCTATTGAGTTCTTGAGATCGGGAGCTTGAAGATCTACAGTGCTAGCTACACCGAGCGTGGGAGTGATCAAGCTTCTGGAGTCGAACCCCCTCTACGTTGTGCATGGGCCTCCTTTTATAGCTCAAAGGGGTCCCCGACAGGTGTCAACGTAGAGGAGGGTAAAAGCGTAAAATTGGTGGTAGTTGTAACAGTGCATGAACAGTGTATGCACAGTGGTCTATACCTAAACCTGACGGTGGAGGACAAGGGCATTGAATGCCCGTCGCCGTCACCCCAAAAGCGCCCGCCCGGGCGTCTCCGTTCGCCACGACGACGGCCTCGTCACCGCGGCTCGCCACCGTGTACCCCAGGCTGCATAGCCATCCGCCACGTGCCCCTGGGAGGGCCCCAGGGCGACGCGTGGCCAGATGAGCTGGAGCGTAGGTACACAGTGTAAGCCTTCCCCGACAAGCACCTTGCCGGGGTGGCTATCTTGCCGGGCCCGGAAGCTTGTCGCTCTCCGGGTCCTGCCGGGGCGCATGATGCGCCGCGATATATCTTCTGAAGTGCTGTCCTTTGGCCTACCTGGCAAGCTCCTCTTGCCAGGGTCTTGTGCTGGAATGATAACCTGGAGCCTGGCGCGGCCTTCCCGGCAAGCTCTTCTTGCCGGGGCCTTGTTCTTCTGATTTGTATACTTTGTTCTTGAATGGTTCTAAAGGATCCAGAGCGGGCCTTGGCGGGCGCGTGGTAAGCCTGACCACGGGACGCTGCTACTGCCCGTGCACAAGTCGGAATACTATGGTACCCCTACCTTAGTACACCGACAACATGGCATACTTTATAGAACCTATGGCTGAGGCATAGGGAATGACTTTCATTCTCTCTATATTTTTCTGTCGTGGTCTGGCTTTGAGTCTTACTCAACTTCACACGTTACAAGTCAGGCAAGAACTCCTTCTTTGACTGATCCATTTTGAACTGCTTCAAAATCTTATCAAGGTATGTACTCATCGAAAGTCTTATCAAGCGTCTTGATCTATCTCTATAGATCTTGATGCCCAATATGTAAGCAGTTTCACCAAGGTCTTTCTTTGAAAAACTCTTTTCAAACACTCCTTTATGTTGTCCAGAAAATTCTACATCATTTCCGATCGACAATATGTCATTCACATATAATTATCAGAAAGGTTGTAGTGCTCCCACTCACTTCTCATAAATACAGGCTTCATCGCAAGTCTGTATAAATCTATATTCTTTGATCAACTTATCAATGCGTATATTCCAACTCCGAGATGCTTGCACCAGTCCATATATGGATCGCTGGAGCTTGCACATTTTGTTAGCACCTTTAGGATTGACAAAACCTTCTGGTTACATCATATACAAGTCTTCTTTAATAAATCCATTAAAGAATGCAGTTTTGTTATCCATTTGCCAGATTTCATAAAATACGGCAATTGCTAACATGATTCGGACAGACTTAAGCATCGCTACGGGTGAGAAAGTCTCATCGTAGTCAACTCCTTGAACTTGTTGAAAAACTTTCGCAACAAGTCGAGCTTTGTAAACAGTAACATTAACGTCAGCGTCAGTCTTCCTCTTGAAGATCCATCTATTTTCGATGGCTTGCCGATCATCGGGCAAGTCAACCAAAGTCCACACTTTGTTCTCATACATGGATCCCATCTCAGATTTCATGGCCTCAAGCCATTTTGCGGAATCTGGGCTCATCATCGCTTCCTCATAGTTCGTAGGTTCATCATGGTCCAGTAACATGACTTCCAGAACCGGGTTGCCGTACCACTCTGATGCGGAACGAACTCTGGTTGATCTACGAAGTTCAGCAGAAACTTGATCTGAAGTTTCATGATCATCATCATTAGCTTCCTCACTAATTGGTGTAGGAATCACTGGAACTAGTTTCTGTGATGTTCCACTTTCCAATTCGGGAGAAGGTACAATTACCTCATCAAGTTCTACTTTCCTCCCACTCACTTCTTTCGAGAGAAACTCCTTCTCTAGAAAGGATCCACTCTTAGCAACAAAGACCTTGCCTTCGGATCTGTGATAGAAGGTGTACCCAACAGTTTCTTTTGGGAATCCTATGAAGATTTACTTCTCCGATTTGGGTTCGAGCTTATCATGTTGAAACTTTTTCACATAAGCATCGCAGTCCCAAACTTAAAGAAATGACAGCTTAGGTTTCTCGTCAAACCACAGTTCATATGGTGTCATCTCCACGGATTTAGATGGTGCCCTATTTAACGTGAATGTAGTTGTCTCTAATGCATAACCCCAAAAGTGATAGTGGTAGATCGGTAAGAGACATCATCGATCGCACCATATCTAATAAAGTACGGTTATGACGTTCGGACACACCATTACACTGTGGTGTTCCAGGTGGCGTGAGTAGTGAAACTATTTCACATTGTTTTTATTGAAGGCCAAACTCGCTAACTCAAATATTTTACCTTTGCGATCATATCGTAGAAACTCTTATTTTCTTGTTATGATGATTCTCCACTTCACTCTGAAATTCTTTGAACTTTTCAAATGTTTTAGACTTGTGCTTCATTAAGTAGATACACCCATATCTGCTCAACTCATCAGTGAAGGTCAGAAAATAACGATACCCGCCGCGAGCTTCAACACTCATTGGTCCACATACATCTGTATGTATAATCTCCAACAAATCTGTTGCTTGCTCCATTGTTCCTGAGAACGGAGTTTTAGTCATCTTGCCCATGAGGCATGGTTCGCAAGCACCAAGTGATTCATAATCAAGTGATTCCAAAAGTCCATCACTATGGAGTTTCTTCATGCGCTTTACACCATTATGACCTAAACGGCAGTGCCACAAATAAGTTGCACTATCATTATTAACGTTGCATCTTTTGGCTTCAATATTATGAATATGTGTATCACCACGATCGAGATCCAACAAACTATTTTCATTGGGTGTATGACCATCGAAGGTTTTATTCATGTAAACAGAATAACAATTATTCTGTGACTTTAAATGAATAACCGTATTGCAACAAATATGATCAAATCATATTCATGCTCAACGCAAATGCCAAATAACATTTATTTAGGTTTTACACTAATCCCGAAAGTATAGGGAGTGTGCGATGATGATCATATCAATCTTGGAACCACTTCCAACACACATCGTCACATCACCTTTAACTAGTCTCTGTTCATTCTGCAATTCTCGTTTCGAGTTACTAATTTTAGCAACTGAACCGGTGTCAAATACCCAGGGGTTGCTATGAACACTAGTAAAGTACACATCAATAATCTGTATATGAAAATATACCTTTGTTCACTTTGCCATCCTTCTTATCCGCCAAGTATCTAGGGCAGTTCCACTTCCAGTGACCATTTCCTTTGCACTAGAAGCACTTAGTTTCAGGCTTGAGTTTTAGCTTTGGGTTTCTTCACGAGAGTGACAACTTGCTTGTCATTCTTTTTGAAGTTCCCCTTCTATCCCTTTGCCCTTTACTTGAAACAAGTGGTCTTATTAACCATCAACACTTGATGCTCTTTCTTGATTTCTACCTTCGCCGATTTCAGCATCGCGAAGAGCTCGGGAATTACTTTCGTCATCCCTTGCATATTATAGTTCATCACGAAGTTCTACTAACTTGGTGATAGTGACTAGAGAACTTTGTCAACTACTATCTTATCTGGAAGATTAACTCCCACTTGATTCAAGCAATTGTAGTACCCAGACAATCTGAGCACATGCTCACTAGTTGAGCTATTCTCCTCCATCTTGTAGGCAAAGTACTGTCAGAGGTCTCATACCTCTCGACACGGGTATGAGTATGAATTACTAATTTCAACTCTTGGAACATCTTATATGCTCCGTGATGTTCAAAATGTTTTTGAATTGCCGGTTCTAAGCCGTAAATCATGGTGCACTAAACTATCGAGTAGTCATCATACCGAGCTTTTGTCAAAACGTTCATAACGTCTCCATCTGCTCCTGCAATAGGTCTGTCACCTAGCGGTGCATCAAGGACATAATTCTTCTGTGTAGCAATGAGGATAATCCTCAGATCACGGAACAATTCCGCATCATTGCTACTAACATCTTTCAACTTAGTTTTCTCTAGGAACATATAAAAATAAACGTGGAGCAACATCGCGAGCTATTGATCTACAACATAGATACGCTAATACTACTAGGACTAAGTTCATGATAAATTAAAGTTCAATTTAATCATATTACTTAAGAACTCCCACTTAGATAGACATCCCTCTAGTCATCTAAATGATCATCTGATCCAAATCAACTAAACCATGTCCGATCATCAAGTGAGATGGAGTAGTTTCAATGGTGAACATCTTATGTTGATCATATCTACTCTATGATTCACGCTCGACCTTTCGGTCTCCAGTGTTCCGAGGCCATATCTACATATGCTAGGCTCGTCAAGTTTAACCCGACTATTCTGCGTGTGAAAAACTGGCTTACACCCGTTGTATTTGAACGTAGAGCTTATCACACCCGATCATCACATGGTGTCTCGACATGAAGAACTTTCGCAACGGTGCATACTCAGGGAGAAAACTTGTACCTTAAAATTTTGTAAGGGATCATCTTATAATGCTACCATCGTACTAAGCATAATAAGAAGCATAATAAGATAAACATCACATGCAATCAAAATATGTGACATGATATGGCCATCATCATCTTGTGCTTTTGATCTCCATCTTGAAAGCACCGTTATGATCACCTTCGTCACCGGCGCGACACCTTGATCTCCATCGTAGCATCGTTGCCGTCTCGCCAACTATTGCTTCTACGACTATCGCTATCGCTTAGTGATAAAGTAAAGCAATTACATGGCGATTGCATTTCATACAATAAAGCGACAACCATATGGCTCCTGCTAGTTGCCGATAACATTACAAAACATGATCATCTCATACAAAACCGTATCACTCATCATGTCTTGACCATATCACATCACAACATGCCCTGCAAAAACAAGTTAGACGCCCTCTACTTTGTTGTTGCAAGTTTTACGTGGCTGCTATGGGCTTAGCAAGAACCGTTCTTTCCTACGCATACAAAACCGCAACGATGTTTCGTCAAGTATGTGCTGTTTTATCCTTCACAAGGACCGGGCGTAGCCACACTCGATTCAGCTAAAGTGAGAGAGACAGACCCCAGCCAGTCACCTTTAAGCAACAAGTGCTCATAACGGTGAAACCAGTCTCGCGTAAGCGTACGCGTAATGTCGGTCCGGGCCGCTTCATCTCACAATACCGCCGAAGCAAAGTATGACATGCTGGTAAGCAGTATGACTAGTATCGTCCACAATTCACTCGTGTTCTACTCGTGCATATCATCTACGCATAGACCTGGCACATGATGCCACTGTTGGGGAACGTAGTATTTCAAAAATTCTCCTAAGAACACGCAAGATCTATCTACTAGATGCATAGCAACGAGAGAGGAGAGTGTGTCTACGTACCCTCGTAGACCGAAAGCGGAAGCGTCTAGTGACGCGGTTGATGTAGTCAAACTTCTTCGCGATGCAACCGATCAAGTAGCGAACGTACGGCACCTCCGCGTTCAGCACACATTCAGCTTGATGACGTCCCACGAGCTCTTGATCTAGTTGAGCTTCACGGGAGAGTTTCGTCAGCACGACGGCGTGGTGACGGGTATGATGTATCTACTGGCGCAGGGCTTCGCCTAAGCACTGCAACGGTATGACCGAGGTGTCTTTCTGTGGAGAGGGGCAACGCACACGGCTACAACAATTCAACTTGTGTGTCCTAGGGTGCCCCCCTGCCCCGTATATAAAGGAGCAAGGGAGAGGCCGGCCCTAGAGGGGGCGCGCCAAGTGTGGGGAGTCCTACTAGTACTCCCAAGTCCTAGTAGGATTCCCCTTTCCTTTCCGGAGTAGGAGAGAAGGAAAGAGGTGGAGAGGGAGAAGGAAAAGGGGGCTGCTCCCCTTGTCCAATTCGGACCAGAGGGGGGGCACGCGCCTCCTTCCTTTTGGCCTTTCTCCTCTATTCCCGTATGGCCCAATAAGGCCCATATACTCCGAAAAATACCCGAATCACACGGAACCTTTCCAATGTCCGAATATAGTCGTCCAATATATCGATCTTTACATCTTGACCATTTCGAGACTCCTCGTCATGTCCCCGGTCTCATCCGGGACTCCGAACTCCTTCGGTACATCAAAACTCATAAACTCATAATACCGATCGTCATCAAACGGTAAGCGTGCGGACCCTACGGGTTCGAGAACTATGTAGACATGACCGAGACTCATCTCCGGTCAATAACCAATAGCGGAACCTGGATGCTCATAATGGCTCCTACATATTCTACGAAGATCTTTATCGGTCAAACCGCATAACAACATACGTTGTTCTTTTTGTCATTGGTATGTTACTTGCCCGAGATTCGATCGTCGGTATCTCTATACCTAGTTCAATCTCGTTACTGGCAAGTCTCTTTACTCGTTCCGTAATACATCATCTCTTGACTAACTCATTAGTCTTTTGCTTGCAAGGCTTATTATGATGTGCATTACCGAGAGGGCCCAGAGATACCTCTCCGACACTCGGAGTGACAAATCCTAGTCTTGATCTATGCCAACACCACGAACACTTTCGGAGACACCTGTAGAGCATCTTTATGATCACCCAGTTACGTTGTGACGTTTGATAGCACACAAGGTGTTCCTACGGTATTCGGGGGTTGCATAATCTCATAGTCATAGGAACATGTATAAGTCATGAAGAAAGCAATAGAAGTAAAACTAAACGATCATAGTGCTAAGCTAACGGATGGGTCTTGTCCATCACATCATTCTCCTAATGATGTGATCCCGTTGATCAAATGACAACTCATGTCTATGGTTAGGAAACATAACCATCTTTGATCAATGAGCTAGTCTAGTAGAGGCATACTAGGGACACTCTGTTTTGTCTATGTATTCACACATGTACTAAGTTTCCAGTTAATATAATTCTAGCATGAATAATAAACATTTATCATGATATAAGGAAATATAAATAACAACTTTATTATTGCCTCTAGGGCATATTTCCTTCAACCTTCGCAAGAGATATTTTTGGAGAAAATCACGCACGGAGAACTTGAGAACCACGTTAGAAGAGCCACGAGGGGCCCACGAGGGTGGGGGGCGCGTCCCCTTCCCAGGGCGCGCCCCCTGCCCTGTGGGCCCCCCATGACTCCCTCGGTGTCCTCCTTCCTCCTATATAAGTCTACGTACCCCGAAACCGTCAGCAACAGAGACAAAACCCTAATTCCACAGCCGTAACCTTCTGTTACCGTGAGATCCCATCTTGGAGCCTGTTCCGGAGCTCCACCGGAGTGGGATCCATCACGGAGTTCTTCATCATCATCATCATCGCCCTCACCATGAGTTGTGAGTAGTTTACCACAGACCTTCGGGTCCATAGCTAGTATCTAGATGGCTTCTTCTCTCTCTCTCTCTGGATCTCAATACAAAGTTCTCCTCGGTCTTCGAGGAGATCTATTCGATGTAATCTCTTTTTGCGGTGTGTTTGTCGAGATCCGATGAATTGTGGGTTTATGATGAAGATTATCTATGAGAAATATTTGGTTCTTTTATGAACTCTTTATGTGTGCTCATAATATCCTTGCAAGTCTCTTCGAATTATTGGTATGGTTTGGCCTACTAGATCTATAGTTCATGCAATGGGAGAAGTGCTTGGCTTTGGGTTCAATATTGCCGTGTCCTTTCCCAGTGACAGTAGGGGCAGCAACGCACGTATTGCATTGTTGCCATCGAGGATAAAAAGATGGGGTTTATATCATATTGCTTGAGTTTATCCCTCTACATCATGTCATCTTTCTTAAGGTGTTACTCTGTTCTTGTGAACTCAATACACTAGATGCATGCTGGATAACGGTCGATGTGTGGAGTAATAGTAGTAGATGCAAAATTGTTTCGGTCTACTTGTCTCGGACGTGATACCTATATACAATGATCATGCCTAGATAGTCTCATAATTATTCGCTTTTCTATCAATTGCTCGACAGTAATTTCTTTACCCGCTGTAGAATCTCGCTATCATGAGAGAAGCCACTAGAGAACACTATGGCCCCCGGGTCTATTCTCAACATATCAATCTACATCTACTTTACTTTTACCGCTTTTATTTTCTATTCTTATAAACAAAAATACCAAAAATATAAACTATCATCTCTATCAGATCTCACTTTCGTAAGTGACCGTAAAGGGATTGACAACCCCTTATCGTGTTGGCTACGAAGTTCTTATTTGTTTGTGCGGGTGCGAGCGACTCGCGCGTCATCTCCTACTGGATTGATACCTTCGTTCTCAAAAACTGAGGGAAATACGTACGCTACTGTGCTGCATCTCTGTCGTGGAATTAGCACGGCAGATGTTCGGTTTAGAGGACTTAGGTGTGGAGCCATCGCGCGGGTTAGCTTGAAGAGGTTAAAGCACACAAAGAACACAGAGGGTTTATACTAGTTCGGCCCTTTCGATGAAGGTAAAAGCCTACGTCTAGTTTGGTTTGGTATTACTTGGGCGTCGATGAACAGGGAGCGGGTTGCTTGCATGTGTCTCGACGGGTTGTTGTCTCTCCCTTGAACCGTCGCCTGGTCGTCCCTTTATATAGGAGGCACCGCCCGGTCCGGTTTACAGAGTCCCGAGGCCGGTTCATAATCGTGTCCACCTCGGTCTCTACTCTTTCTATCTTACACTTCAAGTTACATGGCTGACGGTTTACAAACCGTAAGCTTTACATATGGGCCCTAAGCCTCCATGGGCCGTAACCTCCGGTTCATATACTACTGGGCTTATGATAATATAACTATGTAAGTGTAACCCGAATCTTCCTAGCCGGTTTATACCTGCTAGTAATATCCCTGACATTAGGCCCCAGATTGATTTGAACTTGTTCATGTCAGTCTTCTAAGTCTTTGCATAAATTTCTTCTCTGTAACTTCTCTGCTTTGTAAACCGGCTATGACGTCATCTCCAGAAATCATCTCAATCTGTCGTGACATCACCTCCGCATTTATCGCTCACCTCTGTTTGTTACCTTTGTTAAATGCCATCCCGAAGATCGAGGCGACAATGGAATCTTTATCCAATCTCTGACCTCCTTCATTCCCGCGCTTGTCGTTTCACCTCATCAGCTTATAAATACCGCGTCGGCCTGTTTCTTTTCTTCCTTCTAGCTTCGTCTTCCTCCGTCGCTCGAAGCTCCGCCGCCGTTCTTCGAGCCTGTCGCCGTCATTAAGCGAGGCCGCTGCATCACCCTGAACCGTGTCCAGAGCACTCCGCCGCCGTCTTCTTCTTCCTCAGGTACTCTTCCTTTCTCACTGTAGATCTTAATCTAGGGTTCCTCCATAGCTTCCACCATGACACCTTGAAGCTTTGTTGTTCATCCTTGTGGGTTACGCTTGCCGTAGATTAGATTCATTTTGAGTGCGCTCCTGCTCCGCGGTTCAAACCTTCGATTCAAATCTTAGATTCAAACCTTAGATTCATTTGGTCTGTAGAAACCCTTCGTGGTTCTTCCTGTATAAGACTTGCATATATTTCATCTTTTTCTTACGTCTCAGATCCATTTTTACTTTAGCCTTCTGTAGAAACCTGTTTCTTCATCTTGTAGATCTGTAAAATACTCACCGGTTTAACCAATCACATGCTCTTCCTGTAAAGAATTAATCATAAGCTCGATGGTTTAGCCTCCTCTTTTCTGTTATCATAAACCGGTAGCTGCTAGCTTCACATCTTCTTCCGGGTTGTCAATGCCATTAGTCCCTTGTCTAAACCGTTGATGTAATTTGATGTGAAGCTCCGGCTTATGCTTCAGTATTTAGTAATCCGGATTTTGCACTATACCTTTCAGCGTTTCCTTTAGTCGAAATGACTGCCAAGCAGTTTGTTTGTTGCAACTGGGCTCCTTAGAGTCCCACTTGCCAGACACCTGTTGCGCCACTAGATCTGAATCACCAAAGCACTTGACCCGGCTCAAGTTCATCTCCTTAGCCATCCGCAGGCCATGAAGCAGTGCTTCGTATTCAGCCGCATTGTTAGTATAAGGAAACATTAGTCGGAGGACATAACAAAACTTGTCACCTCGTGGGGAAGTTAACACAACTCCAGCCCCCGAGCCTTCTAATTGCCTTGAACCGTCGAAGTGGATAGTCCAATATGTGTGATCCGGCTTCTCCTCTGGTGCTTGCAATTCTGTCCAATCATTGATGAAATCTACCAATGCTTGGGATTTGATAGCAGTACAGGGTGCATATCTCAATCCGTGTGGGCTAAGCTCAATGGCCCATTTTGCTACCCTGCCAGTGGCTTCTCTGTTCTGGATTATATCCCCCAACGGAGCTGAGCTAACAACAGTGATTGGGTGGCCCTGGAAGTAGTGCTTTAGCTTCCGGTTTGCCATGAACACGCCATACACCAGTTTCTGCCAGTGTGGGTACCTTTTCTTCGATTCAATTAGAACCTCACTGATGTAATAAACCGGGCGCTGAACCGGATATTCCTTGCCTGCTTCTTTGTGTTCCAACACAATTGCCACGCTAACTGGACGGGCATTGGCGGCCACGTATAACAGCAGCGACTCGTTGTCAACGGGGGCAGCACGGACCGGTGGTTCTGCTAATTGCCACTTCAAGTCCTCAAACGCAGTGTTCGCAACATCATTCCATATAAACCGATCTGTCTTTTTCAGCATCTGATAAGGTGGAATTGCCTTCTCACCCAAACGGCTGATGAATCGGCTTAACGCTGTAATCCGGCCAGCTATGCGCTGGACATCATTGATACAAGCTGGTTTAGTCAAGGATGTGATCGCCTTAATCTTCTCCGAATTGGCCTCTATTCCTCTGTTTGATACTAAGAACCCAAGGAGCTTGCCTGCCGGAACACCAAAAACGCACTTCTTCGGAATAAGCATCATCTTATAAACCCGGAGGTTGTCAATGGTTTCCCTTAGGTCTTCTATCAGCATCTCCTCCTTCCTTGACTTTACAACGATGTCATCCACATAAGCATGGACATTTTTTCCAATCTGCCCCTTATGACAGTTATGTACGCAACGTTGGTAAGTAGCTTGGTCACTCTTGAGCCCAAAGGGCATAGATACATAGCAGAAGGCTCCAAAGGGAGTTATGAAGGCTTTCTTCTCCTGGTCCTTAACTGTCATCTTGATATGGTGATACCCTGAATATGCATCCAAAAAACTTAACCGCTCACATCCTGCCGTAGCATCAATGATCTTATCAATACGGGGGAGAGCAAAAGGATCAGTTGGACAAGCTTTCTTTAAGTCTGTGCAATCCACACACATCCTCCACTTTCCATTTTTCTTTAACACCAGGACCGGATTGGCCAACCACTCCGGATGGAACACCTCAACTATGAACCCTGCGGCCAAAATCCTGGCCACTTCCTCACCTATAGCCTTGCGCCTTTCTTCGTTGAAGCGGCACAAATACTGTTTGACTGGTTTGAACTTCGGATCAATATTAAGACTGTGCTCAGCGAGTTCCCTCGGTATACCTGGCATGTCAGAAGGTTTCCATGCAAAGATATCACGGTTCTCACGGATGAACTCGATGAGCGCGCTTTCCTATTTGGGGTCAAGGTTAGCGCTGATAGTGAACTGCTTGGATGAGTCGCCTGGCACAAAGTCAACTTGCTTAGTTTCCTCTGCCGATTTAAACTTCAACGCCGGATCATGGTCTGTAGTTGGCTTTTTTAACGGGGACATATCTGCCGGATCAAAGTTGGCTTTGTAGAACTTCAACTCCTCTATAGCACATACTGCCTCTGCATAGGCTGCGTGTCCTTCCTCGCACTCCAATGCAATCTTGCGACTTCCGTGAAACGTGATGGTTCCCTTGTGACCCGGCATCTTGAGCTGTAGATAAACATAGCACGGTCTAGCCATGAACTTGGCGTAAACCGGCCTTCCAAACAGAGCATGATATTGGCTCCGGCTCTTTACAACCTCAAAGGTTACTGTCTCTAACCTGGAGTCCTGCTCATCTCCAAAGGTGACCTCCAAATCAATTTTCCCAACTGGGTAAGCCGATTTACCTGGCACCACTCCATGGAATACCGTGTTGGACTGTCTCCACTTCTTGTCTGTCAACCCCATACGACGAAAAGTCTCGTAATATAAGATGTTGATACTGCTGCCGCCATCCATGAGTACCTTTGTGAATTTGTAGCCACCCACCTGTGGTGCCACCACTAAGGCCAACTGGCCCGGATTATCAATCCGCGGCGGGTGATCCTCTCTGCTCCACACAATAGGTTGTTCCGACCAACGCAAAAAACATGGTGTTGCTGGTTCAACTACGTGTACCGCCCGCTTCAGGATTTTTTGATCTCTTTTGCACAAACTCGTAGTAAAGACATGGTACTGTCCACTACTTAGTTCCTTCGGATTACTCTGATATCCGGATTGCTGCTGTTGTTGACGCTGCTGATTGCCTTGGTTATTATAACCACCCTGACCATGCTGGTGGTTGCCTTGGTTGTTATAACCACCCTGACCATGCTGTTGGTGGTTGCCTTGGTTGTAGTTATTGTTGCCACCATGATATCCTGATACGGACCCATTACCCTGGTGACCCGGACCTTGAAAACCGGAACTCGAGCCGCCGCCCGATGGTCCATTGTTGTATTTGGCTTGTCTCATGGCCTCTACCATGATCTAGCATTGTCCCCATATATGTTTAGCTGGATGTTCCGGCGTGCTATGTTTCGGGCAAGGCTCGTTCAACTGTTGAGCCAGATTGACGGATCCTCCTCCGCTCTGTGGAGGTGGCCTACCCTTGCGGCCCTGAAAATTTCCTTGAACGTTGGTATTGGCCACAAAATCAGAGCTGCCCTCTGCCTTTCGCTTACCATTAAAACTTGTTCCTGCCGGATTAGCCTGCGCCGGTTTACCAGCCTCTTTTGCTTTCCCAGACTTGTCTCCATCTGCCTCTGTGTACTTAGCGTTATCAGAGTCCCCATACTTCACCAGAGCGCTCATGAGTGTTCCCATGTCATTACAATCCCGCTTGAGCCGTCCCAACTTTAGCTTCAGAGACTCAAACCAGCAATTGTTTTCCAGTGTCACTATCGCCGTACTGGGATTGATGCTATTGGAAGAGTGCAGGATTTCCGACACTCGTTGTACCCAGGTGCTCGTAGGCTCCTGTTCTCCTTGGACACATGCTGCTAAGTCTACTATTGACATTGGTTGCTTGCACGTATCTTTGAAATTTTTGATAAACTGGCGACGCAGCTCACCCCATGATCCGATGGAGTTAGGTGGTAAGCCCTTTAACCATGTCCGGGCTATACCCTCAAGCATCATGGTAAAATACTTTGCGCATGCCACTTCATCCACATCTAGCATCTCCATAGCCATCTCATAGCTCTCAATCCATGCCTCTGGAGCCAGGTCTGTCGTATAGTTGGGCACCTTACGCGGACCTTTGAAGTCCTTGGGTAACCTTGCGCTTCGTAAAGCGGGAACAAGACACTATACTCCAAAAGAACTCGCCGTGACTCCTGTCTCTGCTGTGGTTGGGTGAACCGACGTCATTTGACGGGTATCTTCGCGGGCAGAAGGTCTGGCCCGGTTCATCGCCTCCTGGCGTGCGCCTCTGCTCCTGCCGGATTATCCTGCCTGTGACGATGACATCTCCGTTCGCTGCTAGACACCTCCGGTTCATCCCAACGCCTACTGTAACTCCTGCTGTGGCGGGGTGTTGAATGAATTCTCTCCCTGTTGTAAGAGTACGCCTGCTGCTGTGTCAACGTTGAAGGAAATATGCCCTAGAGGCAATAATAAAGTTGTTATTTTATATTTCCTTATATCATGATAAATGTCTTTTATTCATGCTAGAATTGTATTAACCGGAAACCTAATACATGTGTGAATACATAGACAAAACAATATGTCCCTAGTATGCCTCTACTAGACTAGCTCATTGATCAAAGATGGTTATGTTTCCTAGCCATAGACATGAGTTGTCATTTGATCAACAGGATCACATCATTAGGAGAATGATGTGATGGACAAGACCCATCCGTTAGCATAGCACTTTGATCGTTTAGTTTTACTGCTATTGCTTTCTTCATGACTTATACATGTTCCTATGACTATGAGATTATGTAACTCCCGAATACCGTAGGAACACCTTGTGTGCTATCAAACGTCACAACGTAACTGGGTGATCATAAAGATGCTCTACAGGTGTCTCCGAAAGTATTCGTGGTGTTGGCATAGATCAAGATTAGGATTTGTCACTCCGAGTGTCGGAGAGGTATCTCTGGGCCCTCTCGGTAACACACATCACAATAAGCCTTGCAAGCAAAAGACTAATAAGTTAGTCACGAGATGATGTGTTACGGAACGAGTAAAGAAACTTGCCGGTAACGAGATTGAACTAGGTATGGAGATACCGACGATCGAATCTCGGGCAACTAACATACCAATGACAAAAGGAACAACGTATGTTGTTATGCGGTTTTTACCGATAAAAGATCTTCGTAGAATATGTAGGAGCCAATATGAACATCCAGGTTCCGCTATTGGTTATTGACCGGAGATGATTCTCGGTCATGTCTACATAGTTCTCGAACCCGTAGGGTCCGCACGCTTAACGTTTGATGACGATCGATATTATGAGTTTATGAGTTTTGATGTACCGAAGGTAGTTCGGAGTCCCGGATGAGATCACGGACATGACGAGGAGTCTCGGAATGTCCGAGACATAAAGATTGATATATTGGATGACTATATTCGGACACCGGAAGTGTTCCGAAAAAGTTTCGGATTTAACGGGATTGCCGGAGGGGGTTACCGGAACCCCCTATGAAGGGGGATGGTCCATAGTGGGCCTTATGGAAAAGAGAGAGGCAGCCCATAGGGGCTGGCCGGTGCCCCACCTAGGGTTCCTAGTTGGACTAGGATTGGGGGGCGGCACCTCTCCCTCTTTTCCTTTCCCTCTCTTCCTTCTTTGCTAGTTCCTACTAGGAATAGGATTGCAATCCTATTCCTAGTAGGATTGCACCCCTAGCCGCACCATAGAAGGGCCGGCCGGCCTCCCCCCTTGCTCCTTTATATACGGGGGCAGGGGGGCACCCAAAGACACACAAGTTGAATTGTTCCAGCCGTGTGCGGTGCCCCCCTCCACAGAAACACACCTCGGTCATACCGTCGCGGTGCTTAGGCGAAGCCCTGCGCCGGTGAATACATCATATCCGTCACCACGCCGTCGTGCTGACGAAACTCTCCCGTGAAGCTCAACTGGATCAAGAGCTCGTGGGACGTCATCAAGCTGAACGTGTGCTGAACGCGGAGGTGCCGTACGTTCGGTGCTTGATCGGTTGAATCGCAAAGAAGTTCGACTACATCAACCACGTCACTTGACGCTTCCGCTTCCGGTCTACGAGGGTATGTAGACACACTCTTCCCTCTCGTTGCTATGCATCTGGTAGATAGATCTTGCGTGATCGTAGGAAAATTTTAAAATACTACGTTCCCCAACAGTGGCATCATGAGCCAGGTCTATGCGTAGATGATATGCACGAGTAGAACACAATGAGTTGTGGGCGATACTAGTCATACTGCTTACCAGCATGTCATACTTTGCTTCGGCGGTATTGTGAGATGAAGCGGCCCGGACTGACATTACGCGTACGCTTACGCGAGACTGGTTTCACCGTTATGAGCACTCGTTGCTTAAAGATGACTAGCGGGTGTCTGTCTCTCTCACTTTAGCTGAATCAAGTGTGGCTACGCCCGGTCCTTGTGAAGGTTAAAACAGCACATACTTGACGAAACATCGTTGTGGTTTTGTATGCGTAGGTAAGAACGGTTCTTGCTAAGCCCATAGCAGCCACGTAAAACTTGCAACAACAAAGTAGAGGACGTCTAACTTGTTTTTGCAGGGCATGTTGTGATGTGATATGGTCAAGACATGATGAGTTATACGGTTTTGTATGAGATGATCATGTTTTGTAATGTTATCGGCAACTGGCAGGAGCCATATGGTTGTCGCTTTATTCTATGAAATGCAATCGCCATGTAATTGCTTTACTTTATCACTAAGCGGTAGCGATAGTCGTAGAAGCAATAGTTGGCGAGACGACAACGATGCTACGATGGAGATCAAGGTGTCGCGCCGGTGACGAAGGTGATCATGACGGTGCTTTGGAGATGGAGATCAAAAGCACAAGATGATGATGGACATATCATGTCACATATTTTGATTGCATGTGATGTTTATCTTATTATGCTTCTTATTTTGCTTAGAATGACGGTAGCATTATAAGATGATCCCTTACTAAATTTCAAGGTATAAGTGTTCTCCCTGAGTATGCACCGTTGCGAAAGTTCGTCGTGCCGAGACACCACGTGATGATCGGGTGTGATAAGCTCTACGTTCAAATACAACGGGTGTAAGCCAGTTTTGCACACGCAGAATACTCGGGTTAAACTTGACGAGCCTAGCATATGCAGATATGGCCTCGGAACACTGGAGACCGAAAGGTCGAGCGTGAATCATATAGTAGATATGATCAACATAAGATGTTCACCATTGAAACTACCCCATCTCACGTGATGATCAGACATGGTTTAGTTGATTTGGATCACGTGATCATTTAGATGACCAGAGGGATGTCTATCTAAGTGGGAGTTCTTATGTAATATGATTAAATTGAACTTTAATTTATCATGAACTTAGTCCTGGTAGTATTAGCATATCTATGTTGTAGATCAATAGCTCACGATGTTGCTCCCCGTTTATTTTTTATATGTTCCTAGAGAAAACTAAGTTGAAAGATGTTAGTAGCAATGATGCGGAATTGTTCCGTGATCTGAGGATTATCCTCATTGCTGCACAGAGAAATATGTCCTTGATGCACCGCTAGGTGACAGACCTATTGTAGGAGCAGATGTAGACGTTATGAACATTTTGACAAAAGCTCAGTATGATGACTACTTGATAGTTTAGTGCACCATGCTTTACGGCTTATAACCGGGACTTCAAAAACGTTTTGAACGCCACGGAGCATATGAAATGTTCCAAGAGTTGAAATTAGTATTTCATACTCATGCCCGTGTCGAGAGGTATAAGACTTCTGACAGTACTTTGCCTACAAGATGGAGGAGAATAGCTCAACCAGTGAGCATGTGCTCAGATTGTCTGGGTACTACAATTACTTGAATCAAGTGGGAGTTAATCTTCCAAATAAGATAGTAATTGACAAAGTTCTCTAGTCACTATCACCAAGTTAGTAGAACTTTGTGATGAACTATAATATGCAAGGGATGACGAAGGTAATTCCCGAGCTCTTCACGATGCTGAAATCGGCGAAGGTAGAAATCAAGAAAGAGCATAAAGTGTTGATGGTTAACCAGACCACTTGTTTCAAGTAAAGGGCAAAGGGATAGAAGGGGAACTTTAAGAAGAATGACAAGAAAGTTGTCACTCCCGTGAAGAAACCCAAAGCTAAACTCAAGCCTGAAACTAAGTGCTTCTACTGCAAAGGAAATGGTCACTAGAAGTGGAACTGCCCTAGATATTTGGCGGATAAGAAGGATGGCAATGTGAACAAAGGTATATTTGATATACAGATTATTGATGTGTATTTTACTAGTGTTCATAGCAACCCCTCGGTATTTGATATTGGTTCAGTTGCTAAAGAGTAGTAACTCGAAATGGGAGTTGCATAATGAACAGAAACTAGTTAAAGGATGAAGTGACGATGTGTATTGGAAGTAGTTCCAAGATTGATATGATCATCATCGCACACTCCCTATACTTTCGGGATTAGTGTTGAACCTAAATAAGTGTTATTTGGTGTTTGTGTTGAGCATGAATATGATTTGATCATGTTTATTGCAATACGGTTATTCATGTAAGTTAGAGAATAATTGTTGTTCTGTTTACATGAATAAAACCTTCTATGGTCATACACCCAATGAAAATGGTTTGTTGGATCTCGATCGTGTGATACACATATTCATAATATTGAAGCCAAAAGATGCAAGGTTAATAATGATAGTGCAACTTATTTGTGGCACTGCCGTTTAGGTCATATTGGTATAAAGCGCATGAAGAAACTCCATAGTGATGGACTTTTGGAATCACTTGATTATGAATCACTTGGTGCTTGCGAACCATGCCTCATGGGCAAGATGACTAAAACTCCGTTCTCCGGAACCGTGGAGCGAGCAACAGAGTTATTGGAAATCATACATACTGATGTATGCGGACCAATGAGTGTTGAAGCTCGCGGCAGGTATCGTTATTTTCTGACCTTCACTTATGATTTGAGCAGATATGGGTATATCTACTTAATGAAGCACAAGTCTGAAACATTTGAAAAGTTCAAAGAATTTCAGAGTGAAGTGGAGAATCATCGTAACAAGAAAATAAGAGTTTCTACGATATGATCGTAGAGGTAAAATATTTGAGTTAGCGAGTTTGGCCTTCAGTAAAAACAATGTGAAATAGTTTCACTACTCACACCACCTGGAACACCACAGTGTAATGGTGTGTCCAAACGTCATAACTGTCAGGGATATGGTTAATAGGTATAAATCGGATATTGTAAACCGGCTTAGTGACATTGTACTTAGTTTTAATATTTTAGTAGAGATTACGGCCCATGAGATTTCAAGGCCCATGTATAGAAGTACGGTTTGTAAACTGCCAAGAGATATAACTTGAGAGATAGGAAAGAAAAGACAGAGACCGAGGCGGACACGATTATGAGCCGGCCTCGGGACTCTGTAAACCGGACCAGGCGTCACCTCTATATAAAGGGACGACCCGGCGACGGTTCAAGGACAAGCAACAATCAATCCGTCGAGACGCAGGCAAAGCGAATCCGCTCCCTGTAAACCGACGCCCAAGCAATATCAACCAACTAGACGTAGGCTTTTACCTTCTCCGAAGGGGCCGAACTAGTATAAATCCTTTGTGTCCTTTGTGTGCCATGAATCCTTTCAAGCTAACCCGTGCGATGGTTCCATCATCTAGTCCGCTAAGCCGGACATCTGCCGTGTTATTTCCACGACAGTTGGCGCCCACCGTGGGGCCTGCGCACGATGGTTTCGAGTTCTTGAAAGGCGGCTTCGAAGGGTTAAAGGGTTACGCAGTCGGCCGGATGACCAAGAGTCGTCGTGGCCGGATCTACATCGACGACGCGGGTTGGGGACCGGAGGCCGATTCGATCGAATACGGGTACCGGGTCCCCTTCGGCAGCATCCAAGTCTTCATTGGCAAAATTGGTGAACCGGGACCTGAGCCGGACATCCTCCCCAACATCGTCGAGCCGGCTCAGCGTGCGAGATCGGCCCGGATTCAGCCTGCCATGAAGCATGTGTTTGTTGGAGCAATTCACGGAGGCCAAGCCGAGGACGGATCGGAATCTGATGGTGCAACCGTCGTCTACTCAGATGACGAGTCTTCATCCGGGGAAACTGAATCTCTGTATCAGTTGCGGGACGGCCGGTCTGAGGGCGAGTCCGATGGGAACAGTATTCCGGACCCCTTTGGCCCGCCAAACCGGGTGGCGGTCTTCATGGCCGGTTCACAACCCCCGACGAACGGAACAACAGCAGAGGCTGGTGCAGGGGGAAGCGGTTCAAATCCCTCCCTTACTGAAGTTCTATCCACCTTGATCGAGGAGTTCACAGCTAAGGCAGTGGAGGTCGTAGCTCCAGCAGACAAGGCGCAACATGATGCAGCGCTTCTTCAGTTGAAAGCCCGGATCGATCAGTTGAAGGAGGATTTAAAGGCAGAAGGAGAGATGTTAGCCATAAGACAAGCAGAGTTGGATGATCAAGCCTTTCATTTGAGGATGGAGCAGGCTTCTGTGGAAGGAGTAAGGGGGCGAAAGTATCGATCCCGCCTACCGCCGGGTTACGAATCTATGAATTTATTCAAAACACCTGGGGCTGGGGCCAGTAATAATCCGGCCTTAAACCGGAGAAGCCCACCGGCTCGGGATGAGCCGGTTCAGCAGCCCGCCGCAGAACGGGAGCGTCGGATTACATCGGCGCCTTATGTTCCTGTCCCTCCAGGACACTATTCAAACCCTTTGGATAATATTGCTGCAGCGGCAGCACGGTTGGCCGCTTTACCCGTGGAAGAAACGTCCCCGGTGGCGATAGAGGCGCGCAGGGCCCAGAAGCTTCTTAGCACGGCGTTAATACAGCAGCAAGCGTACTCTCATAGCAGGGAAAGGTTACATTCAACACCACGTCCCAACCGAAGTTACTCTAGACATTGGGAGGAGCCAGAAGTGTCTAGCAGTGAGCGCAGGAGACATCAGCGAAGGCAAGATTATCCGGCAAGGGCGGAGATGCCAGCCCCGGACCTAAACCGGCCTAGATCGGAGGCCAGGGAGGAAATTCGTCAGTCGACGCCGGTTCACACAGCCACTACAGGGACGGGAGCTACAGCGAGCGGTTTTGGAATACAATGTCTCGTCCCCGCCCTGCGGAGCGTTAAGTTACCCAAGGATTTCAAAGGACCTCGCAAGGTGCCTAATTACACAGCCGATTTACTGCCCGAAGCTTGGGTGGAGAGTTACGAGATGGCCATGGAGATGCTGGACGTGGATGAATCGGCTTGTGCCAAATATTTCACTATGATGCTTGAGGGCACGGCCCGGACTTGGCTGAAGGCGCTACCTCCGAATTCTATCGGGTCATGGGGGGAGCTGCGCAGTCAGTTCATCAAAAACTTCAAGGATACATGCAAGCAACCGATGTCGGTGATAGATTTAGCAGCATGTCTGCAAGGAGAGCAGGAGTCTACAGCAGCTTGGGTACGCAGAGTGGCAGAGATCTTGCACTCCTCAAATGGCATCAACCCTAGCACAGCAATTGTCACATTGGAGAACAATTGCCGGTTTGAATCTTTAAAATTAAAACTCGGACGGCTCAAACGGGAATGCAATGACATGGGGACTTTAATGAGCGCCCTGGTGAAGTACGGAGACTCAGATAATACCAAGTATCCGGAGTCAGAAGGAGATAAAACGGGGAAGGCCAGCAAGTCTGGTAAACCGGCGCCGGTTAATCCGGTTACTTCAAGCTTTTTGGGCAAACGGAAGGCAGAAAATAGCTCCGATTTTGTTGCTAATACACAGGCTCAAGGCGGTCTTCAGGTTAATCAGCAGGGTTCCACTCTCCAAACCGGCGGAGGAAACCCGGGTTGGGAGCAGGATTTGGATCAACCCTGTCTAAAGCATAGCGGAAGAGGGAGGATTGCAAGGCATACTATAAGAGAATGCCTGTCCTTTATGAAAGCGGGAACGGCCGTTTTAATCCTCCTAGCCGGCCCCCGAACGGCGGTTCGGGGCCCGGGTTTTATGGTCCGGGTTATCAAGGGAACAACTCCGGATCAGGATATAGGGGCAACGGCGGTTATCAAGGGAACAACAGCGGTTATCAATCCCGGCCAGGCGGCCAAAATAGTCAAGGAAACTAAAATGGTCAGGGAAATCAATCGCATCATCAAGGTGGTTACAATGGTCAGGGAAGTCAATCGCATCATCAAGGTGGTTATCATGGTCAGGGAAATCAATCGCATCATCAAGGTGGTTACAACAATCAGAATAATCAACAGCAGGGCTAAGGGAGTTACAATAACCAAGGAAACCAGCAGCAACAGCGTCCGCAGCAACAGCAGCAATCCGGATACCAGAGTAATCCGAAGGAGTTGAGCAGCGGTCAATATCATGTTTTCACCACGAGTTTATGCAAGAGAGACCAGAAGGTGTTAAAGCGGGCTGTTAATGCAGTAGAACCGGCGACGCCACAATTTCTACGATGGTCAGAGCAGCCCATTGTATGGAGCAGAGAGGACCACCCGTTACGGGTAGATAATCCGGGACATTTAGCCTTGGTGGTAGCACCTCAGGTGGGAGGATACAAGTTTACTAAAGTCCTCATGGATGGAGGTAGCAGTATCAATATATTATATTACGAGACCTTTCGTCGTATGGGTCTGTCAGATAAAATGTTGAGGACATCAAACACAGTGTTTCACGGGGTGGTCCCAGGTAAGTCAGCTTATCCAGTTGGTAAGATTGACTTAGAAGTTACCTTTGGAGATGAGCATGATTCCAGATCGGAGATGATCACTTTTGAAGTTGTCAAAATTAAAAGTCCATATCATGCTTTGTTTGGAAGGACGGTTTATGCTAAATTCATGGCTAGGCCATGTTATGTTTATTTGCAGCTTAAGATGCCGGGTCATAAAGGCACGATTACGGTGCACGGCAGTCGTAAGATAGCAGTGGAGTGTGAGGAAGGTGATGCAGCTTATGCAGAAGCGGTATGTGCCACGGAAGAGTTAAAATTTTAAAAAGATAATGTTGATCCGGCAGATATGACTCCGCTGAAGAAACCAACTACCGAGCATGATCCGGCTTTGAAGTTCAAATCAGCGGAAGAGACTAAGCAGGTTTATTTTGTGCCTGGAGACTCGTCTAAGCAATTCAGCATCAGTGCTAACCTGGATCCTAAATAGGAAAGCGCGCTCATCGAGTTCATCCGTGAGAACCGGGATATCTTTGCATGGAAACCTTCTGACATGCCAGGTATACCGAGGGAACTCGCTGAGCACAAGTTGAACATTGATCCGAAGTTTAAACCGGTAAAACAGTATCTGCGCCGCTTTAACAAAGAGAGGCGCAAGGCTATAGGAGAAGAAGTGGCCAGACTTTTGGTGGCAGGGTTCATAGTGGAAGTTTTTCATCCGGAATGGTTGGCTAATCCGGTGTTGGTTCTAAAGAAGAATGGGAAGTGGAGGATGTGTGTGGACTACACAGACCTCAATAAAGCTTGCCCGACTGATCCGTTTGCTCTACCTCGCATTGATCAGATTATTGATGCCACAGCAGGGTGTGAGCGGCTGAGTTTTCTGGATGCGTATTCAGGATATCACCAGATCAAGATGGCAGTTGAAGATCAAGAGAAGACAGCTTTCATAACCCCTTTTGGTGCTTTTTGCTATGTGTCTATGCCCTTCGGGCTCAAATGTGCACAAGCAACTTATCAGCGTTGCGTTCAGAATTGTTTGAAAGGGCAGATAGGAAGGAACGTGCATGCTTATGTGGATGACATCGTGTTCAAATCAAAGGAGGAAAGAACAATGATAGAAGACCACAGAGAAACCTTTGATAATCTTCGGGCTTACAGGATGATGCTTAATCCGGAGAAATTTGCCTTTGGTGTCCCGGCTGGTAAGCTTCTGGGATTCCTGGTCTCGAACAGGGGAATAGAAGCCAACCCGAAGAAGATCAAGGCCATCACATCTTTGACAAAACCGGTTTGCATCAATGATGTTCAGCGCATAGCTGGCCGGATCACGGCGCTGAGCCGGTTTATCAGTCGCTTAGGAGAAAAGGCGATCCCGCTTTATCAAATGTTGAAGAAAACGGACCAGTTCATTTGGAGTGATGAGGCAAATACAGCGTTTGAGAATCTGAAACATCAACTAGCAAAACCACCAGTTTTAGCTGCTCCCATTGATAAGGAGCCTTTGCTGTTATATGTTGCTGCAAACACACGGGCAGTCAGCGTTGCGATTGTGGTTGAGCGCAAGGAAGCAGGGAAGGAACATCCGGTTCAGCGCCCGGTTTAGTATGTGAGTGAAGTACTCATCGAATCTAAGCAAAGGTACCCTCATTGGCAGAAGTTGGTATATGGGGTGTTCATGGCAAACCGGAAACTGAAGCATTATTTCCAAGGGCATCCAATAACTGTGGTTAGTTCAGCTCCGTTGGGGGACATAATCCCGAATAGGGAAGCTACAGGCAGGGTCGCCAAGTGGGCCATTGAGCTCAGTCCGCATGAATTGAAGTATGTACCGCGTACTGCTATAAAATCTCAGGCATTGGTCGATTTCATCAATGACTGGACAGAGTTGCAGACTCCTGAGGAGAAGCCGGATCTTACTTATTGACGATTCACTTCGACGGTTCAAAGCAGTTGGAGGGCTCGGGGGCTGGAGTTGTCTTAACTTCCCCCAGAGGTGATAAATTTTGTTATGTCCTCCGGTTATTATTTCCTTGTACTAATAATGCAGCAGAATATGAAGCGCTACTTCATGGTTTGCGATTGGCAAAAGAGATGAATTTGAGCCGGGTTAAGTGCCTGGGCGATTCAGACCTAGTGGCACAGCAAGTTTCGGGCAAGTGGGATTCAAGGGATCCCCTCATGGCAGCTTATCGACGAGAGGTTGAAGCGGTCGCAGGATATTTCAAGGGATATCAGGTGGAGCATATAGACCGGCGGAGGAATGAAGCAGCCGACGCTTTAAGCCGGCTAGGATCGCAACGTAAACCGGTACCACCAAACACCTTTTTGGATGAATTGCACAGTCCTTCGGTTCAAGTACCTTCAGAGAACGACCTAGCTGTTCCGGATCCAGAGGCACAGTTGGTTGCAGCAACCCATGTTATCCCAGATTGGACGTTACCCTATTTGGCATACTTAAGCCGAGGAGAGTTACCAGAGAACGAAGATGAAGCACGGCAGATAATCCGGCGTTCCAAATCTATGACAATTGCCAACGGGGAGCTGCACCATCGTAGCACTTCTGGAGTATTTCAACGGTGTGTTTCAGCTGAGGAAGGGTGTGAGATTATAAGGGAGATTCATGAAGGAGATTGTGGTCATCATGCCGGATCAAAATCTTTAGTGGCTAAAGCTTTCCGACATGGCTTTTATTGGTTAACCGCGCATGCAGATGCGGCGGACCTGGTCCGCAAGTGTGACGCTTGTCAGAAGTTCTCAAGACGTGCCCTTGTTCCGGCACAGGAACTCCGGATGATACCAATAACTTGGCCTTTTGCAACTTGGGGGCTTGACATGGTTGGTCCTTTCAAGAGATCCCAAGATCAGAAAACTCATCTACTAGTAGCAGTAGACAAGTTTACGAAGTGGGTCGAAGCGGAGCCTATAAGCAAATGTGATGCGGCAACAGCGGTCAAATTCATCAAAAAAGTAATATTCCGGTTTGGTTTTCCACACAGCATCATCACAGATAATGGCACCAATTTATCTCAGGGTGAGATGGAAGAATTCTGTCAACAGGAGCATATTCGTTTGGACGTGTCTTCTGTGGCTCACCCACAATCCAATGGTCAGGCAGAAAGGGCAAATCAGGAGATTTTGCGAGGAATCAAACCCCGGCTTATGACACCTTTGCAGAGAACCCCAGGGTGTTGGGTTGAAGAATTACCATCTGTCCTTTGGAGTATTAACACTACACCAAACCGGTCTACAGGTTATACACCTTTCTTCATGGTTTACGGCGCAGAAGCAGTTCTTCCAAGTGACATACGCCATGATTCACCGAGGGTAGCGGCCTATGTGGAAGCTATTAATGAGGAGTCAAGACAAGACGGTTTGGATCGGTTGGATGAAGAACGTGATATAGATGCAGCACGGTCGGCGATTTATCAGCAAGATCTGCGCAGGTATCACAGCCGCCGGATTAGAACCAGGACATTCCAGGAGGGTGACTTGGTACTTCGGCTTATCCAAGATCAAACAGATATGCACAAGCTATCCCCGCCATGGGAAGGGCCCTCTGTGGTCAGCAAGAATTTACACAACGGTTCATATTATTTGGTGGACATTCGAGAACACAAGGATTCACGGACATCAGAAGAGGAGACGAAGAGGCCGTGGAACATCACTCATTTACTGCCATACTACACTTGAGCCATGCGCTCCAATGTATCCTATGTATATATTATGCATAATGAATAAACCGGCACCCTCGGTAAACCGGGGGCTCAGCCCTTTTTCCATATACACAAATTTTGCGGCAAATAACCATATCAGTTTGTTATCAAGTATCATATTTCAATGTTGGCCAGTTTTAGAAACTAATCTTTGCAGGATATGTGAAGGAGCGGTGGAACTCTCGGGAACAAGAGATTATATCCGGTTCAAGAAGAGAAAAACCCCATAAAAAGAAAAACCTGCAGAGTCAGGAGGAACTTTAGAGGCCCCTTGGGACAGTCCGGTTTGCCCACGTCCCATTGATTGGCTATGTTTGTGATTCTTTGGGCCCCCTGAACAGTCGATACGCTCACGTTCAGGGATGGCTCGGCCCCTGGGGACAGTCCGGTTTGCCCACGTCCCCATGATTGGCTATGTTTACGATTATATGGCCCCCTGAACAGTCGATACGCTCACGTTCAGGGATGGCTCGGCCCCTGGGGACAGTCCGGTTTGCCCACGTCCCCATGATTGGCTATGTTTACGATTATATG
>LR738714.1:862434492-862448583 GCA_902687465.1 Secale cereale | reverse complement strand
ATGATTTCTTGGGCCCCCTGAACTGTCGATACGCTCACGTTCAGGGATGGCTCGGCCCCTGGGGACAGTCCGGTTTGCCCACGTCCCCATAATTGGCCATGTTTACGATTATATCGGCCCTCTGAACAGTCGATACACTCACGTTCAGTGATTGGCTAGGCCCCTTGGGACAGTCCGGTTTGCCCACGTCCCAATGATTGGCTCGGTTTTTTTGTGTGGTTCTATCGGCCCCCTGAACAGTCGATACGCTCACGTTCAGGGATTGGCTAGGCTCCTTGGGACAGTAGGTTTGCCCACGTCCCATTGATTGGCTGAACCTTGTTTTTGAGCCTGGCAGCTCTTTGAAAAAGCCTCGACTACATGGTCTGATTTACAAGAATTGTGTGTTTCTTGATGTTTTTTGTGTTCCATAACCTTTTAAACCGAGTGGAACAGCTCCAGAAGTTGACCACCTATCTATAATGTTATAAGTCTGGGTCATGAACACCAGCGAGAATTAAACCAGCGTTCATCATAACCCGGATCGACTTCATGATGAGCCAACAGGTTGGCAGTACACCATCAGGTATAATGACCGGTGTTTTTTAAACCGGCCTGGTTTTGACTATAAGTCACCGGTATTAGACAAAACAATGACCGGAGTTTATTAACCCGGCCCAGTCGTGACCAAGCCTGGTGTTCATTCAAACCCGGATGGAGTATCAGGTGCGAGTTACAAGTTTCTGAGCCAAGATGAGAAAGATTTATCGACAAGATGAACCGAAGAGTTTCAGGTGTTTATTAAAATTGATCAAGACCGATTAAGGTGATTTTAAACATCCTGACCGGTTTAAGGTATATTGTCTACATACAATTCAGGTATCACAGTTATTTTTTAAGATATGCTTATTAGATGTGTCAAGAGAACAAGATAATCCGTCCAGTGGTAAGCCACAAGGACATGTTTTTCGATATTTTTTATGAACAGAACAAGGCATCCGCATCAATCAACAAGTCAACGAACGAATACTTCATGAAGACCAAATGCCGGATCACAGCGCATTAAGTTTCAGCTAAACCTATTACAAGGCATAAAAAGCCAAATAGTTGGAAGCATTGTTTGACGGAATAACAATTATGATTACAACAATAGCATTCAAGATTGTGCTTCTCCTTGCTGAGATGGTTGGCCACCGTCTTGCTCCGGAACGTCTTCATCCTCGTGAAGCGGTGGGAAATCCGGTGCACGCCAATCAATCTTTGCCAAGGCACGGAAATATACTTCATCGTTGATAAGCTCAGCAGGATCAATATCAGGAGCAAAGGTGTGAGGACGAACCGGCGGAGTTAAGTTTACAATATCGTAAACCGGTCGATCCACCTGCTCGTTCTGCAGGTTATATGATGGATGATATCGAGACAAGTCAGACTCCACCGCAATCTTGCTGGCGAGGGGACGCATTTCCTTTGTCAGAGCATAAAGATCCTTTTCATTAAATGTTGAACCGTCCTCCTTGGTATCAGGAAATCCGGTTAACACCTCCTCCGGATCAATGTCCGGGACCCAAGCTTTAGCCCTCGTAAGGGCCAGAAGAGCACCTCCTCGAGCAGCCGATTTCTTAACCTCTTCAAGACGAGCCGGTAGAATGGACAAACTATTCAAAGTATCTTTGATAGTTGAAGGAGACGGTTTACCAAATGAAGTGGCACTGATAATCCTTTGCGTTCCAGAGTACAACTGTTCGACCAAGGTATAGCAGGCCTTGAGTTTCTTCCGTAAGTCATCCCCAAGATGGGAGACACGGCGTCCTACATACAACAATGAAAGTTAAACCGGTGCAGGTCACAGATTACAAAGATAAAGACAGGAGTTCAGATTATGCTTACCAAAAATAGCGGAAGTCATCAAGTCAATTTGGCGCTTTAACCCGATCAATTCTTCAGTAACCGGGTTAAGTGCTCCTTCGGCATCCTGAACACGTTTCTCAAGATCTTTTTTCTGGACTTCAAAAGTAGTCCGCTCCTCGTCAAAGAACCTCTTCAAGTCTTCAGCCGTCTTTAAACTCACTTGAAGTTCTTTCTTAGCCTTTGAAGCGGCTGACTCAGTCTCTGTAAGCCGGCTTCGAAGTTCACTGATTTCCAGAGCATTCCGGTTCAGCTCAGCCTTTAGACAAAAGTTCAAAAGCAAGATTAGAAATTACAAGTCTCAAGCACACAACCAAGTTGTCTACTTGACACTTGGGGGCTAATGGCAGTTGAAGTAATACAGCAAAGACAATTTGAAAGTACAAGTTTCAAGCACACAACCAAGTTGTCTACTTGACACTTGGGGGCTAATGGCAGTTGAAGTAATACAGCAAAGACAATTTGAAAGTACAAGTCTCAAGCACACAACCAAGTTGTCTACTTGACACTTGGGGGCTAATGGCAGTTGAAGCAATGCACCACAGACAATTTGAAATTACAAGTATCAACTACATAACCAAGTTATCTACTTGATACTAGGGGGCTAATGTATGGATCAGCAGTTCAAACTACAAAGTTCCGGATTACCTTCAGTAAAGCAGATAAACCGGAACTTGGGGCCTGCTAGGAGATAAAGATGCGTCAAAAAAGCAAAGTCAGAAGAGGAAAACTTACTTCATATTTTTCTCTCATCAGGTTCACCAGGCTGGCTTCATAATCCCGGCTGCTGTGGAGCCGGTTCAAATATCCGGAATAAATATCTTGAGCGCTCATACTGGAAAGACTGGATATATCAGTACTCCATTTCCCTTTGTCTTGAGCTATTTTTTCCGTTTTAGTTGTATGCTTTGCTAAAACGGTGGGTTCAGCTGGAGCAACATAAGCAGCACCAGTAACCACAACGTCAGGAGAAGTGGGTTCATTGGGAGGAATAATTTCAACTTGAGCCGGATCAGGAGACGCCGGGTTAACTTGAGGAGAATTAACCCGGGCTGGACTTGGTGGGTCTTGGACATTTTCTGCGACAGGAGTTTCAAGAGCAGATTCTTCAACCGGAGCTGCAGGGGTACCTTCTGGAGGAACAGCTGTAGACGGTTCAATCACCGGTTCATCAGTAGAAGGATCAGCAACAGGCTTATTCGCCTTGGCCTTTTTGCTAGGTTTCGGTTTGCTGGAAAACAGGCAAATTAAGTTAGCATTATAAAGAGAAAGGGGGGTGTCATAAACCGGAAGAGGTGAAGAGAGTTACCCCGGAACGGTCTTTAAAGGAGGAAGCTGTGTAGCGGTCGATTCGCCGGAAGAAGACAGCGGAGTTTCCTGATAGTCAGGATCAGACGGTTTAAGGGGTTTTCGGATAAGTCCGGCCTTGGGATGAAGAGGAGTCGGAGAGAGTATCACCTCAGCACGGCGCTTTCGAACCGGAGTCAAGGAGATCCCAGATGATTCCACCGCCAAGCCACTGTGGCGAGTGGTCCGGCGAAAGGCTTCGTGTTGTTGCTTCTTCAAAGTAAAGTTAGGATCTAACTTAGCATAGGGATGAGAAAATTGATATTTCCTGATGGTCCGACGGATTTTTTGAGGAAGAGGTTCTGAATCGGAAGAAATAAGAGTTACCTCAATCTCAGTCGGGTTATCACCTTCAGGCAGTTCCTGTGAAAAGGTATCATTAGTTATGATTACAAGTATATGAAGGCGAGAATTTAAACCGGAGTAAAGCGTACCTCAGAATCCGGATCATCATCCTCAGAAGGAGAGCCGGCATCGACGGCTGCTTTCCTCTTCTTGTTCGCAGGAGTCTTCCGGCGAGCCTGCTTTACAGTTTTTTCCTGAGGTTTTCTTCTACAGAAGGGGTCATCAGCCTAATTGAAAACACAAAGAGTAATTGAAAACGGTTCAAAGAAGACGGTTTATAAAGTACAAGCCAAAGAAAAACTTACTTCAGGCAGCTTATTCTTCTTAAAGTACGGGGCCAAGCCAACTTTAGAGCAATCTGTTAAGGCAGGATTGACAATCTTCTTGGCTGACTCCACTACTTCCGATTCAGAAAGCTTCTCCTTAGTAAACCTCTGAGGATCATCCGGTTTACCAGAGTATTTGCACATCAGCTTAGGGCGCCGGCTTAAGGGAAGGATGCTCCAGGATAGCCAGCAGCGAAGGAAATCAGTGCCGATTAGACCATTTGCCATAAAAGCTCTCAGCTTGGAGAGCTGTGGTGAAAACCGGGTCCGTTCAGCAGCGCTAAGCCGTTGTGGCAAGGGGTGATTCGCCGGGATACGAGTTTCGCGATAACCCGGCAAAGGATTTTCACCTTCAGGGGAAGTGTCTACACAATAAAACCAGGATTTGTTCCAATCCTTAGGGTGAGTATGTAAAGAGGCGTGAGGAAAGACTGCATCCCTCCTTTTCTGAATACTAATCCCACCAAGTTCTTGGTGAGGTCCGCTGGTGAATTCAGTACGCCGGTTTGCATGGAAGAAATCCCGGAATAAATCAACTGAAGGCTCCTCTTGCAGATACACTTCAGAAAATACTTGGAAATTGCAAATGTTGGAGACAGAATTTGGTCCGATATCCTGTGGGTGCAGCTGGAAAGTGGCAAGAACATCCCGGAAAAATTTTGAACCGGGGGGAGAGAAGCCTCTGGAGATGTGGTCCAGAAATACGATGACTTCCCTGGATCTAGGAGTAGGAGGGCATTCATTACCCGGAGCACGCCATTTTAGCTCAGCCTGAGGGCCTAATGTGCCGATTCTTGACAGTTTGATTAAGTCATCCTCAGTCACGACAGAACGGACCCAATCGCACGAAACATACTGCTTAGCCATTGAGCAGAGTGCTGAAGAAGATAAAGTACAGAAATGGATTATGAACGTACAATGATCCGGGATCTATTTATATTATACAATGGTTGAAACTGAGAACTAGCTGGCAAGGTTAAACCGGCAATCATAAAACAAGTTATATCATTTCCGGTTTAAATGGCAGTTGAAGAGGAACAGTTTAAATCATTGCTTCAGTTTATATCATTTTCGGTTTATGGCATATCAATTTAAACCGGACATACATAGCGAATCTACCGAGGAGAAAAACAGGTTTCCAAATGATTGCTAAGGGGGAAAGATCTGAGTATGCTGAGGAAAAGAAATTAATCTAAGAGACTCAAAGAAAAGCTACAGAGACTTATTTCTAAAAAGATGGGTTTACATGTCAGACAGGAGCAATAAAGTTTTGACGCATCTACAGCGGAGTAAAAATGGAGAAGATCGAAAAGTAAAGCTACTACGAGTCACAGGTTCAAAGAACGAACAACACGAAGCTTGCTGAGAGCTCTAATGGCGGAACGGATAAATCTACAGCATTATGACGGTGAGATCTAATCTAATACTAAGCGGAAGATCTGCTGACTAGGGCCTAAAGGTCACAAGACTTCTATGAGAAACGTATCTACGAAGAGACGAAGCTTCATTGGAAGCCCTAATGGCGGAAGAACAAGGCGAAGCAATGGCGGACGCAGATCAACAGCAAGGAGGATGAACATACCTGGGACAGCGAGAATCGGCGGCGAAGATTGATCTGGTCGAGGCTCAGGTTGATGCGGCGGCCGGGCGAGGACTGAAGATCCGGCGGTCGTCGGCGGCGGTTTGAGCTCGGGCAGCAATGGAGGAAGAAGACGCAGGAAGAGGATGAAGGGAGAAGAAGATAATGAATGGAGGGTGGCAGTATTTATAGCCAGGAGTCAGATCTGAAACGACAGGTGCGAGAATCGAGGAGACAGAAATCGGATAAAGATCCCGTGATGCCTCGATCTTCGGGATATCCCTTAAAATACGCTACAGTACAGCTCACGGCGTGAAATGCGGAGATGATGTCATTATCAGACTTTAACGATTTCGGAGGATAACGTCAGAGCCGGTTTACAAAAAGAAGAAGACAGAAGAAAATTATACAAGGCAAGGAGGACTGATGTGAACAAGTTCAAATCATTCTGGGGCCTAATGTCAGGGATATGGTTAATAGGTATAAACCGGATATTGTAAACCGGCTTAGTGACATTGTACTTAGTTTTAATATTTTAGTAGAGATTACGGCCCATGAGATTTCAAGGCCCATGTATAGAAGTACGGTTTGTAAACTGCCAAGAGATATAACTTGAGAGATAGGAAAGAAAAGACAGAGACCGAGGCGGACACGATTATGAGCCGGCCTCGGGACTCTGTAAACCGGACCAGGCGTCACCTCTATATAAAGGGACGACCCGACGACGGTTCAAGGACAAGCAACAATCAATCCGTCGAGACGCAGGCAAAGCGAATCCGCTCCCTGTAAACCGACGCCCAAGCAATATCAACCACCTAGACGTAGGCTTTTACCTTCTCCGAAGGGGCCGAACTAGTATAAATCCTTTGTGTCCTTTGTGTGCCATGAATCCTTTCAAGCTAACCCGTGCGATGGTTCCATCATCAAGTCCGCTAAACCGGACATCTGCCGTGTTATTTCCACGACAATAACCGTACTTTATTAGATATGGTGCGATCGATGATGTCTGTTACCGATCTACCACTATCGCTTTTGGGGTTATGCATTAGAGACAGCTACATTCACGTTAAATAGGGCACCATCTAAATCCGTTGATACGACACCTTATGAACTGTGGTTTGGCAAGAAACCAAAGTTGTCGTTTCTTTAAGTTTGGGACTGCGATGCTTATGTGAAAAGGTTTCAACATGATAAGCTCGAACCCAAATCGGAGAAGTAAATCTTCATAGGATACCCAAAAGAAACTGTTGGGTACACCTTCTATCACAGATCCGAAGGCAAGGTCTTTGTTGTTAAGAGTGGATCCTTTCTAGAGAAGGAGTTTCTCTCGAAAGAAGTGAGTGGGAGGAAAGTAGAACTTGATGAGGTAATTGTACCTTCTCCCGAATTGGAAAGTGGAACATCATAGAAACTAGTTCCATTGATTCCTACACCAATTAGTGAGGAATCTAATGATGATGATCATGAAACTTCAGATCAAGTTTTTGCTGAACTTCGTAGATCAACCAGAGTTTGTTCCGCGTCAGAGTGGTACGGCAACCCGGTTCTGGAAGTCATGTTACTGGACCATGATGAACCTACGAACTATGAGGAAGCGATGATGAGCCCAGATTCCGCAAAATGGCTTGAGGCCATGAAATCTGAGATGGGATCCATGTATGAGAACAAAGTGTGGACTTTGATTGACTTGCCCGATGATCGGCAAGCCATCGAAAATAAATGGATCTTCAAGAGGAAGACTGACGCTGACGGTAATGTTACTGTTTACAAGCTCGACTTGTTGCGAAAGTTTTTCAACAAGTTCAAGGAGTTGACTACGATGAGACTTTCTCACCCGTAGCGATGCTTAAGTCTGTCCGAATCATGTTAGCAATTGCAGCATTTTATGAAATCTGGCAAATGGATAACAAAACTGCATTCTTTAATGGATTTATTAAAGAAGACTTGTATATGATGCAACCAGAAGGTTTTTGTCAATCCTAAAGGTGCTAAGAAAATGTGCAAGCTCCAGCGATCCATCCATGGACTGGTGCAAGCATCTCGGAGTTGGAATATACGCTTTGATAAGTTGATCAAAGCATATAGATTTATACAGACTTGCGGTGAAGCCTGTATTTACAAGAAGTGAGTGGGAGCACTACAACCTTTCTGATAAGTATATGTGAATGACATATTGTCGATCGGAAATGATGTAGAATTTTCTAGAAAGCATAAAGGAGTGTTTGAAAGGAGTTTTTCAAAGAAAGACCTTGGTAAAGCTGCTTACATATTGGGCATCAAGATCTATAGAGATAGATCAAGACACTTGATAAGACTTTCGATGAGTACATACCTTGATAAGATTTTGAAGTAGTTCAAAATGGATCAGTCAAAGAAGGAGTTCTTGCCTGACTTGTAAGGTGTGAAGTTGAGTAAGACTCAAAGCCAGACCACGGCAGAAAAATATAGAGAGAATGAAAGTCATTCCCTATGCCTCAGCCATAGGTTCTATAAAGTATGCCATGCTGTGTACCAAACATGTTGTGTACCTTGCCATGAGTTTGTCAAGGAGGTACAATAGTGATCTAGGAGTAGATCACTGGACAGCGGTCAAAATTATCCTTAGTAATGGGATGACTAAGGAAATGTTTCTCAATTATGGAGGTGATAAAGAATTCGTCGTAAAGGGTTACGCCGATGCAAGCTTTGACACTAAATCCAGATGACTCTATGTATCAATCTGGATGCGTATTGAAAGTGGGAGCAATTAGCTAGAGTAGCTCCATGCAGAGCATTGTAGACATAGAAATTTGCGAAATACATACGGATCTGAATGTGACAGAACCGTTGACTATACTTCTCTCACAAGCAAAACATGATCACACCATATTACTCTTGGGTATTAATCACATAGCGATGTGAACTAGATTATTGACTCTAGTAAACCCTTTGGGTGTTGGTCACATGGCGATGTGAACTATGGGTGTTATTCACATAACGATGTGAACTATCGATATTAAATCACATGGCGATGTGAGCTAGATTATTGACTCTAGTGCAAGTGGGAGACTGAAGGAAATATGCCCTAGAGGCAATAATAAAGTTGTTATTTTATATTTCCTTATATCATGATAAATGTCTTTTATTCATGCTAGAATTGTATTAACCGGAAACCTAATACATGTGTGAATACATAGACAAAACAGTATGTCCCTAGTATGCCTCTACTAGACTAGCTCATTGATCAAAGATGGTTATGTTTCCTAGCCATAGACATGAGTTGTCATTTGATCAACAGGATCACATCATTAGGAGAATGATGTGATGGACAAGACCCATCCGTTAGCATAGCACTTTGATCGTTTAGTTTTACTGCTATTGCTTTCTTCATGACTTATACATGTTCCTATGACTATGAGATTATGTAACTCCCGAATACCGTAGGAACACCTTGTGTGCTATCAAACGTCACAACGTAACTGGGTGATCATAAAGATGCTCTACAGGTGTCTCCGAAAGTATTCGTGGTGTTGGCATAGATCAAGATTAGGATTTGTCACTCCGAGTGTCGGAGAGGTATCTCTGGGCCCTCTCGGTAACACACATCACAATAAGCCTTGCAAGCAAAAGACTAATAAGTTAGTCATGAGATGATGTGTTACGGAACGAGTAAAGAAACTTGCCGGTAACGAGATTGAACTAGGTATGGAGATACCGACGATCGAATCTCAGGCAAGTAACATACCGATGACAAAAGGAACAACGTATGTTGTTATGCGGTTTTTACCGATAAAAGATCTTCGTAGAATATGTAGGAGCCAATATGAACATCCAGGTTCCGCTATTGGTTATTGACCGGAGATGAGTCTCGGTCATGTCTACATAGTTCTCGAACCCGTAGGGTCCGCACGCTTAACGTTTGATGACGATCGGTATTATGAGTTTATGAGTTTTGATGTACCGAAGGTAGTTCGGAGTCCAGGATGAGATCACGGACATGACGAGGAGTCTCGGAATGTCCGAGACATAAAGATTGATATATTGGATGACTATATTCAGACACCGGAAGTGTTCCGGAAAAGTTTCGGATTTAACGGGATTGCCGGAGGGGGTTACCGGAACCCCCTACGAAGGGGGTTGGTCCATAGTGGGCCTTATGGAAAAGAGAGAGGAAGCCCATAGGGGCTGGCCGGCGCCCCACCTAGGGTTCCTAGTTGGACTAGGATTGGGGGGCGCCACCTCTCCCTCTTTTCCTTTCCCTCTCTTCCTTCTTTGGTAGTTCCTACTAGGAATAGGATTGCAATCCTATTCCTAGTAGGATTGCACCCCTAGCCGCACCATAGAAGGGCCGGCCGGCCTCCCCCCTTGCTCCTTTATATACGGGGGCAGGGGAGCACCCAAAGACACACAAGTTGAATTGTTCCAGCTGTGTGCGGTGCCCCCTCCACAGAAACACACCTCGGTCATACCGTCGCGGTGCTTAGGCGAAGCCCTGCGCCGGTGAATACATCATATCCGTCACCACGCCGTCGTGCTGACGAAACTCTCCCGTGAAGCTCAACTGGATCAAGAGCTCGTGGGACGTCATCAAGCTGAACATGTGCTGAACGCGGAGGTGCCGTACGTTCGGTGCTTGATCGGTTGAATCGCAAAGAAGTTCGACTACATCAACCACGTCACTTGACGCTTCCGCTTCCGGTCTACGAGGGTACGTAGACACACTCTTCCCTCTCGTTGCTATGCATCTGGTAGATAGATCTTGCGTGATCGTAGGAAAATTTTAAAATACTACGTTCCCCAACAAACGTTGTGTCCAGCAATTCCTTAACCCGGCGTGCTTCCAACGCCACGGGGGATGTTCCCTCAACGGGTAAAGCGGCCAGCCGTGAAGCGGCGGCGACAATGTTGTCCAACGGGTTTGAATAATGGCCAGGAGGGGTGGGGATGTGAGGCGTGGGCACAACTTGACGATTTCGCTCTGCAGCCGGCTGTTGAACCGGTGCGCCTGCTCCTGGGGCTCCTCCCCGGTTTACTTCTAGGTTATTGTTGGCTCCCGCTCCCGGTGTGCCAAAGTGATTCATCGCCTCATAGACTGGCGGTAGACGAGTTTGCTGCCTTCTGTTCCTTACCTCCTGCGCAGAAGCCAGATCAATCCTGAGCCAGAAAGCTTGGGAATCCAGCTCTGCTTGCCTTGTAACCATCATGGCTTTCTCTGCGCCCAGATCCCGCTTAGCTTGCTCAATCCGACCCTTTAGCTGAAGGATCTCTGCATCATGCTGCACCTTGTCGACGGGCGCTACTTCTGCTATTGCGCGTGCTGTCAACTCCTCGACCAAGGTGGATAAAGCGTCAGAGGGTGAGAGGGCTTGGCTGCTCGCCCCTGCAACAGCTACCTCTGCTGTGAACGCCCCAGTCACCGTGGGCTGCTGCATCGACTGTGATTCGGCCATGAAGACAGCCACCCGGTTTGGCGGATCGAAGGGGTACGAAATACTGTCACCATCGGATATACGCCCGGATCGGTCGTCCTGCAACAGATACAGAGATTCGGTCTCCTCGGATGAAGATTCATCGTCAGAGTAGACAACTGTCTCGCCACCAGAATCCGATCCGTCCTCGGCTTGGACTCGCACACTGAGCCGGCTCGACGGTGTTGGGGAGGATGTCCGGCTCAGGTCCCGGTTCACCAATCTTGCCGATGAAGACGTGGATGCCACCGAAGGGGACCCGGTACCCGTACTCGATTGAATCGGCCTCGGGGCCCCATCCCGCGTCATCGATGTAGATCCGGCCGCGGTGACTCTTGGTCATCCGGCCAACCGCGTAACCCTTGAGTCCTTCAAAGCTGCCCTTCAAGAACTCGAAACCATCGTGCGATAGTCCCACGGTGGGCGCCAACTGTCGTGGAATTAGCACGGCAGATGTCCGGTTTAGAGGACTTAGGTGTGGAGCCATCGCGCGGGTTAGCTTGAAGAGGTTAAAGCACACAAATAATACAGAGGGTTTATACTAGTTCGGCCCCTTCGATGAAGGTAAAAGCCTACGTCTAGTTTGGTTTGGTATTGGTTGGGCGTCGATGAACAGGGAGCGGATTTCTTGCCTGTGTCTCGACGGGTTGTTGTCTCTCCCTTGAACCGTCGCCGGGTCGTCCCTTTATATAGGAGGCAACGCCCGGTCCTGTTTACAGAGTCCCGAGGCCGGTTCATAATCGTGTCCGCCTCGGTCTCTACTCTTTCTATCTTACACTTCAAGTTACATGGCTGACGGTTTACAAACCGTAAGCTTTACATACGGGCCCTAAGCCTCCATGGGCCGTAACGTCCGGTTCATATACTACTGGGCTTATGATAATACAACTATGTAAGTGTAATCCGGATCTTCCTAGCCGGTTTATACCTGCAAGTAATATCCCTGACAATCTCCCTTTTCTCTTCGAGGGAATACAACGCAAGCTCGAGAAGTAGCAAGTAGTTTGCGTTAGGCCACCTTGCACAAACGATTCTACATAAAAAATTATGTGTGATATACATACGAAAGGAAACGTTTCTCTAGGACTCATTGTGTGGGATGTACTTACGAACGGAAAAAATTTGGCCTGTATAAGTGTATGCGATGGCTAGCCCGATCGCACACGAGCTCATTTTGCATAGCGTGTGTGACCGAAGAGCCTATCCCCGACGGATTCTGGGTCGTGTGTGAAGGACCCCCTTGTCGCCCAGACTCACTAGGCAACGGTTTAAAATGTCGTCGCGGAAAGGGGTTAAAAACCATTTGTATAGCACATCTCTGCACCAGTGAAATGACATAAAGGTAGTTCAATAGTAGTTCAGAAGCAAACGTTTGATTTCATCATAGCAACGAAGAAATTAAGTTAACAAACATCGATCATATAGATCGCATAAAGACAACTCACTAGTAATTCAGAAGTAAAAGTTTTGCTCTATCATGAGCTCTCCTTGCCTTCAAACATCTTTGTGATCTCAGCTTGGGAGGGGGGGGGGGTCCTCGCAGCTTAAACTCTCGACGGCTGCTCTAGTGATCTCACTGTTCTTGTGCTCTGAACATATGCTGCACCACTCTTGATGTATGCCAGAGTGCTCTCACATAGGTGAGCTTGATCTCCGTGTACTCGGCCATCCTTGTGACAATGTCTATGACTGTAGGAGTTCCGTTCCGAGGCGTTTCGGCTTCTCCATCTAAATCGCATTAAACTAGTTGACATTTAGATAAAAGAATTTTTTTCATGAAAACAGATTTATGACAATAAAAAAGATAGAACTTTTATGACAACATTCCATATTTGTCCTTTGGGTGGACATTTCTCGCACTTAAGTTGGTTCATCTCGTTAGTGGTTATATATATATGTTGTACACTCACTCACTCACTCACTGTATTTTTGACTGTTGGTGATAGCCGTCCTTCATCTTCTCCTCCTGCTTTACAAAAGTCTGAGAGGAAGAGAAGAAGAAGGACGACCCCCTATGACAATAGTCGGTGTCATCCTCTTAGAACAACTCGCATCTCAGTTTGTGGATTAAGAGTGAGTATTATCTAGCAGATGGAAAATATAATTAAGTAGCTTGTCCATAAAAAGCTAAAAACTTACGGATAAATTGGCATGTGCTTTGCTAGAAATTGGACATATTGAGTTCCAGTAATTAAGTGAAATGGAACTTAATCCACATTTCCCGAAAACACTGGCACTCATTATGAATATCTGCATCATGAAGAAAATATGGTACTATATGTTGATCCGTATATGCAGTACATAGTACTCTAGCGCAAGAAATCAAATTTAAGTCGTTGAATTACAACTACAGTACATCCTATAACAAATTTTAGGTACACTACGAAATGTTGCTAATGTACAAGTACAATAAATGAGAACAACTATGATCTCCGTTAATACAGAGAGGGGAGGTGTGCTCATCGGGGCGGACCGGGACGACGAGAAGGAAAAGGACGAGGTGGAGGCGGACGATGAGTTTGATGGGGACGTAATTACATTGCATGTCGAGGAAGGCGCGGGCGACGGTGACATGGAAGTAGTTGGAGGCGGCATTGGGTGACAAGGCCGAGGAATTCGAGGCAGCCATAGACGGCGCAAGCGATGATGAAGATTGAGTCCGCGATCGAGGGAGCGGACCGCGACCTCGACGACGGCGGTGGCGGCGAAGGACGTCATGACGCTACTATGGCGAAGCGAGAGAGATACAGTGGGAGAAAGGTTTATGTATGGATGGATAAGGTGTGACTGGCTGTAGTTGGGGTGGAGTGGATAAGGTCATGAATAAGAGTGACTGGTGGCCGATAGCACCCGCCACAGCCATATTTGAGTGGTAGGTGGGAGGGTGACCAAATATAGCTTTGGCAGGCGCGTAATAGAACCCGTCACTGCAAACTCTTACAAAATTTGAATCCAGTGAGGGCGGGTCACCCTAATATGGCTGTGGCGGTCGGTAGAAACTGTCCGCAACTGATTAGCATGGCAACAGTGACAAGCCTACGTGCCTGCTACTGTTGCTTTTTGCAAATTAAAAAATTAGCAAGCATGTAAGAGTGGTGGCTCCTTACTTATGCCTAACACTGTTATGTGGATAGCCAGTGACGAGCAGTTTATAGCACCCCCC
>LR738714.1:862379639-862434449 GCA_902687465.1 Secale cereale | reverse complement strand
CCCCCCCCTCCCATTCATCAGGGGCCACCTATAAGCCTTTTCCCAATAGTGAAACGATATGCAGATGATTGCTTTTTCTTTGTTTTTCCTCGACCAGCCTCAACTCAGACACACATGCAATGCAGACAAAATCGCTACGCGCAACCAAACATATCCTATGTGAATGTAAAATCGACCACATTCCTAATACAAAAATAATAAATAGACTACGTTCGCATGCAAAAACGTTAAATAAAATTGGAGCACGTTCACATCCAAAAATGGTAAACCAGAGCAACCACGTTCACATAAAGAAATAGGTGACGTGAATATCAATACTTGCTATTTAACGCGAATGAAACATAAAGAAAGCTATTAAAATAGAGCAGCGGCAAGCACTGCGCCAAAATCCTTACTGTTTCCTTCCCAAAATGCGAATATCAATACTTGCTATTTTTCTCCTAATCGGCTAGTTTATAAGCAGCCATTTGGCCGGATTGACAAACCATCCCCTCGATCACATACAATCCAAAGGTTTGAGAGAAGCAACAACTGCGGCGTACGTAGTGGATATCTCAACTTGCAATACACCTGACTATGGCGGCGCTGCAAGCCAAGACGAAGTCATCATGGTATAGTAATATACTACTGCAACTCATTTTATTGTCTTCTTAATTTATGATAGGAAACGGGCTGATGCATTCTTATTTTGCCATCTTCTGAATAAATTTGAGTTGTATTGCTTGTGAATTTTTCACTATACAATTTCTTGAGAAATTTCTCTGGTCCAATTTAGTCCCAATTTTCTTTTAAAGTTCATGAATTTCCCTCGCAAAAGAAAGTTCATGCATTTGAAGATTGGATTCAAGTAGTATATTGCAGGACGGCACAGCTGAGCACTTTAATCCTTCTTGCGCAAAAAAAGAGATGGGCACTCATATTCACTTTCAGAATAGATCTAGGATTTTCTTTATGAGAAAGTTCAGTCTTTCTTTTCAGAAGAGCACTTCATCTATTCAACGCGAGTAATTTGGGTTTGAGTTATTTATACTTCTACTTGTTGGGTATTGACATGTACTAATAATACCAACAAAAAATGTGTTTTATTTGTTCATGATATCTCCTATTGCTCACTTGGTCTATGATTGCAGGGCGCTTCCTAAGGAGACCAATGACAATGATATGCTCGATTCGCCATGCGCCTTGGATCTAGTGCAGCCGCAGACTATTTCCATCTTTGATTATACTCTGCTGCCTCCGCTAGATCCAGAGGAGAATGATCACTCTGCTGCCCTTCTGGTGGCTCAGCCTGCTCCTATTATTCATCCCTTTGATCTACTTTCTGGCTTCAAGGCAACCGTGACGGTCGCCAATGAACCAGGCGTCGTTGAGGAATGGGTCAAGAGTGTGTCGAACTCCCTTCAAAAGGTGGAAATGAAGCTTGTTGGTCTAGATTGCGAGTTCACTGACCAAGTTCATGGTGTGAAGCAGAAGGATCTGCCCCCGGAAATGCAACGACGCGCCGCCGTACTTCAACTGTGTTTTGCAGATGATTGCTTGGTGTACCACATCGTGCACTCGCCTCGCATACCAGACGAGCTCAACACATTTCTTGCTCGCGAGGATATCTTCTTTTGTGGAGCCGCAATTGGTAATGACGTAAAAATGCTTCAGCCATACGGCCTCCATATTAAAAAGCCCGTTGACCTACAAGAGCGCATTCATATACCAATTACAACTTGCAATAAACCTACACCGTCGCTATTTCACCTAGCAAATTTTGTGTTGGGAACGAATCTGGAGAAGGGCAAGGAGTGCAAGCAACTGAGGAATTCCGGATGGGCGATGGCTCCATTGAACTTTCAACAAATCAGATATGCTGCGTTCGATGCCCTTATAAGTTTTGAGATAGCTAAAGGGGCTACAAGCCTTGGCTACATGCACCTTGATGAATAAGCTTAGGATGATTAAATAAAACTATGGACACATGAGTTATTTTATATGTCTATGTCTTATTTTTTGCGGGTGTATGTATTTGTCGGTGTACTAAAGTAGGGGTACCTTAGTATCCCGACTTGTGCACGGGCAGTAGCAGCGTCCTGTGGACAGGCTTGCCACGCGCCCGCCAAGGCCCGCTCGGGATCCTTTGGAGCCATTCAAGAACAAAGTATTCAACTTAGAGAAACAAGACCCCGGCAAGACGAGCTTGCCGGGAAGGCCGAGGCCCAAGACCACCCCCTTTGGCACAAGGCCCTGGCAAGAGGAGCTTGTCAGGAAGGCCAAACTTGGCATTTTAGAAGACTTGCCGCAACGCTCCGCGCGTCGCGGCAAGGCCCGGAGAGCGACAAGCTTCCGGGCGCGGCAAGGTAGCGACCGCGGCAAGGCGCTTGCCGCGGCAAGCTCCCAGTACGTGCCCGCGCTCCAGCTCATCCGGCCACGCGTCGCCCTGGGGCCCTTCCAGGTGCACGTGGCGGAAGGCTGTGCAGCCTGGGGTACACCGTGGCGAGCCGCGATGCCGAGGCCACCTTCGTGGCGAACGGAGACGCCCTAACGGACACTTTTTGCACTGTTTGGGGGCGACGGCGACGGGCATTCAATGCCCTTGTCCCCTGCCGTCAGGGTTAGGTATAGACCACTATACATACACTGTACATACACTATTCCAACTACCACCGTTTTTACATCTCTACCCTCATCTACGTTGCCACCTGTCGGTGACCCCTTCGACCTATAAAAGGAGGCCCATGCGCAACGTAGAGGGGGTTCCGATCCTTGATCACTCTCACGCTCGGTGTAGCTAGCAACCAGCTCGGTAGCTCTTCGTGCTCCCGAGTCAAGAACACAATACAACCAAGGCAGGAGTAGGGTTTTACGCATCCGTGCGGCCCGAACCTGGGTAAACTGCTCGCGTGCTCGCCTCGATCCGCTCTTCGTGCACCCTCCGCTCCCTTGCCGTACCGAAAAGGGGCTCCGGTCCCATAGGTGTTCGTGGGCGATCAGTTTCCCCGACATCTTTGGCGCGCCAGGTAGGGGGCGTCGAGGTTGTGTGAACCTGATCCGGCGTTCACGCGGGCGGAATCTTCAGCAGCTTCATCAACTTTGTCAACTTCATCGACATGCCGCCGAGTCACGGCGCCGCCAAGTCCAAGGACAAGACGGACGACCGAGCGCATTCCAAGGCCTCGGCGTCCGTGCACACGCCACGCCCCTCTCAGGAGGTGCCGGACCGGCAGCGACGTGGTACACAAGGTACCATCCGCTTGCTGGGCCAAGGTCAAGTTGGTGGGTCGCGGGACGCTCATGGCCAACGCGCTGGCACGAGCAAGGCGCGGTCGCTGGGACGAGACCCTGCTCCTTCTAACGCAGTTAGAAGTCCGAGCATATCTCGTTCCTCGCACTGCTCGCCGCCGCTTCCCTCCACTCCAGCAGAAGCTCTAGCTCGAGCTCAGCTGCTCCTCGATTTCCCTCCAGCGGCGGACAAGGCCGAAGACTGGAGGGCCACCATCCAGAGCCTCATCGCCTTCGCCAACAACGACACGCCGCAGCAGCCGACGACGTCGTGGCCGCGGCAAGTCAGCTAGGCGCGGGCTGACGGGGACAAGACCGCCGGGGACAAGACAGCCGGGGGTGCAACTACCGTGCACTCCCCGCCCCGAAGGCCAAAGTCGCCGACTCGCTGGATCAACGTCGACGACGACTCCATGGCGTCGTCGGATCCACGAGCTCGCCGCGATCAACGCCAAGTCCTCGATGACAGACGACAAGAAGACGGTCGAACCCGCATCGAGCGTCGAAGAGAAGCGCGACGACAGTCCGACCAGAGCGCTGGGCCCGCTGTCGACATGCACGCGCCCGGAGAACCAGGCGACTTGCCGTACGCAACGGGTTGCCCTGCGTTCACCCGCGAGCTGCGGCAAGTCCAGTGCCCCAGCATGAAGAACTTCAAGCCCGACGTACCCGAGAAGTACGACGGCAAGACCCATCCCTCAAAGTTCCTCAGTATCTACACCATCGCGGTGCAGGCTGCCGGGGGACGCGACGAGAAGATATTAGCGAACTACTTCCCGCTCGTGCTCAAGCCGAACGTCAGATCTTGGCTCATGCACTTGCCGGAGAACTCCATCTCTTCTTGGGCTGACCTGTGCCACCAGTTTGTCGGCGCCTTTACGGGCGGCCACAAGCCCCATGGCCAGGAGAACGACCTGCATATACTTGCCCAGAAGGAAGGAGATTCCCTGCGAAAGTACATCCAAAGATTCAGTCGCGTCCAGCACAACATCCCGGACGTCCACCCTGTCGCGGTTATTAGCGCGTTCCACCAGAACGTGCGTAACCGCCGCATGAGGGAGGAAATGGCGATGTGCAAGATACGAGACGTCAGTGAGCTTTATGCCCTGGCCGACAAGTGCGCACGCGCTGAAGAGGGGAGGAGACTCCCCGGAGAGGATACCGGAACAGGAGGAACAAACAGTGAGGATGCCGCACCGGCAAGGAAGAACCGGCGGCGGGACAACAAGAAGAAGAAGAACAAGGAAGTACTGGCCGTCGAGCCGTCCGGCAAGGAGGCTGGCGCCAAGAAAGCTCAGGCTGGTGGCTCCGGCAAGGAAGCCACCACTGTAGCGGCCGCCGACAAGCAGGACGGCTCCGACAAGCAGTACTGCAAGATCCACCGTACCAAGGGCCACGATCTCCAGAACTGCAAAAGGGTCGAGTACCTCGTCGAACAGCAGAAGGCTGAATACGAGCGACGCGACAAAGAGAAGGCCCAGGGAGGCGGAGGAGAGTCCGGCAAGAAGCGGCCATTCAATGGTCGGGGAGGACGTCGCGGGAAGGCCAAGCAGCGGCAAGGAGATAGACCTCCCCGCTGCCGCGACAAGGACGAAGACGAAGACGATGATGAAGACATGGATGACGGAGATAACAGCGAGCAGGAGTTCCAGAAGGCCACAGAAGTTCTGTGCATCGATGGAGGAGCCTCTCTGCATACTTCCCACTGCCAACTCAAACAATGGGTGCGGGAAGTTAATGCAGCAGAGTCACCTGTCGAGTCGCGCAAACTCCTGAAGTGGTCCAGCACGCCCATCATCTTTGACATTGAGGATCACCCTGACCGTACAACTGCAGTCGGGTGTTTGCCGATGTTGGTTTCGCCAACCATCCGCAACCTCAAGGTCACCAAGATGCTGGTTGATGGCGGGGCCGGCCTGAACCTGATCTCCTCTGCTGTGGTCAGGAAACTGCAGATCCCCGACAGCGAGCTCGAGGAAACCGGAACTTTCCAAGGAATTAACCCGGGAAGGAGCAAGCCGAAGGGGAAGATCACACTGCCAGTAACCTTTGGCGGAGAGCTGAATTTCAGAACTGAGAGGATCACCTTCGACGTTGCCGATATCCCATTGCCATACAATGGGATACTTGGACGTCCGGCGCTCGCCAAGTTCATGGAAGCCTCCCATTACGCCTATAACATGCTCAAGATGCCGGGCCCGATAAGCGTCATCTCTGTTCCCGGCGACAAGAAGGACGCGCTTATCTGCGCCGACAAGATTTACCGGGACGCAGCAGCCGCAACGGATAGCGAAACACTTGCCGCTGAAGCTCCCGGGGGGGGGGAAGAACAAGACCAAGTCCGACAAGAGCTCTGGGGCCCACTCCGGCAAACGCACCTCTTCGGAGTGCTGCGCTGCCGTCGAGGACGCACCATCGAGCCCCACCGGCAAGTGCAAGAAGGGAATGGCAGCTCCACCTGCAACCAAGAAGGTGTCCGCCAAGGAGGATAGCACTGGTGGTACTTTCACCATCAGAGCCACACTCGATCCTAAATAGGAAAGCGCGCTCGTTGCTTTCTTGCGGGCGAATGTCGACGTGTTCGCATGGCAACCGTCTGACATCCCTGGCGTTCCCAGGAAAGTAATTGAGCACAAGCTTGCCTTTTGTCCTCACGCGCGGCCCGTCAAGCAGAAGGTCAGGAAGCAAGCAGTGGAGCGCCAAGAGTTTATCGCTGAAGAAGTCAAGAAGTTGAAAGAAGCAGGCCTTGTCAGACGTGTCCTTCATCCCACGTGGCTGGCCAACCCTGTTGTCGTGCACAAAGCTAATGGAAAGTGGAGGCTTTGTATAGACTTCACCGATGTGAATAAACCTTGTCCGAAAGATCCATTTCCCTTGCCGCGCATTGACCAGATCGTTGACTCCACGGCTGGATGTGAGTTGCTTTCGTTCCTTGATGCATACTCCGGATACCACCAGATATTTATGGCTGAAGAGGATGAAGAGAAGACCGCGTTCATTACTCCATGTGGCACTTACTGCTTTATACGCATGCCCTTTGGATTGAAGAACGCCGGTTCAACGTTTGCGAGGGTATTCCACACTGCTTTTGAGCCACAGATACACAGGAACGTAGAAGCTTACATGGATGATATAGTGGTCAAGAGCAAGGACAAGGATACCCTGATTCAAGACTTAGATGAAACTTTTGCAAATCTGCGCAAGATACAACTCAAGCTTAACCCCGAGAAGTGTGTGTTCGGAGTACCCTCCGGCAAGCTTCTCGGGTTCTTTGTGTCTCAGAGAGGGATTGAAGCCAATCCCGACAAGATCAAAGCCATCGAGCAGATCGAAGCTCCAAAGCGCGTCAAGGATGTACGAAGGCTTGCCGGCTGTGTGGCTGCTCTCAGCAGGTTCATTTCTAAGTCCGCGGAGTGCGCCCTGCCGTTTTTCAAAATCTTGAAAAAGGCGGGCCCAATGAGATGGACTCCGGAAGCGGAGGCAGCGCTGCAGGACTTGAAAGGGTACCTATCCTCCACTCCAATACTTGTCGCACCTAGGCCACAAGAGAAGTTGCTGCTGTACTTAGCAGCAACCAATCAAGTGGTTAGTGCTGCGTTGGTAGCGGAAAGGGAGGCAGAAGAGGAGCTCACAGCCCCGGCAAGCACATCCAGCGACAAGCAGGGGGCTTCCCCGATAAGCTCTGGCCCCGACAAGGATGAGTCTGCGCAGATGCAAGAAGAAGTGCGGAAGAAGATGGTGCAGCGACCAGTCTATTTTGTTAGTTCCCTCTTGCAGGGGGCTAGGTCAAGATACTCTGGGGTGCAGAAGTTGCTTTTCGGCCTCCTTATGGCCTCGAGAAAGCTGCGCCACTACTTCCAAGCACATGAGATAACAGTGGTCAATCGCTTTCCGCTGAAGAGGATATTACAAAATCCGGAAGCAACAGGTAGGATTGTCGAGTGGGCACTGGAGCTGTCAAGCTTTGGTCTTAAGTTTGAAAGTACTTCAACTATCCAGAGCAGAGCATTGGCAGAGTTCATAGCAAAATGGACACCAACGCCAGACGAAGAGATTCCAGAGACAAACATCCCCGTCAAAGAAGCAAGCAAAGAATGGATAATGTACTTTGAGGGTGCCTTCTCGCTGCAAGGCGCCAGCGCTGGCGTGCTGCTTGTCGCGCCCATTGGCGAGCACCTCAAGTACGTCGTCCAGATGCACTTTCCCAAGGAGCAAGCAACGAATAATACTGCGGAGTATGAAGGTTTGCTTGCCGGCCTCAGAATCGCAGCTGAACTTGGGATCAAGAAGCTGATTATGCGGGGAGATTCGCAGTTGGTTGTCCGTCAAGTGAACAAGAGCTACCAGAGCCCATTGATGGAAGCTTACGTCGACGAAGTGAGGAAACTTGAAGAACACTTTGAACGCTTGCAGATGGAGCACGTTCCAAGAGCTCAAAATGACGTCGCAGATGGCCTCTCAAAGTGTGCTGCACTAAGGCTACCTGTGGAACCAGGGATCTTTGTGCTCAAGTTAACTCAACCATCCGTTACACCATCAATTGGACAAAGTAAGAAGAGAAAGTTGGTCTCCGGTGACTACTTGCCAGCAGAACTCCCAAAAGCCGATGCCAAGGTCCCCAAGATCGACGACAAAATTGCTGAGGAACAGTCTGCTCCTGCAGACCCAAGGGTTTGTACAGTTGAAGCAGGCGTTCCCGACAAGCTTTGCCCCGGCAAGCTTGCCGGGGAGCGTCAAGCTCCGGCCGAGCCACGGGTTCTTGCCGTAGAAGCTAACGTTCCCGCAACAGCACTGATGCCCTTAGTCCTTGTTGTTGAGCCTCAGGCTCCAGCATGGGCACAGCAGATTGTCCGTTTCCTTCAAACAAGAGAACTTCCCGAAGAGACAGAAGAAGCAGAAAGAATAACCCGGCAGTCAAGCATGTATCAGTTCGTTGGCAATGAACTATACAGAAGAAGACTCAACGGTGTTAGACTGAAGTGCATTCCCCGGGAAGATGGGCAAAAGCTGTTGGCAGAGATACATGGAGGCATATGTGGCCACCACATTGGCGCAAGAGCGCTTGCCGGCAAGGCGTTCCGGCAAGGTTTCTTTTGGCCAGAAGCCCTCCAAGATGCAACTACACAAGTAACCAAGTGTGAAGCGTGCCAGTTCCATGCCAAGCAAATACATCAGCCAGCTCAAGCTCTCCAGACGATCCCTTTGTCCTGTCCTTTTTCGGTCTGGGGGCTCGACATCCTCGGCCCTTTTCCCCGCGCAGTCGGGGGCTTTGAGTACTTGTACGTCGCCATCGACAAGTTCACAAAGTGGCCGGAAGTGGAACCAGCGAGAAAGGTGACCGCACAGTCAGCAGTCAAGTTCTTCAGGTCAATTGTTTGCCGTTTTGGAATCCCTAACAGGATCATCACCGACAACGGCACGCAATTCACAAGTCGCACCTTCATGCAATACGTCCAAGACCTTGGCGCCAAGGTCTGCTTCGCTTCTGTTGCTCACCCAAGGAGCAATGGTCAAGCGGAGAGGGCAAACGCTGAAGTGCTGCGCGGGCTAAAGACAAGAACTTTCGACAGACTACACAAATGCGGAAGAAACTGGATTGAAGAGTTGCCGGCGGCTCTTTGGTCAATCAGGACGACACCAAATAGAGCCACCGGGCAGACGCCCTTTGCTCTTGTCTATGGAACAGAGGCAGTTCTCCCCACGGAACTCGTATACGGATCGCCTCGAGTGCTCGCTTATGATGAGCTCGAGCAAGAGCAGCTGCGGCAAGATGACACACTGCTCCTCGAGGAGGACCATCTTCAGGCTGCTGTACGAGCTGCTCGATACCAGCAAGCTTTGCGCCGCTACCATAGCCGCAAAGTTAAGGCCAGAAGTCTCGAGGAAGGCGACCTTGTTCTTCGGCGTGTTCAGTCCGCCAAGAATTCCAACAAGTTGACGCCGAAGTGGGAAGGCCCTTATCGGCTGAGACAAGTTACAAGGCCCGGCGCTGTCCGCCTTGAAACCGAAGAGGGCTTACCGGTGAGCAACTCCTGGAACATTGAGCACCTTCGCAAGTTTCACCCATAAGGCGCGGTTGCCGTGATCCATTCCGGCAACCACCTTTTGTACAAGTCTTGCCGCTGTTGCATGTAAACCTTTGTACAAAGCCAGGCGCAGACCCCGTGCATCAGTAAAGCTTTTGTGCCTTGCACAACTTGTCGTTTCATGCATTTTTCTCTTTTACTTGCATGTATTATATGACACCTCGTGCAGCACACACCTCCGGTAAGCAATAACGAGACGCAAGGCTCCATATCTATGTTTCCTCCCTTTCTCTTTTCTCTCAAGCAGAAGAAGGATTCCTCGCGCACAAGTTTGCCGGGGGGGAAGGAGACAGTGGTATGGACCAAGTGCCGTTCAAGAAAGCCTCGCCTTGCCGGGAAGCAGACCATACACAAAAGCTAAGTTACCAAAGTTTGAGCATTCAAATTTTTAAATTTTTAAGTTATCTTCCTTGAACGATCACACCTTGTATGGGAAACCTGTGCGCGGAGGAACCTACTCGTAGCTAGCCGCGCCCTTATTTTGTTTCGAGCACACTCAACGGCTTAAGTGTGCTGCGACAAGTGTCGCACCCCTACTTCGTTTTCGAGTTCGCTCAACAACCTAAGTGTGCTGCGACTAGCTGCGACGAGGTTTCTTGCCGGTAGCGGCGTTGCTAGCAGGCTGCTGAAGTTCCGCACTCAGCGCTTGCGGCAAGGGTCCCTTCGCCGGCAAGTTCCCTAAAAGCGTAGGGTAAAAGCATACAAGGCAAAGAAGTCAAGTAAAGGAAATAACACTGCGTTAACTACCCAAAATAGAGTTATATTACAAAAAGCGACTTGTCACAGCACTAATAGATTCTTGTCCATGACATGGTTCACAGCGACAAGGGAAGCGGAAAGAAAACAGCCTAGTCTACGCGGTCGCCGTCGACTCTCCTAATCTTGCCCACCTTGGCCACGATGGGGGCGACGAGGGCCTTCAGCACCTCCTGGTCGGCGTCGGGCGGCAAGGTCCTGAGGACGTTCTCGAGGTTGAGCCCGGGGTTGCGGTAGACTATCTTCGTCAGCACCCTCTCCATGACTCCCGTGCAAAGCCTGCGCGCCTCGTTCGCCAGCTGCGTGGGGATCCTCTCCCGGAGCTGCTCGAGGGCTGGCGCCACTCCCCTGAAGAATAAGCTCAGCTTGGCGCTGTGAGGGAGGTTCGCGTCGGGGGAGTACCCGAGGTGCTCCGTCCCCAGCCCCGCCAACTCCCTGTCGATGTCAGCGGCGGCGGCGACGAGCTCCTCGGTCCACTGCTCCACCGTCTGCCTGAAGTTGTTTTGCATGAGGGCGGCGCTGTCCAGCAGTGCCCTCTCAGCCCGGAGGTCCTCCTTCAGCTTTGTCTCCCGGTTCCTGGCGCTGTCGAGCGATGCAGTGAGGGTGGACAGCTTCAATTCCAAGTCCGTGACAGAATCCTTGGCGATGGCGAGCTCCTTGCCCTTGTCGGAGAGACGGACCTGCAGCTCCGAGTGGCTGTGGGCGTCTTTCTCCCTCTCCAACGTGAGTGCGGCAACCTTCTCCTCGCTCGTCCTCAAGTTGATCTCCAACTGTGCCACCCTCGCCTCCAAGTCTCTCTTGGCGGTCTCTGCAGCTGCAGCGGCGTCCCTCGCTTCCTGCAGAGCCCAGCCAAAGGACTGCTCGCGCGCGGCAAGGTCGTCCTCGTGGCTGTCGAGGTCGACCTTCCGCTGCGTTAGCTCTCCTTCCCGCCGGGACAGCTCCTCGGCGGCGAGTCATTGCTGCTGCTCTGCTTCAGCCTTTTCAAGGATGAACGCCTGATGCGCCTCGGCGAGCTCCTCCCGCTCCTCCACCAAGGATCGGAGGGCCGCCTGGTTGGCGGCCCGGAGCTCTTCGGCGCGCTTCTCCAAGTCGACGCTCGCCTTGGCGGCCAGAGCCTCTCGCGACTCCAGCTTGGCCTTCCTGGCACGGTACAAGGCCAGGAGCCTCCGCAGGAGCTGCTCCTCCTCGGGCTCGCTGCTGCTGCCGGGCGCGTCGACGAACTTTAGCCCGGCAGAGGCGAGAACTTCCCCATCGAAGGCCTCTCCCTCCGCGGGCGCCCTTGACATAGAAGCCCACGGGAGCTGGATGAAAACCCCGTTCCCAGCCTCCAAGTAGGCACTGGTTCCGGCCGCGGCAGCAGCAGGGTCGGCGGTCGGCGCAGCGTCGAACGCTCCTGCGGCCTCAGGGCCATCAGTGCGACCACCGGTTCCCTCCTCCGCTGCCGCGTCGGCGGCCCTGGCTGCCTCTTCGACAGCGGGCTCGTCGGTACCGACCGCCTCTTCGGTAGCCGCGGCATCAACACCGTTGCCGGGCGCGGGCTCCTCGGTGGTGGCCTCCGTCTCCATAGGTTCTGGAGCGGACGAGTCTGAAGATAAGGAAAGAAGAAGAAAGAAGAAAATCATTGTCAAGCAAATATCCAAAAAGAGAAGTTCAAGAGAAGAAAACTACAAGGGTTACCTGCGCGGGCCTCTTCTTCGACGAGGTCCCTCGCCGGGGGGTCCTCCCTCGGCGGCGTGGTAGTAGCCCCCACCGGCGGAGGGCCGCTGGCGCCTTCCCTTGGCGGGGTGCTCACCCTTGGCGGGGTGCTCGCCCTTGGCGGAGTACCCGCCCTTGGCGGAGTATTCTCCCTCGCCGGGGAGCTCCTCCTTCTCGGAGAGGTCGGGGCGTGCGGCTCGTCGGGAGCAGTTTCTTGGCGCTCCTCAGGCTGCGGCTCCACTTCTGTATAAGTCGACAAACAGAAAAAAATATTAACAAGCGTAGGAAGCCACACGCGCGCCCGACAAGCGAAGGAGTGAACAGACGACTTACGCTGGGGGCTGCGCTGGGGGCTGCTCTGCGAAGCAGCTGGCTGATCCGGCAAGCCTGTTGCGGGCGCATCCCCTGCTGCTGCGATGGGCTCGTCCTCAAGGTCGACCACCGGGATCTTGGCCCTCTTCGCCATCCTTTGGGCCAGGGTCCTGGAAGACAGACGTCAAACAGAATCAGACAAAGAAGGTTCAAAACAAAGAGCAACAAACTAAGGAAACAAGAGTTGCAAGTACTTACTGTTCCTCCACCTCGTCGGAACTGAGATCGGAGAAGTCGAAATCCGCCTCGCGCGTCCCGGTGCGAGGAGCTGGAGGATTAGGCTCCCTCGGGCGCTTGGCGGGCGCTGGAACGATGGTCTGCGAAGACCCCGCTCCGGTCGTCGCCAAGGCCCGCGGGGCGGAAGGAGCGGTGGAGCCGGTGTGGGAAGACCCTCCTCCTGCCGCTGCAGAGGCGCGGGGCGCTCCCTTGGCGGCTTTGCCCGCCGCGGTGGCGCGCGTCGGGCGGCGCTGCGGCCGCGAGGCCGCCGGATGCTCCGCCATGACCGCAGCTTTGCGGGGGCGTCTCCTCGCTGGAGCTGGGGGACTTGCCGGTGGCGGTGAACTTCCCGAGGATGAAGAAGAGTCAAGGTTCAGAGACCCGCCCGAGTCTTCGGCAGAATCGCTCGATTCAGCGCCCTGCTCGGCGGGCTCGCTCGACTCTGTTCCTTGCCCGGTGGCCTCGCTTGTCTCGGCGGGTTGCCCGGCAGGCTTCAACAGTTTGAGGATCTCTTCCTCCTCGGCCCGACTCACTGCCTCCACTGCATCCGCCTCCTACAAGGTATACCCAAACTCGCCCGCGGCCTCGGCTGCGGCTGCCTCCTCCAACCTGGTGGCGATAGACGCCATCTCCCGGTCGGCGGTGTCGCGGGTGAGGCCCTTCTTCTCGTCGGGATCGATGGGCAGCTCCACCAAATTATCGAAGAATGTTTGCACGGCTTCGTCAGAGGGCGCCAGCCAAGTGGGGTCAATCGCATGAGAGTCGCACCATGGCATCGCCGCGCGGATAGCGCTGAGCGACGAGTTATTGCATAGCGGGACTACGCCCCGCGGCAATGCAAACCACTCCGGGTGCTTGGCGTCGTGCTTGAATAGCTCGCGGAGCATCCCTTTGAGCTCCAGGACAGTGAAATTATAGTTGCGGCCTGGGCGCAGCCTCATACAGTCTGCCGCATTACCAAATTCCCAAGCAGGCCTCTTCCTCTCCTGCAAGGGGGCGATGCGGCGGCGAAGGAAATCAGCTCCGACAGCCCCTACGGTGAGCTTAGCCTGCCGGAGGCGAAGGATCCTAGTGATGGCTATCTTCAGCTTGTCGTCCTCAGGGGCCAGATCGCTCCAGTCGTTGCCGCGCACTATTGCAGCTCGGCGCGGGGAAGTGAACTGCTCTGCGGCGTCCTCCATGATCCAGCACCAATTAGCCCTCCACTCCTCCCACTTGCCGTGGAGTTCCCCAATCAGGTACGCCTCTTTCTTATGGAGCCTAAAGATCCAAGAGATCCCGCCGGATAAAGGAGAACCTGACTCTACTCGGGGCGTGAAATAATGGCGGAAGAGGGATACATTGGGGTACACCCCGACAAAGTTTTCGCACAGATGTGCGAAAACGGCCATGGTCAAGACAGCATTTGGGGTGAAATCAAGGAGGTGAAACCCGTAGGTATTCATGATATCGCAGAAGAATTCAGAGTATGGTGGGCAGAGTCCGCAATGGAAGAACAGAGCGAAATAGGCGTACCCTCCCGGAAACATGTTGCAGGCCTCGGCGGGGAGTACTCTGGTGCGCGGGTGCGCCTTTGTCTCCCTCGACCAGAAGAGGTAGAAGGAGTCCGTCAGCTCCCTCGCGCCGAGCCTCGGCGGGAAGACCACCATCTTCTTCCGCATTGCCGCTAGCTTCAGCGCCCGGTCAGTCTTCGCGGCTTTCGCCTTGTCGCCCTTCGGGGACATGGCGGGGGCGGTGAGAGAAGTCGGCGGCGCTGCGGAGGCTGGCGGCGGCGGAGGAAGGGCGGAGCGCTGCTCTCTTTCGACCTTCGGGGAGGAGGAGAGCGGCGAGGGTTTCTGGAGGTTGAAGAAGCAATGGAGCGAATGGGGGGGAACTGCCCTGTTTCCCCTGCTTTTAAGGGGGAAAGTATAGGAAGTGTGCGATGACGATCATATCAATCTTGGAACTACTTCCAACAGACATCGTCACTTCACTTTTAACTAGTCTCTATTCATTCTGCAATTCTCGTTTCGAGTTACTAATTTTAGCAACTGAACTGGTATCAAATACCCAGGGATTGCTATGAACACTAGTAAAGTACACATCAATAATCTGTATATCAAAATATACCTTTGTTCACTTTGCCATCCTTCTTATCCGCCAAGTATCTAGGGCAGTTCCAGTTCCAGTGACCATTTCCTTTGAAGTAGAAGCACTTAGTTTCAGGCTTGAGTTTAGCTTTGGGTTTCTTCATGGGAGTGACAACTTGCTTGTCATTCTTCTTGAAGTTCCCCTTCTATCCCTTTGCCCTTTACTTGAAACAAGTGGTTTTATTAACCATCAACACTTGATGCTCTTTCTTGATTTCTACCTTCGCCGATTTCAGGATCGCGAAGAGCACGGAAATTACCTTCGTCATCCCTTGCATATTATAGTTCATCACGAAGTTCTACTAACTTGGTGATAGTGACTAGAGAACTTTGTCAATTACTATCTTATCTGGAAGAATAACTCCCACTTGATTCAAGTAATTGTAGTACCCAGACAATCTGAGCACATGCTCACTGGTTGAGCTATTCTCCTCCATCTTGTAGGCAAAGTACTGTCAGAGGTCTTATACCTCTCGACACGGGCATGAGTATGAAATACTAATTTCAACTCTTGGAACATCTTATATGCTCCGTGGCGTTCAAAACGTTTTTGAAGTCCCGGTTCTAAGCCGTAAAGCATGGTGCACTTAAACTATCAAGTAGTCATCATATCGAGCTTTTGTCAAAACGTTCATAACGTTTGTATCTGCTCCTGCAATAGGTCTGTCACCTAGCGGTGCATCAAGGACATAATTCTTCTGTGCAGCAATGAGGATAATCCTCATATCACAGAACAATTCCACATCATTGCTACTAACATCTTTCAACTTAGTTTTCTCTAGGAACATATAAAAAATAAACGTGGAGCAACATCGCGAGCTATTGATCTACAACATAGATATGCTAATACTACCAGGACTAAGTTCATGATAAATTAAAGTTCAATTTAATCATATTACATAAGAACTCCCACATAGATAGACATCCCTCTAGTCATCTAAATGATCACGTGATCCAAATCAACTAAACCATGTCCGATCATCACGTGAGATGGGGTAGTTTCAATGGTGAACATCTTATGTTGATCATATCTACTATATGATTCACGCTCAACCTTTCGGTCTCCAGTGTTCCGAGGCCATATCTGCATATGCTAGGCTCGTCAAGTTTAACCCGAGTATTCTACGTGTGCAAAACTGTCTTACACCCGTTGTATTTGAACGTAGAGCTTATCACACCCGATCATCACATGGTGTCTCGGCACGAAGAACTTTTGCAACGGTGCATACTCAGGGAGAACACTTGTACCTTGAAATTTTGTAAGGGATCATCTTATAATGCTACCGTCGTACTAAGCAAAATAAGAAGCATAATAAGATAAACATCACATGCAAATCAAAATATGTGACATGATATGGCCATCATCATCTTGTGCTTTTGATCTCCATCTCCAAAGCACCATCATGATCACCTTCGTCACCGGCGCGACACCTTGATCTCCATCGTAGCATCGTTGTCGTCTCGCCAACTATTGCTTCTACGACTATCGCTACCGATGAGTCATAAAGTAAAGCAATTACATGGTGATTGCATTTCATACAATAAAGCGACAACCATATGGCTCCTGCCAGTTGCCGATAACTTTACAAAACATGAACATCTCATACAATAACGTATAACTCATCATGTCTTGACCATATCACATCACAACATGCCCTGCAAAAACAAGTTAGACGTCCTCTACTTTTTTGTTGCAAGTTTTACGTGGCTGCTACGGGCTTAGCAAGAACCGTTCTTACCTACGCATACAAAACCACAACGATGTTTCGTCAAGTATGTGCTGTTTTAACCTTCACAAGGACCGGACGTAGCCACACTCGATTCAGCTAATGTGAGAGAGACAGACACCCGCCAGTCACCTTTAAGCAACAAGTGCTCATAACGGTGAAACCAGTCTCGCATAAGCATACGCGTAATGTCGGTCCGGGCCGCTTCATCTCACAATACCGCCGAAGCAAAGTATGACATGCTGGTAAGCAGTATGACTAGTATCGTCCACAACTCACTTGTGTTCTACTCGTGCATATCATCTACGCATAAACCTGGCTCATGATGCCACTGTTGGGGAACGCAGTATTTCAAAAATTCTCCTACGAACACACGAGATCTATCTACTAGATGCATAGCAACGAGAGGGAAGAGTGTGTCTACGTACCCTCGTAGACCGAAAGCGGAAACGTTTATCAAGGCGGTTGATGTAGTCGTGCACCTTTACGATCCGTCCCGATCTAGTACCGAACGTACGGCACCTCCGCGTTCAGCACACGTTCAGCTCGATGACGTCCTCGCCTTCTTGATCCAGCAAGATGGGAGAAGTAGTATATGAGTTCTGGCAGCACGACGGCGTGGTGACGATTGTTGATGAAGAACAATCTCTGCAGGGCTTCGCCAAGCACTACAGAAACTAGACAGAGGATAAACTAGAGGGTCGGGGTTGCCGGCACACGGCTTGGTGTATCTTGATGTGTCTAGGGTGCTAGCCCTACCCCTCTATTTATATGTTGAGCCCTGTGGTCGAAACTTGGAGCAAAAGCCTCCTCAAAGTCGGATTTTCCCAAAAGGAAAGAGTCCCACTCGGACTCCAGGGCTAGATGCCAGGGTTCCCGACGTCTACCCCCTCGACGCCAGGGTTCCTGGCGTCTAGCCTCTGGTCTCCGCAAAACTTCCTTTTACACTTTCCTAAAGCCTCATGAGCTTTCCCCTTTGGCCCAAATAAAGTGTTCTCGTACCCAAACATTTCGGGAAACATCCGGAACCCCTTCCAGTGAATTTCGGAACCCTTTCGGAGGTCAAACACTATTATCCCATATATTAATCTTTATCTCCAGACCATTCCGGAGTTCCTCGTCATGTCCGTGATCACATCGGGGACTCCGAACAACATTCGGTCACCAACATACATAACTCATTCAATACTATATCGTCAACGAACGTTTAAGCGTGCGGACCCTACGTGTTCGAGAACTATGAAGACATGACCGAGACATCTCTCCGGTCAATAACCAATAGCGGAACCTGGATGCCCATATTGGCTCCTACATATTCTACGAAGATCTTTATCGGTCGAACCGCATAACAACATACGTTGTTCCCTTTGTCATCGGTATGTTACTTGCCCGAGATTCGATCGTCGGTATCTCAATACCTAGTTCAATCTCGTTACCGTCAAGTATCTTTACTCGTTCCGTAATACATCATCCCGCAACTAACTCATTAGTTGCAATGCTTGCAAGGCTTAAGTGATGTGCATTACCGAGAGGGCCCAGAGATACCTCTCCGACAATCGGAGTTACAAATCCTAATCTCGAAATACGCCAACCCAGCAAGTACCTTCGGAGACACCTGTAGAGCACCTTTATAATCACCCAGTTATGTTGTGACGTTTGGTAGCACACAAAGTGTTCCTCCGATGTTCGGGAGTTGCATAATCTCATAGTCATAGGAACATGTATAAGTCATGAAGAAAGCAATAGCAATAAAACTAAACGATCAAGTTGCTAAGCTAACGGATGGGTCTTGTCCATCACATCATTCTCCTAATGATGTGACCCCATTGATCAAATGACAACTCATGTCTATGGTTAGGAAACATAACCATCTTTGATCAATGAGCTAGTCTAGTAGAGGCATACTAGGGACACTCTGTTTTGTCTATGTATTCACACATGTAGTAAGTTTCCGGTTAATACAATTCTAGCATGAATAATAAACATTTATCATTATATAAGGAAATATAAAATAACAACTTTATTATTGCCTCTAGGGCATATTTCCTTCACCTTGTTCCTCGCCCACCTCACACTAATGTGGTCACTGGAAAGTGGGTTTTCAGGCACAAAACCAACGCCGACGGCTCCCTCGAGAGGTATAAAGCCCGTTGGGTTGTCCGGGGTTTCGCTCAACGGCCTGGCATCGACTTTGGCGAGACTTTTTCTGTAATGCCCAGGATGGGACTATACCTCCTACGTGTCGAGGCACGACTTAAAGGTATAAGCCCATCCTAGAATGATCTCAAGTTTGGTATCTTTGCACGACTCATGTAAAAGAGGGATTAAATTGCAAAAGAAGATAGTTGGCTTACACTCGCCACTTCACACAATACATTACATGAGCAAAACATCATTCAAAACATAACAACCCGACAACGGGTGAAGATCCAAAAGAAATATACCAAAACAACATAAAGCCACATGTCAGGATCGAATCCTAGTAGAAACCACTACTGATCGTCGAAACGTCACAAGCATACGGCCAAACTCTTCATCGAGCTCCCAGTGAAGAACTGATCCAACTCCTGCATCATACTCGGCTGAACCTGCATCTGGTGTTGTGAAGTAACTGTGAGCCACAGAGGACTCAGCAATCCCATTCCCGGGTAACACGACTATTTAAGCCTTGGGTGAGGACAAGGCTGAAGCAAGAACAAGAGGTGAAGGAACAAAACAAGAGTCTGCAGCAGCAACTAGCACTAGCTTACGTAATAGAGAGCGAGAAGAGAAGGTGCCTCGGTCGAGAGATGATCACGAAGTGATCCTAGCTAAAGCACGTCAAACATAACCCCACCGTGTTCAACTCCCGAATCCCTATTCGGAAATTGACAGTCACGGTACACACGCTGGTAGTGTATTGGAACATTGTGTCAAGTTATCTACAACCGGATATTAACAAGCTCCCATCTGCCACATAACCGCGGGCACGGCTTTCGAAAGTTCAAACCCTGCAGGGGTGTTCCAACTTGACCCATTACAAGCCCACGATCCGCGGAGTCGCAACTCCATAGGTGGGAAGGCCCGAGTATTCTCGGAATCCCGTGCTCAAGTTAAACCGAACTAAGGTAAGGCTAATCCAGCAAATCCTCCCGGCGTGTCGACACCCTGATAGTAGCCGCGCGTATCTAAGTCTCAGGACACGACCGGATGGGCGATTCTACAGGTTTTTACCAAACCTCGAGTTTCCTCGTGGTGGCCCCGCAGACTCCCCGTTTCGGACCAACACTCATGTGGAGCACTGGCCCGGGGTTGTTGAATTAAAATAAAAGGGATAGCTAGTCCACATGCAAGTTTTTATTAGTTATTAGGCAAATAGTACCAATGTTGGGATTTGCTGGAAAAGACTTAGCACTTAGCGGTTTATCGAGGGGGTCCCATACACCCCAACCGTGTTAGGAACGCATAATCAAGGAACATAACACCGGTTTATACGGTTCCTAACGGCATGAGTGGAACAAATCACCAGGCAAAAGGCTTAGCCTTCCACCCTTGCCAATATATAGATGATTTCATTTAAGCATTTATATAGTGTGATATAACCCAACCAAACTTCAACATGAAGCAAGCATCTTCAATCCTCACCTGCAACTAGCAATGCTATAAGAAGGGCTGAGCGAAGCGTACTTAGCCAAGCAACGGTTTGCATAGGAAGGGTGGTTAAACAGGTTCATGGTTACAATAGGAGGCTGACAGGAAAACATGGGCATCGAGGCAATATACTAAAGAGCGATACTCTAGCAATAGGCAAAGATAGTAATGGTATCCGGGTTCGGTCATCTTTCCTGGGATTCCACAAGGAAGAAGAACGGACCCACGAAGTAGACGAAGCAACACAGTTGAGCGAATCCTCACAACTCCAGAACGAAACCGAAGCTAACAAGAGAAGCAACCGGAAAGAAGCAAACAACACGGTAAACACACAAGCATAAACATGGCATACGATGCACAAACAAGTATGATGCATGTCCGGTTTAATATGCATGGCAATGCAAAGTGCACAAACAAGACTACAAGTTAAGTGGAGCTCAATATGCAACGAGTTGCATATTGACGAAACACCACATTTTATTTATTCAGTTGACTCCCGTTATTTACAAGACAAGATTAAAAGTTTGTTAACATGGCAAGAGGTGAAGCATAATAAAACTACACTATTAAGACATTTTAAATGAGGCCGGAAATAACAACAACATATCCGGAAAATCCCCATGAGCATGTTTAGTAATTATAAGCAAACAACAATTTAACATATCAATGTTGTTAACATGATGCGGATGACATGAACAAGTTTATGCAATTATTAAAAAGGTTGACTTAAAAGAGATATGAAGCATTTGTCGCCGTGGTGGAAAGAAAAGGGTGCCACGGCAACGATCCGAAAATGATGCACGGTAACATCTCGGTTCCGGTAACTCGTTGAGAGACCGGTGCAAAGCAAAGGTGGAGCGAACGAGACATGCAAGATGATGGGGTGCTCCCGGTTTCCGGGTTCCCACGGGTCGACGACAAAAGAGGGCACAACGGACACGATGCACACAAGGGAGACATTTCATACAACACGAGCAAGCATCTCACGGGTCATCGACTCGAGGTTATACCTTCGAAGCGTTCGTTCTCGGAGGTGTCGGGGTACACGGTGCGTCTCCGAGACGGTAGTTGTTCACGTGCTCGTTCTCGTTCGTAGTTGTTCACGACCTCGTTTTTCCGTAGATGTTCGGTTCGTCGAGGTACTTGTCGCGGTCATGGTACTTGTCGCGTCCATGAAGTAGTCGAACTTGACGGGTCACCGAGTAGCCGAACTTGGCAAAAAGAAACATGGCAGCAACAAGTCTTGGCACATGACAGAAGGCAAAAATGCCCAACCAACACGGAGCGGCGCTGGCCTTGGCGAACAACATTCGCAGCAAAAAGAGGCAGCGGCAACTTGGCGAGGAGGCGATGGAGGCGATGGAGTGGCCGCGGGGCTGCTGCCTTTGCACGGCGGGCGGCGACGAGGCTGACTCCGGAGGAAGCGGGCATGGAGGCGGCAGCTGGCTGGCCGGGCGGCGCGAGGCTGAGGACAGTCGGGTAGAGGCGCGGAGGAGAGGGCCCGCGGGCGCCAGCGCTGGATCGGGGAAGGCGCTCGGGGCCAGCCCGAAGGGATGCGGTCGCGGGCCGGCGAACGAGGCGTCGAGGTGCTTGGTGCCTGGGGCGCTCGGGCTCCTGGCCGGTCGGAGAGGAAGGCCGAGGGGAGGCCTGGAGGACTGGCGCGCTGCACTGCCTCTCGCAGGAGATGGCGCGGCCCTGGCGCGATCTGGAGACGAATAGGGAAGGCGGCACAGCTCGGACGCGGGGTCTCGCGAGGAAGGTGAGGAGGAGATCGAAGGAGGGGAGCGAGAGGTTCGGCCGAGAGCGAGCGAGCGCTTCGGGGGGCGATGGGGTTCGAGTCATGGCGGCGCGGGAGGGAGGAAAGGAGGAGATCGATCGGGGAGCCTAGGGTTGGCGCTGTTGGGCCAATGGGGGGAAGAGAAGTGGGCCGCTGGGAGGAAAGGAGGCTGCAGGAGGAGATGGGCCAGGGAGGTTTGGGCCTGAAAGGATGGAGGCTGGCTGGGCTGGAGAGAGGGAAAGGAGGAGGCCCCCTCTTCTGCTGTTTTTTTTTAAATTAAAACAGAATACAACAACAAGAAAGAAAAGAAGGGAGGTGCTAGGAACATGCTTAGGACAAGAGGTTATTATTCCTGGACTCACAAAAATGTCAGGAATTTAAATAAAATAGAAGGAGGGTTTTTGGAAGATGAAAATTCAAACAAGTTTGAATAAATGTCAAACTGTTTGAATTTAGAAAACCCTTTAGATGAAGTCCAAATGGGTTGGAATTTCAAGAGATGGCCCTACACATTAGATGTGATTTATGGGAAGATTTGGAACATTTATGGAAGAAGTAAAATTGCAACACAATTTTACTAAAAGGCCTCAAAGGAAGAAATAAAGTTGAATTGGATAAAAGAAAATGGACGAACGGTGCAAATGTGTTATAGGTGATTCCAAGGAATGGAGTATTTATTAATATAGCTCCCTAATAATATTGAGAGGCTTTCATATGTTTTAAAGAGAAGACATCTTCCCTCTATTTAAATGGACCGAAGGTCCACAAAATTTATTTAGGTTGAGATGCAAAGATGAATGACATGATGCAATGCAAAAAAAATAAAAACACAAGCACAAAAGAAACACACGGGCAACCCGGAACATCTGGAATCTTCTGGGACGTCGTTCTTCGGGCGTCACAACTCTCCCACACTAACAGAGGATCTCGACCCGAGATCCTAGAGATATCACCGGGTAAAAACGGAAGAGGAAGAGGTAAAACAAAGTTGCTTCTTTGACAGACGAGTGAAACCAAAGAACCTTGAGAGGTTAACAAGTTGAATAAGAGTACAACAGAGATGAACGAAGTTAAGAGCACTCCGGTAAAAATGAGGAACAAGGAACACCACGAGAACCTTGCGGTTGAAAGACATGAAACAAGAGCTCATGAACCAAAAGAATAAGAAACCGCAATGGTATAGCCAAGGAATAAGGATGACAAGATTCGGACAGCACTCCGACTGAAAATGGAAGGAAATGAACAAGAACATGCCAAGTTGGAATGATACTTGATGAAAACAACAACATATTGCCTCCGAAACAATTGAAAGAATGGCACAAGGGGGTAAGAAAGATTCAGATAGCACTCCGGTTAAAAGATAGGCAAAACTTGATAAGATGAGAGAACTAGAATGAAGAATACAACACTCCGGTTAAATGATAAGCAAGGGAAAAAAACATGATCTCGAAAAAACTAGATGATGGGACGAAGAGAGCAATATCACAAAGCCTCCGGAAAGAAAGAATAGCATATAAATCAATGAAAGAAAAGAATGGGGAAGAAAAAGACAACTTCTCCCAGAAATGAATTAGGAAATCCTCCTTACAAAGAAGGGTTGAATGGGGTTGATGGAAAAAATCAACACGAAATGAATAAGCTTGATGTGGGCTTATGGAAAACATCTCAAAATTAAGAGGTGACAACCAGCCACTGCGGAAACGAATTGCTTGGGTTGAGATCAACAAGGAGATGAAAACTTATTTCACCGGAATGATAAATGAAGAACTTGGGTCATTATAAGCACCATAATATCAACAATCCTTAGGGAAAGCTTTTAGGTGAAATACAACCCAAGATAACTCCAATGAATAAATTGAAGGGTTGAAAAGATCTCCTGAACAAAGAAAATGATGGGTTTAAATATCTCATTCTTGATAACTCGTGAATCATGAAACATGAAGGAATTGCCAAAAATGACATAACACCATCTCAAACAATAAGGTAGAAAGAATTGCAATTGTAAAGCATGATGAAGAAAGCTTGAGCTTCAACAAGAATCTTGATGAAGTCTTCGAGGATGAATTAAATCTTGATGAACCACCATGAAGAACTCCGGTAATGAAAGCATGAGAAGTGAAAGATGAAAAGAATAAGATTCAAGGCCTGCGATGAATTAGATGGAGCTTTGAAATGATAATTGAAATATCTTGGAGCTCCGGAAAACAAGATGGACAACTTAGAACCGAGAATATGATATGATGAACAAACTCCGGAAAAAAAGATTTAATCACCTTGAAGGAATAAGAATAAGAATTATGTCATGCATATCCTTCACCAATTTAAATTGATGACAACCAAAGGATTTGGCATACCACTTATTCTTGTTGGAAAGGATTAAAGAGAGATCTCGCACAAGCTTGGGTAAATCTTCAACAAACCACCGATAGGATTATGAAAAGAACGAGTGAATTAAAACGATAACACCGGAAGGTAACTTGAAAGAAATACCGTAAGAATATGGAGACGAACGAAGAGACATCAATGAAGAATATTTGGAGGACGAAGTTGAAAACTGAGAACGAAGAATCTTCTGAAATGATGGCCTTCGGAGGATCACAATAGGAAAGAATTCATGAAATGCTTCAGATGGGTATGAAAAGAATTCCTCACAATCTGAACAATAATGAGGATGGCAAGAAGCTAGAACCACGAATCTCCAATAGAACGGGCCTAGATTTAAGAGAAACACTTCTCCGGTCTCCAAAATCTGAGAAGACGATGAGATACCCCACCATGAATTGTATAGGCACTCCGTAATGAAGAATTAAAAGGTTGAACCAATGATGAACAAGAATTTGAAAGCGATCTTGGAGAAGGCATGTGATCAATGAGAATCCATTCTTACGTCACAATTTGAAAAGAATTTTAGTATAACTCCAGAAAATAGAAGAGTCAGGTAAGATCCTGGGAAAAGACCTGTGGGTTAGGGCTCACTAAAGAAATCACCGTTGGAAAAGATTGCTTAAGAGATATTGCACCGGTTGATTTAAATGGCTTGAATAAGATGATAATCCTCAAAAATAATTTGAACGGATTAAGAATGGAAACGCGGATCAACTGAGATATCTTCAGCACTCCGGATATGGATAGCAAGAGGAGAATGATTAATTGGAGCACCGGAATAAGAAAGCATTGTGAAATGAGGAAAAGGATAAGATCAACACCGAAATCTTGAATTACAACCACCGGCAAAATTGAGAACAAAAGAATGATGAACTTGAAGCTGTTGAGCATCTTCACGATAAATCACCGGATAAGAATATTGAAGGAAATAATGAAGAAATATCACAAGAATAAAATGGTTACTTCATTTGAGAATTTCTGGCTCCAAGAAGAAGAAGGGTGGGAGGGTGGGGAAAAACAAAGACAACTTGAGATGATTGAAACAGACAATCTTCAGATTTCTCAACGGCGTCCGTATGGAATAACTTGAAGAGAAGGCACACCGGTTGAAAAGGGTTAACATGAAAATCTCGATGTTCAAGAAGGACTAGCACTCTCATAGAAATATGAGAACACCGATTAAGAAAGGTATGGAATCAACATTTGACATCGAAGCAACTCGAATACCAGAATCAAAACAAAAACAAAGGGTAGATATGCAACATGATCTTCACAATATCATCCGAACAGAGAATTGAACGAATGAATTCCGCAGGTACATCAACTTGTCGAGAAGCCACTTGGAGAACAAAAGATAAATAAAAAGGAACAAGGATCAGATAGAACAAATACAAGATAGAAGCTTCGTTCGACATCTTCGTGCTGAAAGCTCATGGAACGTGTTACAAAAGGGTTTTGCAATCCCCGGATCAGCATAGCCAAGGACCCTTTAAGATGCAACTCCCGACCAGAACAAGTCCATAAAACCACTTCACTCAATGTAGAACCCCGAACTTCATATCGAGCATCCGTTGGAAGAATGCCTAGAACTACTGGATGAACCCACCTATTAATTTCCGAAAGTTTCCAGTTATGCAATCAGGTGTTGGGGATACACGGGAAGCACCGCGCAATCAACTCTAAACCTACATCCAGGTGTATCCATCCTTCAACACATAACCAGTCTTTCTCGGAAACTGTTTACCTCGGACCTTCGAAACCCATCCACTATACAAGCTATGGCAATACTCTCGAGCTACCTCCCCAGTACTGGGTGATGTCGGGGTTATCTTGCCACTAACCGCATAGGAGAGTTTTCGATGTCGGCCGTCTTAAGTATTCTAGTACTGCCGCGATGGATTTGTGATGACAACACCTCGGAGCTCAACTCCCCGGGACACTGCCACAACCCCTAATGACAGGAGGCATCGAGAACAATGTTCTCGTCAAAAAGACATCGAAACAATCCAAACAATACTCGCGAGATCCTAAAAAAAAAATTGGTGCATTTTTGAAAGTAGAAGAGGCAAGAGTAGACGTCAGGAGTCCTCACCAGAGAGAAAGAGATGAGGAGCAAAAGAAATCCTACTCTCCGATATATATATAGGACTCAAAACATTTTCAGTGTGTGCCTAGACTCAACCGTCAACGATTCGATCAATCAGTGGGGGCTTCTAGGTCGGAGAAGGCTCTGAATACCAACTTGTAATGCCCATGATGGGACTATACCTCCTACGTGTCGAGGCACGACTTAAAGGTATAAGCCCATCCTAGAATGATCTCAAGTTTGGTATCTTTGCACGACTCATGTAAAAGAGGGATTAAATTGCAAAAGAAGATAGTTGGCTTACACTCGCCACTTCACACAATACATTACATGAGCAAAACATCATTCAAAACATCACAACCCGACTACGGGTGAAGATCCAAAAGAAAGATACCAAAACAACATAAAGCCACAGGTCAGGATCGAATCCTAGTAGAAACCACTACTGATCGTCGAAACGTCACAAGCATACGGCCAAACTCTTCATCGAGCTCCCAGTGAAGAACTGATCCAACTCCTGCATCATACTCGGCTGAACCTGCATCTGGTGTTGTGAAGTAACTGTGAGCCACAGAGGACTCAGCAATCCCGTTCCCGTGTAACACGACTATTTAAGCCTTCGGTGAGGACAAGGCTGAAGAAAGAACAAGAGGTGAAGGAACAAAACAAGAGTCTGCAGCAGCAACTAGCACTAGCTTACGTAATAGAGAGCGAGAAGAGAAGGTGCCTCGGTCGAGAGATGATCACGAAGTGATCCTAGCTAAAGCACGTCAAACATAACCCCACTGTGTTCAACTCCCGAATCCCTATTCGGAAATTGACAGTCACGGTACACACGCTGGTAGTGTATTGGAACATTGTGTCAAGTTATCTACAACCGGATATTAACAAGCTCCCATCTGCCACATAACCGCGGGCACGGCTTTCGAAAGTTCAAACCCTGCAGGGGTGTTCCAACTTGACCCATTACAAGCCCACGATCCGCGGAGTCGCAACTCCATAGGTGGGAAGGCCCGAGTATTCTCGGAATCCCGTGCTCAAGTTTAACCGAACTAAGGTAAGGCTAATCCAGCAAATCCTCCCGGCATGTCGACACCCTGATAGTAGCCGCGCGTATCTAAGTCTCAGGACACGACCGGATGGGCGATTCTACAGGTTTTTACCAAACCTCAAGTTTCCTCGTGGTGGCCCCGCAGACTACCCGTTTCGGACCAACACTCATGTGGAGCACTGGCCCGGGGTTGTTGAATTAAAATAAAAGGGATAGCTAGTCCACATGCAAGTTTTTAGTAGTTATTAGGCAAATAGTACCAATGTTGGGATTTGCTGGAAAAGACTTAACACTTAGCGGTTTATCGAGGGGGTCCCATACACCCCAACCGTGTTAGGAACGCATAATCAAGGAACATAACACCGGTTTATACGGTTCCTAACGACATGAGTGGAACAAATCACCAAGCAAAAGGCTTAGCCTTCCACCCTTGCCAATATATAGATGATTTCATTTAAGCATTTATATAGTGTGATATAACCCAACCAAACTTCAACATGAAGCAAGCATCTTCAATCTTCACCTGCAACTAGCAATGCTATATGAAGGGCTGAGCGAAGCGTACTTAGCCAAGCAACGGTTTGCATAGGAAGGGTGGTTAAACAGGTTCATAGTTACAATAGGAGGCTGACAGGAAAACATGGGCATCGAGGCAATATACTAAAGAGCGATACTCTAGCAATAGGCAAAGATAGTAATGGTATCCGGGTTCGGTCATCTTGCCTGGGATTCCACAAGGAAGAAGAACGGACCCACGAAGTAGACGAAGCAACACAGTTGAGCGAATCCTCACAACTCCGGAACGAAACCGAAGCTAACAAGAGAAGCAACCGGAAAGAAGCAAACAACACGGTAAACACACAAGCATAAACATGGCATACGATGCACAAACAAGTATGATGCATGTCCGGTTTAATATGCATGGCAATGCAAAGTGCACAAACAAGACTACAAGTTAAGTGGAGCTCAATATGCAACGAGTTGCATATTGACGAAACACCACATTTTATTTATTCAGTTGACTCCCGTTATTTACAAGACAAGATTAAAAGTTTGTTAACATGGCAAGAGGTGAAGCATAATAAAACTACACTATTAAGACATTTTAAATGAGGCCGGAAATAACAACAACATATCCGGGAAATCCCCATGAGCATGTTTAGTAATTATAAGCAAACAACAATTTAACATATTAATGTTGTTAACATGATGCGGATGACATGAACAAGTTTATGCAGTTATTAAAAAGGTTGACTTAAAAGAGATATGAAGCATTTGTCGCCGTGGTGGAAGGAAAAGGGTGCCACGGCAACGATCCGAAAATGATGCACGGCAACATCTCAGTTCCGGTAACTCGTTGAGAGACCGGTGCAAAGCAAAGGTGGAGCGAACAAGACATGCAAGATGATGGGGAGCTCCCGGTTTCCGGGTTCCCACGGGTCGGCGACAAAAGAGGGCACAACGGACACGATGCACACAAGGGAGACATTTCATACAACACGAGCAAGCATCTCACGGGTCATCGACTGGAGGTTATACCTTCGAAGCGTTCGTTCTCGGAGGTGTCGGGGTACACGGTGCGTCTCCGAGACGGTAGTTGTTCACGTGCTCGTTCTCGTTCGTAGTTGTTCACGAGCTCGTTTTTTCATAGATGTTTGGTTCGTCGAGGTACTTGTCGCGGTCGTGGTACTTGTCGCGTCCATGAAGTAGTCGAACTTGACGGGTCGCCGAGTAGCCGAACTTGGACACACCGGAAGGAAGACTTGGCAAACAGAAACATGGCAGCAACAAGTCTTGGCACATGACAGAAGGCAAAAATGCCCAACCAACACGGAGCGGCGCTGGCCTTGGCGAACAACATTCGCAGCAAAAAGAGGCAGCGGCAACTTGGCGAGGAGGCGATGGAGGCGCTGGAGTGGCCGCGAGGCTGCTGCCTTTGCACGGCGGGCGGCGACGAGGCTGACTCCGGAGGAAGCAGGCATGGAGGCGGCAGCTGGCTGGCCGGGCGGCGCGAGGCTGAGGACGGCCGGGTAGAGGCGCGGAGGAGAGGGCCCGCGGGCGCCAGCGCTGGATCGGGGAAGGCGCTCGGGGCCAGCCCGAAGGGAAGCGGTCGCGGGCCGGCGAACGAGGCGTCGAGGCGCTTGGTGCCTGGGGCGCTCGGGCTCCTGGCCGGTCGGAGAGGAAGGCCGAGGGGAGGCCTGGAGGACGGGCGCACTGCGCTGCCTGTCGCAGGAGATGGCGCGGCCCTGGCGCGATCTGGAGACGAATTGGGGAGGCGGCACAGCTCGGACGCTGGGTCTCGCGAGGGAGGTGAGGAGGAGATCGAAGGAGAGGAGCGAGAGGTTCGGCCGAGAGCGAGCGAGCGCTTCGGGGGGACGATGGGGTTCGAGTCGTGGCGGCGCAGGAGGGAGGAAAGGAGGAGATCGATCGGGGAGCCTAGGGTTGGCGCTGTTGGGCCAATGGGGGGAAGAGAAGTGGGCCGCTGGGAGGAAAGGAGGCTGCAGGAGGAGATGGGCCAGGGAGGTTTGGGCCTGAAAGGATGGAGGCTGGCTGGGCTGGAGAGAGGGAAAGGAGGAGGCCCCCTCTTCTGCTGTTTTTTTTAAATTAAAACAGAATACAACAACAAGAAAGAAAAGAAGGGAGGTGCTAGGAACATGCTTAGGACAAGAGGTTATTATTCCTGGACTCACAAAAATGTCAGGAATTTAAATAAAATAGAAGGAGGGTTTTTGGAAGATGAAAATTCAAACAAGTTTGAATAAATGTAGAACTTTTTGAATTTAGAAAAACCTTTAGATGAAGTCCAAATGGGTTGGAATTTCAAGAGATGGCCCTACACATTAGATGTGATTTATGGGAAGATTTGGAACATTTATGGAAGAAGTAAAATTGCAACACAATTTTACTAAAAGGCCTCAAAGGAAGAAATGAAGTTGAATTGGATAAAAGAAAATGGACGAACGGTGCAAATGTGTTATAGGTGATTCCTAGGAATGGAATATTTATTAATATAGCTCCCTAATAATATTGAGAGGCTTTCATATGTTTTAAAGAGAAGACATCTTCCCTCGATTTAAATGGACCGAAGGTCCACACGATTTATTTAGGTTGAGATGCAAAGATGAATGACATGATGCAATGCAAAAAAAATAAAAACACAAGCACAAAAGAAACACACGGGCAACCCGGAACATCTGGAATCTTCTGGAATCTTCTGGGACGTCGGTCTTCGGGCGTCACATTTTCGCCGGTGGTCAAGGCGGCTACGATTCGGACGGCGCTCACCTTCCCGCGCTCTCGCGGCTGGCCGGTGCATCAGCTTGACGTAAAGAACGCCTTTCTTCATGGCGTCCTTGACGAGCAAGTCTACTGCTATCAGCTCGCCGGATTCATCGACGCCACTCGGCCGGATCATGTCTGTCGTCTCTCCAAGTCCTTGTACGGCCTCAAGCAGGCCCCGCGGCTTGGTTTCAGCGGTTCACCACCTTTGCCGCCACCATTGGGTTCGCCGCGTCGCGGTCCGACGCCTCGCTGTTCATCCTACGGCGGGGTGACGACGCTGCGTATGTTCTACTATATGTCGACGATATCGTCATCACAGCTTCCTCGACTGTCCTTCTTCGCACACTCGTCGATCAGCTACAGCACGAGTTCGCGATGACGGACATGGGTGCTCTCCACTACTTCCTAGGCATCCGGGTTCAGCGTACATCGTGTGGGTTCTTCCTCGACCAGGCCCAGTACGCCGAGGACCTTCTTCATCGCGCCGGCATGTCTACTTGCCACCCTGTGGCCACGCCGGTCGACACCTCGCCCAAGGTTGCCGCCGATGCCGGTCGACCCGTCGCCGATCCCTCCAACTATTGCAGTCTCGCAGGCGGCCTGCAGTATCTCACCATGACGCGTCCCGACCTGGCTTACGCTGTCCAAAAGGCGTGTCTCCACATGCATGATCCTCGAGACAGTCACCTCACGCTTGTCAAGCGCATCTTGCGGTACATTCGCGGCACAACCGCCCATGGACTCCTGCTGCCAGTCTCCTCGTCGACAGAGATCGTTGCCTACTCTGACGCAGATTGGGCGGGTTGTCCTGACACTCGCCGCTCCACCTCCGGATACTGCGTTTATCTTGGCGCCACACTCGCCAGCTGGTCCTCCAAGCGGCAAGCCATCGTCTCCCGTTCTAGCGCAGAAGCGGAGTATCGCGCTGTCGCCAATGCAGTGGCTGATTGTGTTTGGCTCAAGCAGCTCCTTGGTGAACTCGGCCTCTCTACACCCAAGGCCACTATTGTTTTCTGCGACAACATATCGGCTGTGTATATGTCCATGCATCCAGTTCATCATCGGAGGACTAAACACATCGAGCTCGATATCCACTTCGTCCGGGAAAAGGTGGCACTCGGTGATTTCCGCATTGTACATGTCCCCACAACTCAGCAGCTCGCAGACATCATGACCAAGGGTTTGCCGACTACCGTCTTCCAGACATTCAGGTCCAGTCTTTGTGTACTGCCCAGCAGCAACGACACGACTGCGGCAGGGTGTTAGCGATCGTGTGTGTCATGTATTTTGTTAGTCCTAGTCTTCAGGCTAGTGGGTGAGTTAGTTAGCTGAGTCGGCATGTACTATATAAACTGTGTAACCCCAGATTGTGAATACAGTGTGTTGCACGACCCATCTCTCTCTCTCAATCGTTCTGGCTCCAACACAGAAGATGGAGCTATCCCCAACAGACAGCCCGATAAGATCGCCCACGATCCTTCAATCACGTGCCATCCCACGCAATCAGATCGTGGCCAACCACTAAACTTACTGATCCGCTAATCTTGCCACAACGTAAACACATTACGTTTCTGGCACTACAAGAGAAAAAACGACTTGGCCTAAAACTACTACTTTCTGAACCAAGTGTACAATTTATTATTCAGAGCTAGCTTACTGAAGGAAACTGAAAAATACTTGCAGCACGGGACTTGACTTCAACATTCACAGTCTTGTTGCTGCTTTATCACTAGCACGGTTGCACCCCAACTCGCTCGCGCATCTCCACAAATTTCTGTTTGGTGAGAGGCTTTGTAAGAATGTCTGCGAGCTGGTTGTTTGTCCTCACGGGCTCAACTGAAACAAGCCCTTTTTCCACACAGTCACGGATGAAATGAAAACGCACATCTATGTGTTTACTCCTCTCATGGTGAACTGGGTTTTTGCACAACTGTACTGCTGACTGATTGTCAATTTTTAGTGATAGTGGTTCCACCTCCTTCTTCATCAAATCATCAAGTAATCTCCCCAGCCACACTCCCTGACATGCGGCAGTTGCACCAGCAATATACTCTGCCTCACATGAGGAAATAGCCACAACCTTCTGCTTATGAGACAACCAGGTAATCAAGTTTGAACCCAGATAGAAGACAGCTCCAGTGGTGCTTTTTCGATCATCCACATCCCCAGCATGGTCACTGTCAGAGTAGCCACGCAGCTGCAGTCCCGTTTCACTGAACTTATAAACAACTCCATAATCCAGAGTACCTTTAACATACCTCAAGATCTGTTTGACAGCAGCCATATGCTCACTTGTGGGTGACTCCATGAATCAACTCACAATGCCAACAATGCTACGATACATCGTCGCATCAACAGGAGGAATCTTACTATGCTTGCTCAATTTCTGCCTTGGCTCCATGGGAACTTTGGTTGCATAACAATCTGCCATACCACACTTCTCCAGAATCTGAGCTGCATAAGAGGATTGGCTAATGGTGATAGTAGATTGAGTTTATTTTACCTCAATCCCAAGATAATAGCTTAGCAGGCCCAAATCACTCATGCAGAATTTCCTTTTCATCTGCTCTTTGATCTCATCAATCTCCTTGCTGCTACCTCCTGTAATTATGAGGTCATCCACATACACCCCTACCAGCAGAGTTGAGTTTCCACTGAATTTCTTGTAGACAGCATGTTCTAATGGGCATTTTTCAAACCCCATTGAGACTACTTTCTGATCAAGTTTTGAGTTCCAGGCACGCGGTGCTTGTCGCAGCCCATAGAGAGCCTTGCTCAACTTTAGCACCTTATCCTCATCACATTTCTTCTCATACCCAGGTGGCTGGGTGACATACACATCCTCGGACAGATCGCCGTTTAAAAATGCAGTCTTGACATCCATGTGGTGAAGCTCCCAGTTCTCTTGCGCTGCTGGTGCTATCAGCAAACGCACTGTCTCGAGTCTTGCAACTGGCGCAAAAACTTCTTCAAAATCAATCCATGGACGTTGCACATATCCCATCGCTACTAGGCGTGCTTTGTATTTGACAACCCTTCCAGCTGAATTCTTCTTTAGTTTATAAACCCACTTGAGGCCTATAGGTTTTTGTCCAGGTGGAAGTGTTGTGAGCTGCCAAGTCTTGTTACTCCTGATCGACTCAAGCTCCGCTTCCATAGCACACCGCCACTTGTGCTCTTTGCTGGCCTGTCTATGATCAGAAGGTTCCTCTGACCCCATGAGACAAAGTTCTGAACTTGCTTCTACTTCTATTGTTTCCTCGAACAGATCATCAAGAAGCTTGTATCTTCTCTACCCATCAGTTGGAGTCGGAAGCGATGCATCAGTCGGTGGAGACACAAAGTTGGGTGACCAAGGTGAAGGAGTGCTCTCACTTGATGTTGGTGTGCCCGGAGTAGCAGGTGTGCCAATGGTGCAGTCAGTGCTCTCACTTGATGTCGATGTGCCCGGAGTAGCAGGTGTGCCAATGGTGGATTCAGGCTTCGCACCTCCTGTTCCTGGTGTCCTAGTTGCTTCAGGTTCAGAAATAGGGACAGTGTACTGTACTGAAAATGTGCCCATAGATGTTAAATTTTCCATGGTTTCTGAATCCCACTTCCATTGCTCATCTTCTGCAAACACAACATCTCGAGATACACACAACTTTTTCGTCTCCGGATCATACATCCGGTAGGCCTTGGACTTTGGTTCATATCCTATGAAAACCATGGCAGAGCTCCGATCAGCCAGCTTGGGGAGGTGACCACCCACCTTTTTTACATAACCGACACACCCAAAGGTTATTAGGTGTTCAACACTTGGTTTCTTCCCATACATTGCTTCGTATGGAGTCATCCCAATTATACTTTTGGTCGGCGCTCGATTCAAAAGGTAAACAGCAGCCACAACTGCTTCTCCCCAAAATGCTCCAGGCAACGCCTTACTTTTCATCATGCTTCTCGCCATGTTGATCACTGTCTAGTTCCTGCGCTCGACCACGCCATTTTGTTGTGGCGAATACGGCGCGGTGAGGTAGTGAGTGATACCAAGCTCTTCACAGTAAACCTCAAATTCTTTCGAAGTAAACTCACCACCTCTATCTATTCTGAGTGCTCTGAGCTTCACATCTTTCTTGAGCTCTACTGCAGCCTTTACTTTCTTCAGAGCAGCAAATGCTTCATCTTTGCTTCGGATCAGCTCCACCCACATAAAACGTGAGTTGTCGTCGACCAACAAGAGAAAGTATTGTTTTCCAGTAAATGTTGGTGGCGAGACTGGACAACAGAGATCACCATGCATCAGCTCTAACGGCTGCTCTGCTCGATAGCGAGCTGCTGTAGGGAAAGGTGCACGCCGTTGCTTTCCTAGCATGCAACCGTCACAAACTCTGTCAACCTGGTCCGCGTAAGGCATTCCTCGCACCATTCCTTTCGATGAGAGGGACCTCAATGCATGGAAATTAATATGGCCATAGTGGGCATGCCATAACCAGGACTCATCCTTGGTCTTTGTCAAGAGGCATTTAGGATGTGCAAGATTGATATTCAGAATATACAGTCGATTGTGCGACCTCTTCACTCTGGCCAGTAGCTTACGCTGTCTATCAAGTACTGTCATCACTCCAAACTCAATTTCAGTCTTGCAACCAATCTCATCTAGCTGCCCTACACTGATTATATTGCTCTTTAGCCTTGGAATGAAGTATACCTCTGTCAACAACTTGTACTCTCCAGTGTGACCATGAAATAGGACTGACCCCCGGCCGCAGATGTCCATTGTTGATCCATCACCAAATTTTACTGTTCCCTTCATGGCACTGTCAAGCTCAGCAAATCTCCCCACATCGCCTGTCATGTGGTTACTAGCACCAGTGTCGAGGTACCATGACATGTTCTGTGTGCCTGTCAACTTCGGCACAATCCTATCCTCATGTAGCATGACGTACTCACTCGGGGTCTGTACAGATTCAGATTTAGTGAGCTCACACGCAACAGACAATAGAAGACCTGGTTCATCATCACCTTCTTTCTCGGCAAGGTTTGCCTTTTCCCTCTTCGGCTCAGGGCAATCTGACTGGAAGTGTCCCATATCATTACAGTTGAAGCACCTTACTTTGCTTATGTCAAACTTTATGTGCTTTCTTGACCTTCTCTTTGCCTTTTCCTTTGCCGCTGGACTGGACACACTCACCGCGCGTCTTTTCATGCCCAGCACCCTTCTTGCCGCCTGAGCTAGACCCGCAGCCACTGTCAGTCATCTTCTTGCCTTTCATCAGCGTCTCTAGCGCACGGGTAACGAGCATCAGTTTCTCGTCCTTGTCACCACGGCTCTGCCGCCGCCCACGTTGGTTCTCCTCAAATGTCGTGAGCCGCCCGACGGCCTCCTGCACCGTCATGGTCGTGAGGTCGCCCCACTGCTCAATAGTGTTGACGATGTCGGCAAACCGATCTGGCACGGCACTGAACAACCTCTCCACCACGGCTTCCTCGCCGAGGGTGATACCGAGGAAGCGGATTTCACTCACCAACGTGGTGAGCTTCCTGGCAAACTCCGGGATCATCTCCCCATCACCCATGTCGAGGCGATCAAACTGCCTCTTGAGTTGGCGCACACGTGCCTTCTTCATGCGGTCCTCGCCGACGCGCGCGCACCGAATCAGCTCCCACGCCTCCTGTGCAGTGTCGCAATCTGCAACCTGCATCATAACGTGATCTGGAATTGATTGAGACAGAGCAGCGAATGCCCCCTCGTCGGTGGCCTGATAAAACTCGCCGGAGCCCTCGATTGCCGACCAGACGCGCAAGGCCTTCATCAACACCTTCATCTTCACAGCCCACAAGGAGTAGTTCGTGTCCGTCAGCATCGGATACTGAACGGGCACATTCGTGGCTCTCAACGGGGTAGCGAGCACCACAGCGCCGCCGTCCGCGTCGCTGGCACCGGCCTTCCTGGCCGCTGGCGGCGTGTACTTTCCGCCGCTCCCGCTCTTGTTCCCATCTCCCGCTCTTGTTCCCATCGCCTTTCGTCGGAGAGGTGTCTCCCATCGCCGCCGCCAATCACCTCCTGCTACAGCTGCCGCCAAACACCACAAGAACCCTAAAGACCCTAGGGCTCTGATGCCAATTGTCAGATTTTTTTAGACCAGAATCATACACACAATAGCTGGACTAAACGACTCAACAACGCCTTAACTGCATCTTTTCTGGACTTCTTTCCTTTATTCAGAAGACGGAGCTATCCCCAACAGACAGCCCGATAAGATCGCGCATGATCCTTCTATCATGTGCCATCCCACGCAATCAGATCGTAGCCAACCACTAAACTCACTGATCCGCTAATCTTGCCACAACGTAAACACAGTACGTTTCTGGCACTACAAAAAAAACGACTTGGCCTGAAACTACTACTTTTTGAACCAAGTGTACAATTTATTATTCAGAGCTAGCTTACTGAAGGAAACTGAAAAATACTTGCAGCACGGGACTTGACTTCAACAGAACAGTGGTGCAGCCAAGCGGCAACCACGATGGTAGGGCATTGCGGAGACAAAGGATGGAGAGAGATAGGGCAAGGGAGTCCTACTGCTGGTGGAGGCATGCAGGTGGAGCTCGAGCACCACTTCGCGGGCGACACAAGGAGTCGCAGGGCTTTCCAGCAACTACGGTGGTGCGGGTTGATCTGGGGAGGCTGGGAGAGCTGCCTCCTATGGGCGCTGGTTCGGGCTGACGTTTCCGTCATGTGGACTGCTACAAAATTGCTTGATACTGTATGTGTGTATCTATATGTGTGCGGCTGGTAAATTGTTGGATGTCTATGTATTTGTGCGTGTGCTGCTGCTAGCCTGCTAACTTGCTGTCTACAGTTGGCTTCTGAGTTTATTACTTCGAGATATTATTACACATGAACCTATGATCACAAGAGGAGAAATACGTAGCACTGTGATTGTTCTTGCTCAATAACTACAAGAACACACCACCTCCAAGAACAAACAAACTACTGCCCAAGGAATTCAGCCATTAAAAAAAAACTCTGCCAAGAAAAAAGAGAGAGAAAAGTGTAGTTGCAGAAGCCGGCGATCAAGACACAACACGAGCGAGGGAGGAAGAGCGAGAGGTGGATGACGATAGTTTGCGCTGCGAACTGCCTCGGCAGCTTTTCGGGCTTTTCTGTTATTGTGCAAACTCTCCAACGAGCTGCTGAAAAACAGGAAGAAATGGTCGCCCACGAACGAGCCTACAGATCGCGCCATCCCACGACGCTCGTCGTGCTTGAACCCTACATGCTCGCCACGACCTGCGTGATCCATGCCATCCCATGGCGCTGCATCAGGCGAGCTACAAAGTCGCTAACTACTTAACTGAAAACTACTGCATCTGTACGTGCACACGCACACGCTGACAGACTGAAACTTATTCAGCTAACTAACTGTACTAACTGAACTCTTCTGAACTTGTTGGTGTAGTAGATTATCTAACAAATCACCCCCTAATCTGCTGCACCTGTGTGGTCCCAAGCCTGCCTCGTAGCTCACTGAACTGAGTCCTCCCCAGTGACTTGGTGAGTATGTCCGCGACTTGATCACCTGTTCTCACGTGCTCGACATTTACCCTGCCCAGCTCAACACACTCTCGAATATAATGATATCTGAGATCGATGTGTTTGCTCCGCTCATGATGGACCGGGTTTTTACTGAGCTCAATGGCTGACTTGTTGTCGATCTTCAGCTTCACTTTCTGAACCTCTTCGCCAACCATTTCTGCAAGGAGCCTACTCAGCCAAACAGCCTGTGTGGCAGCAGTTGCTCCTGCTATGTACTCTGCCTCACATGACGACAGGGCCATTATCTTCTGCTTCTGCAAGGTCCAAGTAATCACTCCAGATCCAAGGAAGTAAACGAACCCAGTGGTGCTCTTGCGATCATTGAGATCTGCAGCATGATCACTGTCACTGTAGCCTGTCAACACAACCTTCTCTCCTTTCCTGAAGAAACAATCAAGGCCAAGTGTACCTTTGATGTAACGCAGAAGCTGCTTGACAGCAGACCAGTGTTCCTTCCCAGGTGACTCCATGAACCTGCTGAGAATCCCTACGGCATAAGCAATGTCAGGCCTGGTGTTTACCAGATATCTCAGGCTGCCAATCAAACTGCGGTATTGTGTTGAGTCCACTGCCTGGCCAGTGTTCTTCTTTAGTTTCAGGCGATTTTCCATCGGCATGCTGCTGTAGTTGCAGTCGCTCATGAGTGCATCCTCCAAAACCTTCGCTGCATAGCTCGACTGGCACACTCTAATCCCATCATTCTCTTGCTTCACCTTAATTCCCAGGTAATAGCTGAGGAGACCGAGATCTGTCATCTGAAAGAGCTCTTGCATCTGCTTCTTGAAGTGTTCAATGGCTTCAGCTTCTGTGCCCGTGATTATCAGATCATCCACATAAACCCCAACAAGCAGAAAACCTTCTTTGTCTTCCCGCCTATACAACGCATGATCGAGCTGGCAGCGCTTGAAACCAAGTGAATGGAGTGTGGCGTCCAGTTTTGCATTCCATTCGCGCGGAGCCTGACGGAGACCATACAGAGCCTTCTGAAGCTAGAGTACGCAGTGTGCGTTGTTGCTGTCGACAAAACCTGCAGGCTGGTGAACATACACTTCTTCCTCGAGATCTCCATTCAGGAACGCGGAGCGGACATCCATGTGATGCACACGCCAGCTCCGGTGAGCTGCCACGGCCAGCAGTAGCCGCACCGTCTCCAAATGAGCGACAGGAGCGAAAACCTCATCAAAATCCACTCCCTGCCGCTGTGCATATCCTTTCGCGAACAAACGAGCCTTGTGCTTTATGATTTTCCCATCCGGATCGCGCTTGACCTTGAAAACCCATTTCAGTCCAATGGCGCGGTGGCCGACGGGCAGCGTGGCTGGGACTCAGGTGTCGTTGGAGCGGATCGACTCCATCTCCGTCTCCATTGCGCTGCACCAAGCTGGTTCATCCAAGGCCTCCTGCACGGACGCGGGCTCCTCTGCTGCAGAGAGTCAGAGCCCGCTGTACTCCAAAGTGCACGCCGGTGCATGGTCGATGATGTACTCCATTGATTTGAAGCGGACGGGCACCCCCTCGGCGTCGAAATCCTCGCCGGTGGGCGGTGTCACCCACCCGTCATCTAAGTCATACGGAGCAGCTGGTGTGGACGGGCTTGGACCCGCCGAGGCCGGCGTGCCTGACACACTCGGTGTGTCCACGGCGGATCTGCCGGACACGGGCGTCCTCGACGAGCTTGGCGCAAGCGGTGAACTGGGTGCAGTGGGTGTTGGAGATGCGCTCGGCGGCATCGCCGAGTCCGGTGACACAGAGTAGGTCGTGGTCGTGGGCACGCCTGCGTCGGAGTACACGACCATGACCTCGGGAGCACGCTCCGAGTCGCCACCGTCCTTGCTCCAGTCCCAGCGCCTGTCTTCTTCGAAATGCACATCGCGCGTGATGTACAGGTGCTTGCCGACTGGGTCGTACAGCCGATAGCCCTTTGTGCCCGCCTCACATCCCAGAAATATGCCCGGCCGCGACCTGTCCGACAGCTTTGTCACGCCGGGGCCGACGAGCTTTACATGCGTGACACAGCCGAAGGTGCGGAAGTAGTCGATCGCTGGCTTCTTCTTGCGCTACGCCTCGTAGGGTGTCATCCCTTGCAGACTTCTTGTCGGAGAACGGTTGAGTATGTGCACCGCCGTGCGCACCGCCTCGCCCCAGAACGTGCTGGGCACGCCCATGCTTTTCAACAGGCTGCGTGCCATCTCTACCACAGACTGGTTACGGCGCTCGACGACTCCATTCTGTTGTGGAGAATACGGAGCCGTCGTGTTCCTTAGGATGCCGAGATCCTCGCAGTACGCGGTGAACTCGTTGGAGTTGAACTCCCCACCACGATCGGTGCGGAATGCTCTGAGCTTTCTGCCACTCTATGTCTCCGCGGCCGCCTTGATCTTTCTGAAGAATTTGAACGCCTCGTCCTTGCTCCTCAGCACTTCCAACCACATGTATCTACTGTGATCATCAACAATGAGCATAAAGTACTTGTTACCGGACGTGGTCGCCGACGTGATGGGCCACTACAAGAAATATGTCAACTTAGTGACCCTGGAAGAATTGGTCATAGATCTATGACCATTTCAGACCAATTGGTCAAAAGCTGTTCGGGGGGCTCCAAACCCTAAACTATAACGACCATTTTGGTCAGAAAGGTCATAATTTCCTTACACGAAATGGTCATAAAGCAGATAGCACTGGTTCGCTGCCTTATTTCTAGCTGATCATGACCAATATAGATGGTCATAACCTTGTAAATTGTGGTGGGTTGCTACGACTAGGCGCCACCTCATCAGTTTTGCCTATGTGTCATGTCCATGTGGCAGTTTTTGCCCTAGGCTGTGAAGCAACCTATATTTCTGTCATTCCCAAAATTCCCCAAAAAATCTCATAAATTCTTTGGGTCATATCTTCGTCAAATATGTCAAAAACCTTCCTTGCCTAGTTCAAAAATAATTCAAAAATATTCATTTTCCTATTCTATTCAAAAAAAGACTTTGTGAAGGAAGTACCACTTTGGCATGTCCAAATGGTATCCATTTTCTGCAGTGCTTTCCTATGCCCAAATAACTATCCTCCACCAAATGCCAGCTCAATCCATTCATTATTTTGAGCCCATCTTCAACATTCGTATTTATGTCCAGTGTGGTACTTTGCAAAGCAAGTACCACCTAGACTCCTCCTTTTGAGCTGAAATTTGTGAAGACGGTCTTCTTAGTAACTGATCATCCACAACCAAAACTCACGCCCATTAGCCATGTGCATTTCCCGTACCGCTAATCAAACACTTGGCTGCTAATTCATGTTTGAGCATCGATCGGTCTCCTCGTGAGAATCTTATGTTGTAATTTTCTTCCTAGCACCTACCTGGTGAGTGGCCAACCCACTAGACATGCCTAGGCCGCCCAGAACACATGGCAACGCCACAGTCACGCGGTGACCACGCGGCGGGCATGCGAGTTTACGCGCTCTAGAGTTGGGGCCCTCGACAACCGCCCAAACCTCGACGTATCGCCATCAAACCATGTATTTATGATTAAATATGTACTTATGTACCTAGAAATGATTTTTGGAAAAAATAAATAGCAAACTATGAGGCAGCCGCAGTTCAAATTTGACCCGCTTCCAGCTGAATCGGCGGAAATTTGTCTTTTTCATGAGAGGTGGATCAAAAAATTTTACACCCAACCATTTTGTCAATTGTGCATTAAATATGTCCTAGTATTTTATAAAATTGATTTGGTCAAATTTTGCAACAATTATTTGGGAGGTCCTTCACAAAAAAACTCCTTTTGGGCACTCCAAAAATGGAAAATGATTTTTTCGTCCAAAGAAAATGAAAACTTCCTTAAGCAATATTGTTTGCCATTCCAAGATGCACCCTTGTGCACAGTATGAGATCATTTGAACAAACTATGCTATGAATGTGGCCATAGGATTGATCATTTGGCTTGAAAGCCATGAATCTTCACGCATGATAGCTTATTTCTGAGAACACTTTTTTAAAAGAATTACCGTATTACAAGTTTATTATTTTTCCTGGTAACTTGGTCATATATAATGACACAATGCGAAGGTTTTCCAATTTTTTTATTTTTTTTTTTAATTTTTTATGCCCGTTTCAAAATGCGGACAAAACGGCGGGAATGACCGTTCCTAGCTAGTAGTTGAATCTTGGAATTTTTTTGGTGTTTCTCTGATTAAATAGATACTTATGTACCTAGAAATGATTTTTGGAAAAAATAAATAGCAAACTACAAGGCAGCTATAGTTCAAATTTGACCCGCTTCCAGCTGAATCGGCTGAAATTTGTCTTTTTCACGAGAGGTGAATCAAAACTTTTGACACCCAACCAGTTTGTCATTCGTGCATTAAATATGACCTAGTATTTTAGAAAATTGATTTGGTATAATTTTGCAACAATTATTTGGGAGGTCCTTCACAAAAAAATCTCCTTTTGGGCACTCGAAAAATGGAAAATGAATTTTTCATCCAAAGAAAATGAAACGTTCCTTAGGCAATATTGTTTTCCATTCCAAGATGCACCCTTGTGCAAAATATGAGATTATTTGAACAAACTATGCCATGAATGTGGCCATAGGATTGATCATTTGGCTTGAAAGCCATGAATCTTCACGCATGATAGCTCATTTCCGAGAACACTTTTTAAAAAAATTTGCCGTATTACAAGTTTATTATTTTTCCTGGAAACTTGGTCATATATAATGACACAATGCGAAGGTTTTCCAATTTTTTGATTTTTTTTTGAATTTTTTATGCCCGTTTCAAAATGCGGTGAAAACGGCGGGAATGACCGTTCCTAACTAGTGGTTGAATGTTGATATTTTTTTGGTGTTTCTCTGATTAAATAGATACTTATGTAACTAGAAATGATTTTTGGAAAAAATAAGGAGCAAACTATGAGGCAACTACAGTTCAAATTTGACCCGCTTCCAGCTGAATCGATGGAAATTTGACTTTTTCACGAGAGGTGGATCGAAACTTTTGGCACCCAACCATTTCGTCAATTGTGCATTAAATATGTCCTAGTATTTTAGAAAATTTATTTGGTCCAATTTTGCAACAATTATATTATAGGTCCTTCACAAAAAATCTCATTTTGGGCACTCGAAAAATGATTAAAAATAGCTAGAAAGATGAGAAATGCATACAAATTGGTGATCACACATAAAATGTGGTCTAACTTGAGTGAAAATTTGTGTGGTTCCATTTTGCAAAATATTTTTGATAACTGCTTTACAAAACCCCTCTATTTTTATTACTAGGAAACTATTTTAAAACATAGATTTTCTCGGCCAATCAGGACTCTTCCCATGGATCACCCCACTATAGCCGATCTGAACCGTCCGTTGTAGCCTATCTAAACCATCCACCTCTCAACAGCCCAATCCAAACCCTAGCAGCTCCCGGCCGCCTCTCTCTTCCCCTCTCCCTGAGAACACACTCGCCGCCGCCTCTCTCTCTCCATCGACGACGACGTCTCTCTCACCTCGCCTCCAGTTCACGATCTCCTGTCCCCACCCCGTTGCCCCTACCCACCCACCGGCGAACCTCGCTCACGGGCTCCGCCGGCGCTCTCACCCACCCATCGGCGCTCTCAAAATCCGCTCTGCTCCTCTCCCCGATCCAAATCTAACCCAAGCTTCCCGTCCTCCGCCGCCGCCCCGTCCTCCATTGCCGGAGTTCCCTCCCCCGCCGCAGCCATGACGTCACGGCCATGCACCACCCACCTCCTGATCCCTCCGCCCGCTCGCGCCCCTGCTCCCTCTCCGCCTACGGGGCCGCGCCCCTCGCGCTGCTGCCCGACGGCGCGGGCGGGTGCGCGGGCCTCGACCCACGGGGCTCGGCCAAGTGGCGGGTGAGCGATGGCTTCGCGAGGGGGGCGGAGGAGGCCAGGGCGGTGGTCCTCGTCGACGTGTACGTCCCCATCGCCGCCTGGTCCGGGTAGAAGATCCAGCGCTCACACTCCTCCTCCGCCACCGGCATTTTTTTATGCTCTGTGACTCTATGAGGTTAGGCGTTTGACTCTGATAATGCCTTGCCTGCTCGTTGAATTGCAGGCACCGTCGTGAGGAGGAAGAAAGGGTTTGTTCTTGCCGATTTGGCTCATCCTGGTGATGAGGTGCTCGTCGCTATGGGTGGACAGGGCGGGGTGAGTTGGTAGATGTTACGCTCTATTGTCGTATTAGAATGTTTAAACAGAGTGATTGAATTTCTGTCTCCAAACGCGTACGGCAATTAGCAAACATTTCGACAACTATGCTAGGAGCCATGGGTTTTGCTTCAGCAATAGCAGACCAAAGCTATTCCTTATGGACAGCACAAATTCTAATGAGCTTAGTAACCATTTCATGATGATGCTCTGGTTTATGGCACTTGCAGGAAAACTGTGTAAACTGCTTGCTACGTATCGTAGCTAACCAATTTTAACATGTCAACACGCATTTGTGTAGTTTTAACACACTTAAGTTGAATCGTTCTACCCCTGAAAACCTGTATCTGATAATATACCCAAAGTGCATTCTGAGGGCTGTGTCAGTGTCTATAACTAGGATTGTGTTGCCAATGGATGCCATTTTAGGACAGTAAAACTGAGCCTAATCCCAGCCCTCTCACTCCTCCTTCATTTTTGGCCGTCCGTTTTAGTAATTGAGGTGTTTCTGACTGTCGGATCTGCTGCCCAACATACATTGCGTTGTTTGAGCTGTGTATGTATATACTACTACAGCAGCCAGAAGCAATCCATTTTATTAAATGCATTATGGTTAGGATTTAGTCATGGCATGACCTTGTTTTTTTTTTAAATCTGCTTGCAAGTTTACTATTTTTTCAGAACCATCATCTTACATTTTCTTGTTTCATGTACAGCCTGCCAAAAATGGCTAACTCTCCGCCTAGGAGGAGAAGCACCACCTCAGGTTTGTCAATTGCTCCTCCCCTTCTATTCTCATCTTCTTCTCCATCATGTAAAGTAGCCAACTATAGCAACATGGATAACAATGAACCATCATGTGAAGGGCTAAAATCATCTCAATGGGACAGAACATTAGTTGGTTATCTTATAGCTCAAATGCATTAACAGTGAATAATTTCTATTTTTGATAGTAAACATTGGGTGACATGGCAAACAAAATTTCCTGCAGCACACTTATCTTGCAGACATCTAATATGCAATTGGAATAACATGTGAAATACTAATTTTATTTTTTTAGTTGCATATGTCATTCGTGCATCGATTCCTTTTCTGATGTACCAGCTCCCTAATCATGTTTTAGTCTTCGGGTTGGTATGTTAGGAGAACCTAGGCGTGCTATGTGGGGAAGCAAAGAAGCAGCTCACAACTCCGGCCTGCAACTCCAGATGAAGGCACCGCGACGACACATCATGCTACTCCCTTGGAAGGTCGGCTCCTGGACCAGTGTGTGCTCTGCTGCGCGGTGTATTTATATTTGGCATGTAGTCTCCGGCAGTGACGCATTACGGTATACTAGTAATGAAGTAGGCGTGTGTTTGCTGTACCACACATAAACAGTCTCTGTTCGCCGTGTTTTTGTTTTACTTTGGTTCAGACAACATCTAGATAGTATGCAATTCCTGCAAGATCACTTTGCGTAGCATGAAATTTTGAAAAGCTGTTGATGCATGATTCATCTTCCATTTTCGAAACAGACCTATATCGTTGTTTATCTAACTATGCGTGTATTAATTGTTTGTCAGGAAATCGTCCGTGAGGATGACGAGAAGCTATGGGAGCTGAAGGAGAAGCACGTCGAGGAGGTGTGCGCCCTGGTGACCAATGCGTTGCTGGAGGTGAATGAGTACAACCTGAGCGGGCGCTACTCGGTGCCGGAGTTGTGGAACTTCAAGGAGAATCGCAAGGCGACGCTCAAGGAGGTGGTGGAGTTCGTCCTCAAGCAGTGGCGCACCCTCAAGAAGAGGAAGCGTTGGGCTGAGCTGAGCACGCTGCTGTGACTAAAGCTGAGGTACCTAGGGCCCGTCGATTAGCAAAGCAAAACCCTACCTGTGAATCTCTCTCTAGTTCTAGCTGCTCTGCCATGGACATTGGGTATACATACACTCTGCAACCTACATTAGTCTTAATGGATTGGTGGTTTGTGCTGGCAGGACGGGGAGAAGAAGGACGAGGCGGCGGACGCTACAAAGAAGGGGTCGGGGTCCGACTCGAATGACGACGAGCAGGAGACCCAGTAGAAGAAGAAGGAAGGGGGCATCTCCCACAAGAAGAAAAAGGTCTGTTTTCTCTCCCTCTTTCTGTGTCTGCCTGATTGTTGAATTACCTGTTGGCTAAGCATGAATTTTGCTGTTTTGGTTTATGTTTTGTAGCTGGAACAAAGGGTGAAGATTGCAGAGCTGAAGTAGATATGCAACAGGCCCGATGTCGTCGAAGTAAGCCACCCTCCTGCCTTTTTTGTGAAACAAGTGTGCTGGCAATTGTTGGAAATATGCCCTAGAGGCAATAATAAAAGAGTTATTATTATATTTCCTTGTTCATGATAATCGTTTATTATCCATGCTATAACTGTATTGATTGGAAACTCAAATACACGTGTGGATGAATAGACAGACTTTGTGTCCCTAGTGAGCCTCTACAGGACTAGCTCGTTGATCAAAGATGACCGCGGTTTCCAGGTCATAGACATGAGTTGTCATTTGATAACGGGATCACATCATTAGGAGAATGATGTGATGGACGAGACCCAAACGTTAACATAGCTTTTGATCGTGTCAGTTATCGCTATAGTTTTCTGCATGTCAAGTATAAGTTCCTATGACCATGAGATCATGTAACTCACTGACACCGTAGGAGTGCTTTGTGTGTGCCAAACGTCGCAACGTAACTGGGTGACTATAAAGGTACTCTACAGGTATCTCCGAGGGTGTCTGTTGGGTTGACATGGATCGAGACTGGGATTTGTCACTCCGTGTGACGGAGAGGTATCTCCGGGCCCACTCGGTAATACGTCATCTCAATGAGCTCAAAGTGATCAAGTAGTTGGTCACGGGATTATGTATTACGGTAACGAGTAAAGAGACTTGCCGGTAACGAGATTGAACTAGGTATAGAGATACCGACGATCGAATCTCGGGCAAGTAACATACCGACGAGACAAAGGGAACTGTATACGGGATTGCCTGAATCCTTGACATCGTGGTTCATCCGATGAGATCATCGAGAAACATGTGGGAACCAATATGGGTATCCAGATCCCGCTATTGGTTATTGACCTGGGAGTGTCTCGGTCATGTCTACATGGTTTCCGAACCCGCAGGGTCTACACACTTAACGTTCGGTGACGCCAGGGTTGTTAGTGAGAAGAGTGCAAGGTTACCGAAGGTTGTTCGGAGTCCCGGATGAGATCCCGGACGTGACGAGGGTCTCCGGAATGGTCCGGAGACGAAGATTGATATATAGGATGAAAGGTTTCGGAGTCCGGAAGTGTTCCGGGGAGCATCGGGAAATCGGCGGACGACCGAAAGGGGTTTCGGGGGTTCCGGAAGTAGTTCTGGGCCTATTGGGCCACAAGGGGGAACACCACAGCCCTCAAGGGGCTGTGCGCCCCCCCTGGGCCCTCTCCTCATGCGGCTAAGGGGGTGGGACCCCCTAGGGCAGCCGCACCCCTTTGGAGTGGGGGGCAAGGCACCTAGGGGGGGAAACCCTAGGGCCTGGCCCTTGGCCGCCGCCCCCCCCATGCCCTGGCCGCCGGCCCCCCTAGGGGAAACCCTAGGGGCGCCCCCCTCTCCTCCTTCCCCCTATATATAGAGAGGTAGAGGGAGGGCAGCCAACACAAGTTCGTGCCTCGGTGCTGCCCTCCCTCTCCCGTAACATCTTCTTCTCCCGCGGTGCTTAGGCGAAGCCCTGCTGGAATTCTCCTCCACCATCACCACCACGCCGTCGTGCTGCCGGTTCTCCATCAACCTCTCCTCCACCCCTTGCTGGATCAAGAAGGAGGAGACGTCCCCGAGCCGTACGTGTGAAGAACGCGGAGGCACCGTTGCTTCGGTGCTAGGATCTTCGGCGATCTGAATCGCGGCGAGTACGACTCCATCATCCGCGTTCATAACGCTTCCGCTTAGCGATCTACAAGGGTATGTGGATCCTACTCTCCCCTCGTAGTTGCATCTACTAGATTGATCTTGGTGAACGTAGAGAAAATTTTTTGTTTTCCATGCAACGTTCCCCAACAGTGGCATCATGAGCTAGGATCTTGCGTAGATGCTTTCTCGAGTAGAACACAAAAGGGTTTGTGGCGTTGATGTTTAAATTGCTGCCCTCCTTAGTCTTTCTTGATTCAGCGGTATTATAGGATGAAGCGGCCCGGACCAACTTTACATGTCCACGTACATGAGACCGGTTCCATCGACAGACATGTGACTTTTGTTTCATAAGATGGCTGGCGGGTGTCTGTCTCTCCTATCTTAGTTGAATCGGAATAGAACAAGGCGGTCCTTGTAGAAGGTTAAATAGCAACTTGAATATCACCGTTGTGGTTTTGCGTAGGTAAGAAGCGTTCTTGCTAGATACCCATAGCAGCCACGTAAAACATGCAACAACAAATTAGAGGACGTCTAACTTGTTTTTGCAGGGTATGTATGTGATATGATATGGCCAATGACATGATGAAATATATTTGATGTATGAGATGATCATGTTGTAATAGTTAATATCGACTTGCATGTCGATGCATACGGCAACCGGCAGGAGCCATAGGGTTGTCTTTAATTTTTGTATGACCTGCGTGTCAATCATTAAGCGCTTTGTAATGCTTTAATTTATCGCTAAACGGTAGCAATAGTAGTAGGAGCATGGTGGGCGCTGACAACCCCGATGGCGACACGATGATGGAGATCATGATGATGGGGATCATGGTGTGGCGCCGGTGACGATGGAGATCATGCCGGTGCTTTGGAGATGGAGATCAAAAGCACGAGTTGATGGCCATATCATGTCACTTATGATTTGCATGTGATGTTAATCCTTTTATGCATCTTATTTTGCTTAGGACGACGGTAGCATTATAAGATGATCCTTCACTAAAATTTCAAGATAAAAATGTGTTCCCCCCGAGTGTGCGCCGTTGCGAAGGTTCGTCGTTTCGAAGCACCACGTGATGATCGGGTGTGATAGACTCTACGTTCGCATACAACGGGTGCAAGCCAGTTTTGCACATGCAGAACACTCGGGTTAGACTTGACGAGCCTAGCATGTACAGACATGGCCTCGGAACACGGAGGACCGAAAGGTCGAGCATGAGTCATATGGTAGATATGATCAACATGTTGATGTTCACCATTGACACCACCTCATCTCACGTGATGATCGGACTTGGGTTGGTGAATTTGGATCATGTCACGCTCGAATGACCGGAGGGATGTCAATTTGAGTGGGAGTTATAAATAATTTGATTAGGTAATAACTCACTTATCATGAACAATAGTCTAAAATGTCTTTGCAAATTTTGGTTGTAGATGGCTCGCGCAGTAGCTCCCCTGAATTTTAATGCGTTCCTAGAGAAAGCTAAACTGAAAGATGACGGGAGCAACTTTGTGGACTGGCTCCGCAATCTGAGGATCATCCTCACAGCTGCCCAAAAGGTTTATGTCCTAAATGCACCGCTAGGTGAACCCCCCGCTCCTGGAGCCTCTGCGGACGTTATGAACGTCTGGCAGACGCGTTCGGATGACTATTCGATAGTGCAGTGTGCCATGTTGTACGGCTTGGAAGGAGGACTTCAAAGGCGTTTTGAACGTCATGGTGCATATGAGATGTACACGGAGTTGAAGTTCATCTTTGAAAAGAATGCTAAGATCGAAAGGTATGAGACCACCGATAAATTCTTTGCTTGCAAGATGGAGGAGAATTCGTCTGTCAGTGAGCACTTGCTGAAGATGTCTGGGTACTATACCCGCATAGCTGATCTGGGACTTGTGTTCCCGGATGAGGCTATCATTGACAGAATTCTCCAGTCACTCCCTCCAAGCTACAAGAGCTTCGTGCAGCAGTACAACATGCAAGGGATGAATAAAACCATCGCCGAGCTGTTTTCAATGCTGAAAGTCGCTGAGGCAGACATCCAGAACGAGTATCAAGTGTTGATGGTCAATAAAACCACCAGTTTCAAGAAGAATGGCAAGGGCAAGAAGGGTAACTCTAAGAAGGGTGGCAAAGCAGTTGCTAATCCAGTGAAGAAACCCAAGGCTGGGCCCAAGCCAGAGACTGAGTGTTTCTATTGCAAGGGGAACGGCCACTGGAAGCGGAACTGCCCCAAGTATCTGGCGGACAAGAAGGGGGCCAACAACAACAAAGGTATATGTGATATACATGTTATTGATGTGTACCTTACCAACTCTCGTTGTAGTGCCTGGGTATTTGATACCGGTTCGGTTGCTCACATTTGCAACTCTAAACAGGAACTGCGGAATAAACGGAGGCTGGCGAAGGACGAAGTGACGATGCGCGTGGGAAATGGTTCCAAGGTTGATGTGATCGCCGTCGGCACGCTCGCTCTTCGATTACCATCGGGATTAGCTATGAACCTGAATAATTGTTATTTAGTGCCTGCGTTAAGCATGAATATTATATCTGGATCTTGTTTATTGCGAGACGGTTACTCATTTAAATCAGAGAATAATGGTTGTTCTATTTATATGAGTAATATCTTTTATGGTCATGCACCCGAAGTTAGGGGTTTATTCTTATTGAATCTCGATAGTGATGATACACATGTTCATAACATTGATGCCAAAAGATGTAGAGTTGATAATGATAATACCACTTTCTTGTGGCACTGCCGTCTGGGTCATATCGGCGTGAAACGCATGAGGAAGCTCCATGCTGATGGACTTTTGGAGTCTCTTGATTTTGAATCACTTGACACGTGCGAGCCGTGCCTCATGGGCAAGATGACAAGGACCCCGTTTTCAGGGACAATGGAACGGGCAAGTGACTTATTGGAAATCATACATACTGATGTGTGCGGTCCGATGAGTGTAACGGCGCGCGGTGGATATCGTTATTTTCTCACCTTCACTGACGACTTAAGTAGATATGGGTATATTTACTTGATGAAGCATAAGTCTGAAACTTTTGAAAAGTTCAAGCAATTTCAGAGTGAAGTTGAAAATCATCGTAACAGGAAGATCAAGTTCCTACGATCTGATCGAGGGGGAGAATATCTGAGTTATGAGTTTGGTGATCACTTAAGAAAATGTGGAATTGTTTCACAGTTGACGCCACCTGGAACACCACAGCGTAATGGTGTGTCCGAACGTCGTAATCGAACCCTATTAGATATGGTGCGTTCTATGATGTCTCTTGCCGATTTGCCACTATCGTTTTGGGGATATGCGTTAGAGACAGCTGCATTCACTTTAAATAGGGCTCCATCTAAGTCCGTTGAGACAACACCGTATGAACTATGGTTTAGTAAGAAACCGAAGTTGTCTTTTCTCAAGGTTTGGGGTTGCGATGCTTATGTCAAAAGGCTTCAGCCAGAAAAGCTCGAACCCAAAGCGGACAAATGTGTCTTCATAGGATACCCAAAAGAAACTGTTGGGTACACCTTCTATCTCAGATCCGAAGGCAAAGTGTTTGTCGCTAAGAACGGGTCCTTTCTCGAGAAGGAGTTTCTCTCGAAAGAATTGAGTGGGAGGAAGGTAGAACTTGATGAGGTTATTGAACCTCTGCTTCAACCAGAGAGTAGCGCAGCGCAGAAAGATGTTTTTGTGGAGCCTGCAGAGGTTGAAGAGGAAGCAAATGATGATGATCAAGAAGCTTCTGATCAAGTTACTACTGAACCGCGTAGGTCGACAAGGGTACGCACTGCACCTGAGTGGTACGGTAACCCTGTCTTGGAGGTCATGTTGTTAGACAACGGTGAACCTACGAGCTATGGAGAAGCGATGGTGGGCCCAGATTCCGACAAATGGTTAGAGGCCATGAAATCCGAGATGGGATCCATGTATGAAAACAAAGTATGGACTTTGGAAGTATTACCTGAAGGGCGGAAAGCCATTCAGAATAAATGGATTTTTAAGAGGAAGACGGACGCTGACGGTAATGTCACCGTGTATAAAGCTCGACTTGTGGCAAAGGGTTTTTCACAAGTTCAAGGGATTGACTACGATGAGACTTTCTCACCCGTAGCGATGCTTAAATCCGTCCGAATCATGTTAGCAATAGCTGCATATTTCGATTATGAAATTTGGCAGATGGATGTCAAGACAGCGTTCCTTAACGGTTTTCTTAAGGAAGAGTTGTATATGATGCAACCAGAAGGTTTTGTCGATCCAGAGAATGCTGACAAAGTATGCAGGCTCCAGCGTTCCATTTATGGGCTGGTGCAAGCATCTCGGAGTTGGAATCTTCGCTTTGATGAGGTGATCAAAGCATTTGGGTTTATACAAGTTTACAATGAAGCTTGTATTTACAAGAAAGTGAGTGGGAGCTCTATAGCGTTTCTAATATTATATGTGGATGACATATTGCTGATTGGAAACAATATAGAATTTTTGGATAGCGTGAAGGGGTATTTGAACAAGAGTTTTTCGATGAAAGATCTCGGTGAAGCTGCTTTCATATTGGGCATCAAGATCTATAGAGATAGATCAAGACGCTTGATAGGACTTTCACAAAGCACGTACCTTGATAAAGTTTTGAAGAAGTTCAAAATGGATCAATCCAAGAAGGGGTTATTGCCGGTGTTACAAGGTACAAAGTTGAGTAAGACTCAATGCCCAGTGACTGCGGATGATAGAGAAAAGATGAGTGTCGTCCCCTATGCTTCAGCCATAGGCTCTATCATGTATGCAATGCTGTGCACAAGACCAGATGTCAGCCTTGCCATAAGTATGGCCGGAAGGTTTCAAAGTAATCCTGGTATGGATCACTGGACAGCGGTCAAGAATATCCTAAAGTACCTGAAAAGGACCAAGGATATGTTTCTCGTTTATGGAGGTGATCAAGAGCTCGTCGTAAAGGGTTACGTCGATGCAAGCTTTGACACTGATCCGGATGACTCTAAGTCTCAAACCGGATACGTATATATTCTCAACGGGGGAGCGGTAAGCTGGTGCAGTTCCAAGCAGAGCGTGGTAGCTGATTCTACATGTGAAGCGGAGTATATAGCTGCCTCGGAGGCGGCAAAGGAAGGTGTCTGGATGAAGGAGTTCATGACAGATCTTGGAGTTGTGCCTAGTGCACTGAACCCAATGACTCTGTTCTGTGACAACACTGGTGCCATTGCTCTAGCCAAGGAACCAAGGTTTCACAAGAGGACCAGACACATAAAGCGACGCTTCAATTCCATCCGCGATTCGGTCAAGGAGGAGGACATAAACATTTGCAAAGTACACACGGATTTGAATGTTGCAGATCCGTTGACTAAGCCTCCTCCACAGGCTAAGCACGATCAACACCAAGACTCTATGGGTGTTAGATTCATTACCTTGTAATGCTAGATTATTGACTCTAGTGCAAGTGGGAGACTGTTGGAAATATGCCCTAGAGGCAATAATAAAAGAGTTATTATTATATTTCCTTGTTCATGATAATCGTTTATTATCCATGCTATAACTGTATTGATTGGAAACTCAAATACACGTGTGGATGAATAGACAGACTTTGTGTCCCTAGTGAGCCTCTACAGGACTAGCTCGTTGATCAAAGATGACCGCGGTTTCCAGGTCATAGACATGAGTTGTCATTTGATAACGGGATCACATCATTAGGAGAATGATGTGATGGACGAGACCCAAACGTTAACATAGCTTTTGATCGTGTCAGTTATCGCTATAGTTTTCTGCATGTCAAGTATAAGTTCCTATGACCATGAGATCATGTAACTCACTGACACCGTAGGAGTGCTTTGTGTGTGCCAAACGTCGCAACGTAACTGGGTGACTATAAAGGTACTCTACAGGTATCTCCGAGGGTGTCTGTTGGGTTGACATGGATCGAGACTGGGATTTGTCACTCCGTGTGACGGAGAGGTATCTCCGGGCCCACTCGGTAATACGTCATCTCAATGAGCTCAAAGTGATCAAGTAGTTGGTCACGGGATTATGTATTACGGTAACGAGTAAAGAGACTTGCCGGTAACGAGATTGAACTAGGTATAGAGATACCGACGATCGAATCTCTGGCAAGTAACATACCGACGAGACAAAGGGAACTGTATACGGGATTGCCTGAATCCTTGACATCGTGGTTCATCCGATGAGATCATCGAGAAACATGTGGGAACCAATATGGGTATCCAGATCCCGCTATTGGTTATTGACCTGGGAGTGTCTCGGTCATGTCTACATGGTTTCCGAACCCGCAGGGTCTACACACTTAACGTTCGGTGACGCCAGGGTTGTTAGTGAGAAGAGTGCATGGTTACCGAAGGTTGTTCGGAGTCCCGGATGAGATCCCGGACGTGACGAGGGTCTCCGGAATGGTCCGGAGACGAAGATTGATATATAGGATGAAAGGTTTCGGAGTCCGGAAGTGTTCCGGGGAGCATCGGGAAATCGGCGGACGACCGAAAGGGGTTTCGGGGGTTCCGGAAGTAGTTCTGGGCCTATTGGGCCACAAGGGGGAACACCACAGCCCTCAAGGGGCTGTGCGCCCACCCCTGGGCCCTCTCCTCATGCGGCTAAGGGGGTGGGACCCCCTAGGGCAGCCGCACCCCTTTGGAGTGGGGGGCAAGGCACCTAGGGGGGGAAACCCTAGGGCCTGGCCCTTGGCCGCCCCCCCCCCCCCCCCC
>LR738714.1:862364995-862379629 GCA_902687465.1 Secale cereale | reverse complement strand
CCCCCCCCATGCCCTGGCCGCCGGCCCCCCTAGGGGAAACCCTAGGGGCGCCCCCCTCTCCTCCTTCCCCCTATATATAGAGAGGTAGAGGGAGGGCAGACAACACAAGTTCGTGCCTCGGTGCTGCCCTCCCTCTCCCGTAACATCTTCTTCTCCTGCGGTGCTTAGGCGAAGCCCTGCTGGAAATCTTCTACACCATCACCACCACGCCGTCGTGCTGCCGGTTCTCCATCAACCTCTCCTCCACCCCTTGCTGGATCAAGAAGGAGGAGACGTCCCCGAGCCGTACGTGTGAAGAACGCGGAGGCACCGTTGCTTCGGTGCTAGGATCTTCGGCGATCTGAATCGCGGCGAGTACGACTCCATCATCCACGTTCATAACGCTTCCGCTTAGCGATCTACAAGGGTATGTGGATCCTACTCTCCCCTCGTAGTTGCATCTACTAGATTGATCTTGGTGAACGTAGAGAAAAAATTTTGTTTTCCATGCAACGTTCCCCAACAGCAATGTGACGTTCCTGTGTTACTTTGAACCAAGTGTGCACGCTGCTGTGACAGATGTGTTATGCATTGCCAAGGTTGCCAATGCTAATGTGATCTGACCACTACTAGTGCTCTCCCTATATAAAATTGTGGTGGTTCCTCTTTTACAGAAGCTCAAGTCTGAAGTGTGAAGCCATGAAGTGTGAAGCCAAGTGTGGAGCCATGAAGTCCAACTCAGTAAAGAGTAGCATGTTGTAGAATATATGTGTTGTAAAGATTGTAATAAATTTATTTAGTGGTATATTTGATGAATTTTATGTGTTCTTTGTTTTATTTGAAGTATTGATTATGTATGCGATTTGAAAACTTGTGAAATGGAAACCTGTCCGGTGGGGCCACTTATGAAAATAATTTGTCAAATTTGTACATTTCTGACATGTGGGACCAATGTGAGAGATGAACATGACAAGTGGGACTAGCTTGAATATATAATGGTTGAAAATAGAAAATCAATAGACTAAAAGGCTATGACCCAGAAAATTAAAAGGCCGAATTGTTGGGCTAGGCCCATGTAGGTGATCATAATTGATAGGAAAAAAAATCATAGATGGGCTGAATTAATGGGCTCGGCCCATATAAACACCGAATTGGACCGGGCTGAATCTTATGCCACATCAGCTTGCCACGCTGGATGCCTACGTGGCGTGGAGAGGCTTCTAGTGACCAAAACACGACAGTAGGCATATTTTGGTCATAAACGTCTATGACCTTCTCACAGAGAAGGCTGCTATAGTCAGTTTATGACGGCCAGCTTTTGACCTTATGTTTTTGGTCACAAAAAGGTCACAAATGAAAATTTGTGACCATTCAGTGACCAATAGTGGTGGTCACAAGTTGACATATTTCTTGTAGTGGGCCCGCAGAGATTGCCGTGAACGAGCTCGAGCCCCTGCTCCGCGCAGTACGCTGACGCGCGGGGGAATGGTGTGCGGTGCATCTTTCCGATCGTGCAGCCCTCGCAGAACTGTTCGACGTGCTGGATCGCCGGCATGCCTCGCACCATCCCCTTCGCGCCGAGGTCGTGCAGCGCACGGAAATGGAGATGGCCGAAACGCCCATGCCAGCGCCACGCTTCGTCGCCGCCGCGCGCCAGGAGGCACACGGGCGCAGCTAAGTTTAGAGCCACGACGTAGAGCCGGTTGCTCGTCCGCTGCACCCGTGCCAACAGCACGCGCTGCCTGTCGTAGAGGCAGAGCACGCCGTCCTCGATCACGGACCTGCATCCGTGCTCGTCGAGCTGCCCGAGGCTCACGATGCTCGTCCGCAGCTGGGGAATGTAGTACACATCCGAGAGTGCGCGGTGCTCGCCGTTCTTGCAGGAGAACATCACCACACCGCGCCCGCAAATCTGCACGACGGAGCCGTCGCCGAAACGCACCGAGCCGCGAACGGACTCATCCACCTGCGACAACATGTCACGCCGCCCTGTCATGTGATTGCTAGCTCCAGTATCCAAATACCAGCGGTCGTCGTTGGTTGCGACCGGCACTACGCGAGCTTCATTGAGGAAGATGTCCGTGGATTGCTCATGTATGCCGCCCTCCGCGCCTACCACAGCGCAGGCGACGAGGAGCAGGCCAGGCTGCTCAACCTCGACTTGGGCGATGTTCGCCTGCTGGTCCTGCTGCTCGCGCTGGTCCTTCTCCTTCTTGCAGCACTCTTTCGCCCAGTGGTCAGGGATGCCACAGTAGCGACAGTTTCCCTTTCGCTTGGGCATCGTCGGCCTGCCGTTGCCACGCCCAGCGCTCTGGCCGTGGCCGCCCCCGCCTTGGAGATTCTTTGGCTTGCCGTTTCCGTGCCCGCGCCCCGTCCCGGTGCCTGAGGACGCACTGCTCTGGTATAGCAGCTTCTCGTGCGCCCGCCACTGGTCGACGGTGTACAGCAGCTGCGCGCCGGAGGCCGGAGTCTCCTCGCACTCTCGCTCCTCGACTACAAGGAGCCGGCCGCAGAGTTCCTCAAGGGAGAGTTGCCTGGTGTCGACGAGCGATTCGATCGCCACGGCCATCTCGCGATACGGGCGTGGCACGGTCCGGAGCACCTTGAGGACGGCTTTATGCTCGTCCACGGGGTCCCCGAGCGCCTGTAGCTCGTCGATGATCGTCCTGAGCTGCATGATGTACGACTCGATCCCCTCACCGACCTTATACCCGAGCGCCTCGTACTCTGAGTGGCGAGTTTGCGCCTTGGCCTCGCGCACGCGCTCGACGCCTACGCGCATGGTCTTCAGGGTGTCCCACGCCTCCTTGGCAGTGGCCTTGGCACCCAGGATCCGCATGAGCTCCGGCGGTACCCCCTTGAGGAGGGTGATCATGGCGCGCCGGTCGTCGCGATCCGTGCCTTGCCCCGTCTCCACCACGCGCCAGAGCTCGTCCGCCTGCAGCTGCAGTTTAGTGATCATAACCCAGTCGGAGTAGTTTGTGCGCGTAAGCATCATCAGGGGCTCGCCGCCGCTGCTATGCACGACGCGCTCAACAACGCGCACCCCTGACCCCTCCTCAGTGGCGAGACGCGCCAGGGATTTCTCCAGCGCCATGGCCTCCGCCGCGGCCTTCTCCTCCTCGATCTGCTTCTTCGCCTTCTCGTCGTCGCTGCCGGCCATCTCTCGGATGGATCAAACACCGCCGGTGCCCACGATGGATCGAGCACCACCGAGGCTCTGATGCCACTTGTAGTTGCAGAAGCCGGCGATCAAGACACAACACGAGCGAGGGAGGAAGAGCGAGAGGTGGAAGACGATAGTTTGCGCTGCGAACTGCCTCTGCAGCTTTTCGGGCTTTTCTGTTATTGTGCAAACTATCCAACGAGCTGCTGAAAAACAGGAAGATATGGTCGCCCACGAACGAGCCTACAGATCGCGCCATCCCACGACGCTCGTCGTGCTTGAACCCTACATGCTCGCCACGACCTGCGTGATCCATGCCATCCCATGGCGCTGCATCAGGCGACCTACAAAGCCGCTAACTACTTAACTGAAAACTACTGCATCTGTACATGCACACGCACACGCTGACAGACTGAAACTTATTCAGCTAACTAACTGTACTAACTGAACTCTTCTGAACTTGTAGGTGCAGTAGATTATCTAACAAAAAGGAACAAAAAGGTAAGTAAAATATACTGAGAAGAAGAGAGAAAATATGTAATGGTGTTATATCGATTTGAAAGTCATAAGAATGCACAGGCTTCTAATTATATATCTTTACTTGTTCAGTAGCAACACATGGTAGCAGCAGCCGTAGACAGTATACTATGTTGGCGGCGACATTTGGCAAGCGACAAGTTGAATTGCTGCTGGCATGCGTTGTGCGGTGCATGTTCACTTGGGCCTTGGGATGAAATCGACCGAGTCAATTAATCTTTTTTTAGGAGGAGATTAGACCCTCGGCCTCTTTATCATTCATTATGATACACACAAATATTTCTATCAATTATTAAGTTGAGTACATAGGAAAGTCAGCCATGGGTCGAACCATTAGATATAAAATAGACATCTACAGCTAAGTCAACTTCTTCTGCAACATCTCTTGAAGAAGGGATAAACCTTCTCGCGCCATCGACCGAAACAATCCGCAAGAAGAAAATAATGATCACGCATGTGAAATATAATTGTAAATACAAATGTATGACACACGGTGGTATGAACACACACCACGATGGAAGATTACCAGCAAATCCAAAGCAAGCCAACATCAAATCTATATTTCTTTAGTATTTAGTCCATATTTTTATTTCTGTCAATGTAAACTCCAATTAGGTTAAAATTTAGGTTTGAACTACAAATATGGGATTTTGAATTTAAAGATTGAACGTATATTTGAATTTCTCAAAGTATCTGTCCATTTTTTTGGATCTATTTTTACTCAATAGAAATCCAATTCAATGCTCAAAATGAAATAACAAGATGATTGCTACATATTTTGATAAAGCTAAATTTTACATGAACTCTAGATGTTGTTTAGACAAATAATTATCACTAAATCTTACTATGGGCCAATGTTTCTCTAATGTTGCAACACGCGGGATCGAAAGTTTCCAGAAAAAAACGTTGTCAATCAGATCCATTTAGTCCAGATCATAACCCATGTCCTAAGCTTCACGTCGTTATCCTCAAATAATGCATCTTTTTATTTTAACATCGGCAACCGTTGTCACATGACACACTTCCTTGACCTGAGGACCTAGCCAACCATGGTTCATAGGAACTGGTATATTTCTCCCGTTGCTGCTAGTCTTTATCTTTATCTTTACCTAATACTAAAGGACGGAGGCTTTCATAGTTTTTCATCCGTCAGCACTTTATATCCCTTAATTTTGTGTTAACATAACAATTGACGGCTGAGATTAAAAGGATATACTATATATATAAATAAGTGAATCTATCCTATATATATCTAGATCAATCGTTCTCGTAAAAACAAAACAATAGTCAAATAGCAGCCTAGGGTACGATCGTACCCCACGTTACAAGCTCCTTCAATTTTTTCTTCTGTGCGTATAAGCAACACCAAACAATGAACCAGACGCTCTCCAACAAAAAACCAAACACTCTCTTAGGCCCAATCTCAGGTCGTACACCCCCATGTCCAACCTCTCCTAGACAAGCACGCGATGCAGCCATGGCCTCCGAAAAATGCAACCCCAGCGTGCCGAAGGGCAGCTTGGAGCGGCGAGCGCGCACATGCGGTTAAAGAGCCGCAGGTCTGCCCCCGTCACCAATCCCCGCCCTTTCATGCTGACAATTGCCCATCACCCTCACCTGAGGTGCTGCTCGACGGTGGCCCCCTGCACCCTGGATCACGCGATGCAGTAAAAGGGGGCGACAGGGATGGCCATATGGAGGCCGCATGGCCGTACGAGCGCGCGGAAGACGCAGCTTAGGTGGCAGTGACGACCGTACTCAGAAGAGCCTCGGGGAGGAGTTGGATGGGGGCGGCTGCGGAGCGGCCTGTGGATTCGACGATGGGAAGAAGAGCTGCACGCCATAACCAGTCTAGCAAGAAGAACTGCACGCCATAACCGGTCCGTCCAAGCATGCAAATGTCTGATGCATGTGCCTAGAATCAATACTTTGCATGTCTAATGCATGTAGAAAGATCCTAATTCGGCCATTAATTTCCCTTTAGTACTTAGTACTTACTAATGTTTTATTGTTTTGGGTGATATATAGTTTATTTGGGATGTAGAGATTAAAGAACATCAAAATCTTAAGCCATTAGGCCAGGACGTCAGGTTCAGAATTGCCTGGGCATCGACGATGTTGATTGTCGGCATTAGGAGGTAACTCGTGCTCCATACCGTGGCTGAGTCTGTCGGGTTCACAGAGTGGCTGCACGACACCTCAGGGACCTGATGTGAAGGTGGCATATGCTATTCTACAGTGTGCTTGCCCTCTGAAATCTGAACTGTCAGTTGTACAGTTAGTTTTGAACTGCAGTAATCTAGGAGTACTACACTTGCATCAGAATTGCACATTTAAGAAGTTAATTAATACTTGAGAGCTAAGATAGATCACTAATCGGCTGTGCTCTACCGTAGTGGCAATTTGGCGAGCATTGCTAGAGGTGATAAATCTGCAAGCAGAAAGTCAATGCACTTCTGCTATGATGCATAATTTACATTGCTTTCACATTATGGATAAATTTGTTTCCTAATAGAAAATTCTTTGTTACTAAAGGTTCGTAGGCTCCTACTTACTGTCTAGGTACTTGATGTCACTTAGTGTATGCCTACAGAGCAAAGGGAGCCACTTCATGAGTACCAGGTAAGGTTGCATCTCGATTCATGGTCTGAAATTTTGAGATGGAGTGCCAAGTCAGGGTGGAGGACAAGTTAGCCATCCGCGCGAAGTAGGTGGCAGCAAGGGCGTGGGGCATGGGGAGGAGCATCCATCTTGAAGGTTCTGGCCCTCGCCATCAAGATTATCGTGGTCATCGCCGAGTACATCTGGTGTATGTACGCAAAGAACCTCCCTAATGCAAAGTTGTTGTTATCTATTTCATCTTTTTATTGCGGCGGGCTATATTCCACTAGGGCACATTAGGTAGTAGCTTTGGTTTAGGGGCCAAACCTGCATATTTTGGTCATTTGATTTTTATTAGACTAGCATGGGAGCGAACTGTTAAGTGAGCATTTGTTAATCTCCAAAATTTTCAATGCGTTGGGGGTCATGTCTCACTGCTTTGCCCTTTAATTCCAGCACGTAAATAAGATTCGGAGGGCAGACATTGCCCAAATGGATTATGTGGCATGTACTACTATTATGTTGTATTATCAATTCTAGCGTCTCTCTATTAAAAAAAATCTAGCATTAGTTCTGAACTTCTGATGATGGAAAGGTAAACATAGATGCATATCTTTGTCATAGTTGCATCCTTTATAGCAGAGATTTTGTTATAAAATTTTATTTTGTTGATGGAAGCCTTTGTCCTTCTCTTCACTTAGGATGTGGATTTTTTTCCTGACAATATTAGGACGAAAAGTGGGATGCAACATATATAGATCTACTGGAAGGTGATTGTTGGGTTGTGATTGTGCCAATAGCCCAAGTAGGGAAATACCCGAATCTATATCTAGGTGAATCGATAATACACAATTATGATAATACACAATTATTACAAGGGTCCGGCTCCAGACGCCATCCAGCAACTCCTGTTCTAAAGTGTGCTGGTGAGAAGCAACCCAGCCTCTTTATCTTTCCCGCTGAGATGCAGAGGAGCTCGGTGTTTCAATGTCTGGCTGTTGCTGCAGGGGACGGCGGAGCTGTGAGAAAACAAGACTGGTGGACAATGAGACAGAAAGGAGGACTGAATTTCTAATCGATATACTGTCTCCCTTGAGTCCTGACAAACGTAACGACACACCACGTTGTGTTTATTGATCTGGATTCCAAGAGGATCACGCACCCTTGGTTGTTCCCTTCGTTTCTCAACTAGGTGTGCCCTTCAATTTTGTTGTGCTACCGTCTCCAATCAGTAGCCTCTTGATTTTTCTTTCAAATTTGAGAGATGATAGATAAATAACATTGTGTTCATATTTTCATTAGATTGTGATATTTATCAGAAAACAATTTTTAATCATCTATTCATTACTTTGCCGAAATAATATTTTCATGATAATGAAAATGGAATGGCCAACATCGGAACATATGTACTGCTGCTTTGATCCATATGAGGATAGTAATATTTTGGGTTCACATGGATTCGATCAGAATTAGCTCATTATATAGAAGTTTCCTCAATGGTTAAGATTGCTGAAATCACGAGCAATACTTCCTGTGCTTATTTATTTTCTTCCGTTGCAACGCACGTGCATGTTTGCTAGTGATAATAAAAGACGGAGACTTTCATAGTTCTCCATCCGTCACCGTTTATATCCGTTGATTTTGTTTTAAGTATAGAAACCGACGACTGAGATTAAAAGTTTGTCTAGAGTTGATGAAAATTACCCACCAATGCCACCCATAAGTGAGGAAAAAACTCTTGGTTTTTCTTCTTGTCCGTCAAAGAGAATAATTTATCAACGTTAGGTACTATACGTCAGGGCAGTCGGACTCGCCTCTTAAGCCCAGCTCGAGCCCAACTAAAACTGTGACACTCGGCAGAGGGACGCTCGGAGCGTCTCTAGCTGGCTTGGGTGGATCAGGTCGTGCATCCGGCGCAGTTAATGCACATCCGGAACACTACGACTCATGATGGTAGCACGTGATGCTCTTAGCCAGCCGGGCCAAGGCGCGCGGGCGCTCGGGGTGTGGTTGCTAGCAGGGCATGGTAGCGACGACTAGGAGCGGTGCGGCGACTCCTGCTGGTAGGCGTGAAGCTCGCGATAGTGCACACAGGATGAAGGTCAGTGGACGAGAGTGAGTGACGCGCATCTCCCAGCATAGGGGCTCGGCACACCAGCAGCAGCCGACAACAAAGTGGGCGGCCAAGGCACGCTGCAACACACGGCTCGCGGTGGCATGATGGCATGATGGTGCGGGTCTGCGACCCGGCGATGGCCAGTGGGCATTACTCGTGTGACGTGGTGGTGATAGTATGCGATGCTCGCGGCATGCCAAGCCAAGCATGTGGTTGGCAGCGGCAACAGACCATGGTGGTGATGACTAGGAGTGATGCGGCCACTCCCGTTGATAGGTGTGAAGCTTGCATCGACGCACACATGGGGAAGGTCGACATACGAGAGTGGGTGATGCACGTCTTCCGGCAGGCGCTCGGCAAACCAACGGTAGCCGGCAACGCAGTGGGCGGCAGCATCAGACCATGAGGCTAGAATTAGCGGTGTCGCGAGCAAGCATGACAGTCTGAGAAGCCAAAGCACGGCGGCGTGCTTAACCAGCACTGGCGTGTGCTCCTTTTTATCTTCCGTTTCAACGCACAGGCGTTTTTACTACTCCCTCCGTCCGCAAATACTTGTCGAAGAAATGGATGTATCTAGACGTATTTTAGTTCTAGATACATCCATTTTTATCCATTTCTCCGACAAGTATTTCAGGACGGAGGGAGTAGTATTTATTAAAAATAGACAGCCAGCGTTCCGCACTCTGCAGCCATACAACAGCCCAAGCCCACACCCGAAACGTGTGCACCAGCTAAATATCGGGCATCTTTTGTATTAATTATTAAAGTGATACAGGACCTACTTTTCCTTCATCCGGCAATGCCAAATCATCCGTAAAAGCGGCCGCAGAAAGCTCGGGGAATACTTCAATGGGGGGAGTCCGAGACAAACTCAATTGAACATTGAACATATAAAATGACGAGAGACCTGCTAGGTAGAACCAAGGCATCCACGTCGCCCTCCGTGTTGCTATGAATAGTGCGGCGGAGGCGGGCAGCGAAAGAAGTATGCCGAAGGCGGGCAGCGAACCGAGTCCGCGTCCTTAACCCAAGCCGCCGCCTCCTCCTCATCCATGTACGCATCTTCGCTCCCCTGCCGCGGCCGTGCGTCCTCTGCTCCGCCCCGTCCCGGGGCCTGGTCACCCGCCCGCTCCACTTCTCCGTGGACGCGCACGAGCCCGCGCGCGCCAAGTTTGCCGGCCTGCACGCACCCCTACACCGGCTCCGCTTCATCCAGCGCACGCCACACCGTGTCGCCCCCTCCTGCGCCACGCTGGCTCCGCCGCCCCGCCTCCGTCCCTGCGCATGCCCCTGCAGCGGCTGCGCGCCCACCGGCCGCCCTAAGCGCCCCCCGCGCGGCCGCCGGCTCCCTCCGTCCGGCTCCGCCTTCACCGGCTCCGCCTCTGCCCATGCCCCGGCGCCCGGCCGGCTCCGCCTCTGCCCGCAGCCGGGTGCTCCTCTCCTCGCGCGCCCTCGCGGCCGGAAAAGGAAGATATGTACGGTGCGCTGTCTACAAACGGGGTCCTCACCCTGCCCATACGGTCTGGCTCGCCGCCTACATCCTCGACGCCGTCCTCGTCTTCCTCGTCATTCCGTTTGCCATGTTCTACTACAAGGGCGACCATGAAAAGTCATTCTTCTTCCTCCCTTACTTCCTCTATCTGCCCCAGCTTGATTCGCTGGCTGATTAGATCCGCCATGTTCTGCTCATGCATCCAGGTCCGTAGGGAAGAGGCTCAAGAGCGCCCTCATCTGGGTCATCACCTCTGCCGTCGTCTGCGGCCTCATCCTTGGCATCCTATACGGTCCGTGCGATCCCTTGCCTTTTGCCTGCCTGCTCGCCCCCATTTGCGACGCTCTGCTATGCTCACCCCTAATCTGCTTTGAGATACTCTGAACCGATTTAAGCTTGAGATGTGAATATACACACCTTGGATTTTGCTGAGTATAAGGATTATTAGGAAGTATAGGATAGATTAGGATTTGGTCATGCCTTGTCTTGTACTTCAAGTTGATCTTTGTACTCCTATATATATATATATATATATATATATATATATATATATATATATATATATATATATATATATATCCACGAGGCTCAAGTAATAACAACAATTATTCCACCAAATCCTACTCTCCCTTCTAACATGGTATCTATCGCAAGTCGATTCTAAACCCTAGTCGCCACAGCTTCCACACCCGCGCGCCGCCCTCGGGGCGGTCGGCCTCCATGACCGCCGCCGGGGGCCGCGCCGCCCGTACCTAGGGTTCGTCCGCCGGCCGTGTTGGCCGGCTGCCCTAGAGAGTCTTTTTCCCGAGCCATTGCTCCGGGTTTTTTCGCTCTCTCGCCGGTCGTTTTGATCGGCATTTTTCTTTTTTGTTTTCCGATCTAATCTTGATCGGTTTGCGTCGCCCGCCGCCGCCGTCGACCCCATGCGCCTCTACTCCGATCCCGGCGCGACCAGCCGGCCTCTCCTCCGACCCGCGGTCACGTGCGTCGAGGTGGCCCGTCCGGGCCAGCCGGCCTCTCCTCCGACCCGCGACCACGTGCGCCGAGGCGGCCCGTCTGGGCCAGCCGCCGTCCGCGCGTCGGTCCGCTCGTCGCCCTGCGCCGGCCGTCACCGCCCTACTCCGACCGGAACACCTGCATCGCCCGGACCCGGCGGCCTCGCGCCATGCAACGGCCAATCATAGCCGTCGCTCGCACACCGGCCCGCCCATCGATCCACGTCAATCGCCTCCGCCGCGTCTGCACGGCGGCCCGGCGGTCTACCTCGCCGGCCTCATCCTTGGCTGCATCAGATCGTCGTCTGCCTCAACTCGGGCGCCGTTGCTCCGTTGGTCGCTTGGGCCTCGCCGCCAGGGCGCCGGCGCTGCTTTGGCAGCCCGGGTACCGGCGCTGACGTCCCGTTCCGTCCGCCGTCGCCGGCCTCATCCGGGACTCCGCCCTCACTCCCCCACCGAGCGGCGTCCCCGACCTAGCGCGCGATCGGCTTGATCACCCGCTGGCCCGTCGGTCACGCGCGCCTCCGCAGGTCCCGTGAAGATCGTCCCGAGTACTGCGTGCCTCTCCGCCGATCGAGCATAGGCCTGCCGCTGCGTCGCCCCGTCTGGCCGCAGCGCCTCCGCCCCCGTGGTTCTCCTCGCGGCTGCATCGACTCGTGCTTCGCCGCTGCGTCGCCCCTTCGGGCCATAGTGCTACGATACGCGGTCCCCGCCGCCGCCCCGAGGCCGTCCCCGCGGTTGCACCGACTCGCGAACCGCCGTTGCGTCGCCCCTTCGGGCCGCAGCGTAGCGGCCCGCGGTCCCCTCCGCCGCCCCGAGGTCTTCCCGCCGTCGCCCCGACCCGCCTGCCGCTGCTGCGTCGCCCCTTCGGGCCGGAGCGTCGCGGCCCGCGGTCCACTCCGCCGTAACCGCGCATCGACCTCCCATGGTATATGCCGCGCCGTCTCCCTTGGCGCGGGAACGCCACCGTCCGCGCCGGTCTTCGTCACGATGTCAGGGTTCTTCGCCTACTTCGAGCACCGCCGCCGCAAACCTAACCTAGCCGCCGTCGCCGCCGCTCCTCTTTGGCCGCCGCCGCCGCCACCTTCGTAGCCGCCGCCGCCGCTCCTCTTTGGTCGCCGCCGCCGCTACCTTCGTAGCCGCCGCCGCTCCTCTTTGGTCGCCGCCGCCGCTACCTTCGTAGTCGCCGCCGTCGCCCATCCACCCCCTTCGTCTTCGTCCAAGCACTAGCCTGTCGCTAGCGTCGCCGTCATCTACCCCGACCACTTCGTCTACTCCGACCATCGTTGGTGACGTCGGCCCCGCGCCGATGGACGCCGCAATCGTCGTCGAGTTCTTCTGTGTTGGCCCCTCCGACTTCTCTGACATGGCGTACAGCTCATGCAGGTCCCTCGTCTACGCATGCCCGGTGCTGGCAACACCGATGCGTGCTTTCATCCATGACGTGTCCCCGGGCCTGGCAAGCCTGGTCGGCGCTTCATGAACTTCGTCTTCGTCCGTCTACGCATGCCCGGTGCTGGCAACACCGGTGCGTGCCTTCGTCTACGATGTGTCCCCGGGCTTTGCAAACTCGCCGCGACGCGTCGTCAACAACATCTTCTTCCCGGCGCACCACTACTTCGACACCACAGCGCCCATGCTAACTTGGCGCCCCCTTGCGCCTGTGGCTCCATGGCGACTTCCTCGACACCGGCTACCCCGACTCGACATCGACCACGGCATTCTTCGCACGGCTACCTCGACCACGGCTCCACCACCCTACGCTCACGGCTACATCGACAAACGACACAAAGGGCTACCGCCTACTTGAGCAACCTCATCGGTTTCCACTCCAGCCATGACTCCGTGATGCGTCGACCGTTCCGACTGTGGGCGGGGGGGTGGTGTCCGTCGGCTTGCCTTCGGATTCTTCTCCAGTCCCATCGTCTGCGTCGCTACCGTTGTGACTGCGGGGGGATGTTGAGTATAAGGATTATTAAGAAGTATAGGATAGACTAGGATTTGGTCCTGCCTTGTCTTGTACTCCAAGTTGGTCTTTGTACTCCTATATATGTCCACGAGGCTCAAGTAATAACAACAACTATTACACCAAATCCTACTCTCCCTTCTAACTGATTTAATCTGCCTGCTCATCCAAAAGATTTGCCCCCATTTTCTTGGATGACATGCCTCCCAAACTCTCACCCCTTGTGCTCCATCTGTGTTGGTACCCTTTCATGGTTTCTTATCTCCACTTCTTTCATGATTTATTATTTTCAAATACTAATTCAGGTTGTTATACTAATTTGATTGATGTGGTGGTGTAATAATTTAAGTCTTGCATTATGGTCTGTTAATTTCCTTGATGCTTCATCAGGTTTTGCTTTTTTGATACATTGACTGGTTCCCAATTTGATGCAAATTACCAAAATGAATGGATATTACTTATGGTCAGACTAAATTTTCCGTGTTTTTTTTTGCGTGATTATGCTCAGGTTTTGGAACAATTGGGCTAAGGGGTGATTGTGCTCAGGTTTTGATGCAGGTTCTTTTGAAATCTGAAACTTTGGTTTGGTATGATAGACAATGCTATTAATATTTGAATAGACAATATAGTTACTAGAGTCACTGCATACTAACACACAAACTAATTTTGTATTGCGTGAAATTCAGATAATTTTAAGGAAGACATGCAAAGGAGTCCAAATGGGCTCGGTGTACATGGTTTTCTGTTAACGTGTCTTATTTCTGTAGTGACTGATCGACGAAGGAAGCACAAGGAAAAGATCAAGCCAAAACATTGATTGATTGGGCGATTTGTTCCTTTTAGTTTCTCTATTGGCAAAGAACAAAATCCTATTAATTATTTTTTGTGTATGCATAATGAGATAGTTAATCAATTGGCTGTGTATGCTGACATTAGTAATGACCCTGACAGTTACAAGTGAAAGGTGATTCTCAAAAGCAGCTGCGTTGCACGAATCCCAGATCTTGTAATGACCTCGAATCGTATTTACACCGGCTTAGAGACCCCTCAGACAAAGTAGCAGCCAAGTCTTTGATGGGATACCTCTGCCCTCTTCTCTTACTTTGTGTCGTTGCTTCTCCAATCTCAGTTAAGCTGCAGCCTCACACACTTCTGGTTCATAGGGCCGGCGGCTAAAGCACTTAGGCATGGTGGCGGAGGCGACATACATGGGCGTGTCTGCTAAGCAGGACACAAGGTGGGTGGCAACATGATGCAGTGAGGTTAGCATCTGCGGGAACCCCTGCTGGTCGAGACCACAGTTTGCGGGAAAAAATTCTATGAGACCAGGTCTCACGGATTAGCAGGTGAGACCCATCTTGATGGATGACACGTGTCAATTCACAAATCACAAAGCACCTACCCCACCCTCACCTGAAATCAGGGGGGAGATATTAGATGCTTTGTGATTTGTGAATGCCACGTGTCATTCATCAGGGCGGGTCTCATGTGCATTATATGAGACCTGGTCTCATATAATTTTTTTCCCCAGTTTGCGGACGAGACTCCGGTACATGTGAGCTTCCTTCTGGTTTTATTGCTTCTTTCCTCATCTTCCAAACCAGACTTCTTTTTCCCATTTTCTTGAGGTTTTCTAGGGTATGTTTTGGGTTGTTTCCTTGTTGATATCTTCCCTCTTGGGCTTTGATTTGGTTCCCATAATGGATAAATTCCGAATGCACGGACAATTACGGAGGCTTCACGGGCCTCTCTGCACTAATTATCTCTGCCCCCCCCCCCCCC
>LR738714.1:862326673-862363724 GCA_902687465.1 Secale cereale | reverse complement strand
GGGGGGGGAGCTCAGACAGAGGGGCGGGCAGAGTCGTGCCGATGGCGAGGTTTGCGCGGAATGTTGAACTGCACTTGGAGTCTGAACTGACCGAGGAACTGAAGAAGATCAGGAAAAATCAAATGGAGATGATTGATTTGCAGAAGCAAGCAAATATCATGGCAGGGGGGTTCTATTGTTGTGTCATTGCTCTGTTTTTGTTTTACTTGTTGTTCATCCGTCATTAGAGGGGGCATTTAGGTCTGTCAGAACAGAGGATGCGATCTGTGCGCCATGGCAAGTTCATGTAACAGAATCGAAGCAGAAATATTCAGTGTTCATGCTCTGTTCTTATTCTTCAGTTAACAGAGTGTGCACCCCCAAAATTCAGTTTCTAGTAAAAAAAAGCTTGCTGCCGAATAGATGTTGGGCCGTGAGAAAATAACGAGGCCCAAATAGAGACAAGCCCACCCGCGTAGGGGCACCAGCCCAGTTTTATAGCATAGAGGCACCCATGTTTAGGAAAAATGATTCGACAAAAACCTCAAACTAAAAAATGTTGCTTCGGCAAATAAACCTTTAACAAACATACACTTCTTTACTTGTTTTTTCTGTAGCCAAATTTCTCTATGGAATAAATGTTGGGCCATATGTATTGTAATTTTTTGTTTTTCTTTACATATTTTTTGCTTGTCCACTATTGTTTTGTGATTGCTTTTATGCATGTGCCCCTACGTCAAATAGGTCCAAGAAAAATGTTCTTGTTTTGCTCTGAAAATATTGGCCAGAGGTAAAATTCAAACCAATATTTTTAGGAGCCCAGAAATATTTCTTTTGGGCATTTGAGTTAATCCAATAATTATTTGCATGAACTAAATTAGTTGCATGTCCATGGTTGCACAAATATTTGCACCCTACGACTACTAGCTAGGGTGACCCTATTAGCTAGGGCCAAGATACATGCATGCACACATGCAGCACACCAAGATATGAATTTATTTATTTTGCAACAAAATTTGGGTACCCATACACTTGCATGTCCATAGATAGAACATCAAGCATGATATATATCAACTGACCAATATCAACTAGATAGAAAAAAAACAGATAGAACACATTTCAATATAGTAGCATAAGTAGTAGCATTGCATGAGCTAGATAGTACCACGTTACAACTAACATAGATAGTACCATTACAACTTATATAGATAGTTCATAGTTCAACCCAACACGACAATAATAAAACGACACTCTAGATAAGATAAAACACCACCGGCCGGCTTCCTTGCTTGCTCCAAGGACAACTCCTCCATGTCCAAATCCTCTCCTCCATGGCCAACTCCTTCACTCGTCGTCGTCGGTGGGGTAGGGGAGGGTGTGCATGTGCTCATTGGCGGGAAAGACGCTGTCAAAGTCGGTGAAGATGTTGTACATGGTGAATGCAATGAACTCGCATCCACACCAAAAAAACACGACCGAGGAGGTGGTAGGCGTCGAAGGGGTTGGTGAACGTCACAGTAAGCCCGATAGGATAGCCGTTGTTAGTGATCTCTTCGAGTCGGAACATGACCGAAGAGCCCCTCAGGAGGTGGCGGTAGCTGGCGGAGAGGAAGAACTAGGCCAGCCCCCTTGCCCCCCTCCACCTCGAAATTGCCCACACTCGCAGGGAGTTCTCCACCCGGACTCCGGCAGGGTAGAGCCTCTCGGGGAAGGTGCGTGGCACACGGTAGGTAGCGTCGGTGAACTGCATCTTGTTGCTTCGAGAGGATCTTGGGACGGCTCGGACGGCTTGTGGTGAAGATGGGAGATGAAGGAGAGTGAGAGGAAGATGTAGGCCAGGGTGTGCTTAAATAGCCGAGGTGCACCGTTTTAATGTTTGGTTTTCCTCTCCATCATGATGGCATGGGAAACGGGCAAGTGTGGCATCGCACCCGAGCCAACCAGTGTGTACACGCGCATGCATTGTGGTAGTAATGCCAACGTCCCGCGTAGCACTCTAGCAATTAAAAACACGTCGAGAGATGAGCTCGATGCCATGCATGCAGCGCCTAGCGATGGTCGGGCATCTAGACCCATCTAGAATGGGCAATAGCCATAATGCGACGAGGGTGTCGGTGGGCGTGCTCGATGCCATGCATGCAACGTCGAAAGCTGCGAGGGCTGCGCACGCATGCATGCTTTTCAGGCCTGCTAAAATGCAGCGTGGTGCCCATTGGTCCATGGGGTGGGCCGCTTTAATTAAGCCCAGCAATGGCAGGCCTGCTCAGTCTTACCCAACAAAAGAAAAAAGGCTAAATCAACCAACCAATGAAAGCGCAGCCCGCGGATTTGTGACGTGGTTCCTGATCCAGGCCGTTGCTTATGTTCACATCCATCGAATGGTCAGAATGCTGCGTGCCAATCAGATTGCAGCCCGAGGATCGCTGACGTAGCCCTAGTGCCTGATCCAGACCATCCATTCACAGCGATCCAATGGCCCATAGGAGTGCGGGGTTTTGATGGGGTTTTGAACGGTTAGGGTTGAGCATAACTAATTCAAAAAAAAATCAAAAAAATATAAAACTTGTGCCAATCATCGTTCTATGTGACTAAGTATCAAGGAAAAATAAGAAACTTATACTGCGGATATTTTCATGAAAAAAACCTTCACAAAAGATGGCTATCAAGAACAAGGTTGTAGGGTTTTCAAGAGAAGTGAGCTAGGGTTTAGTGTTAAACATGTCATACTTGATCGAAACAATCCAGTATCAGAAAGGACTATTATATACACACAGTAGATGTCAAGTTTCCTTTTTTGGCTCATTTAGAGAAGGTCCGAAAAAACTTACTTACAAATGGGTGTGTTTTCCCTTGCTTTGGAGGGGTTTTGGAGCTCATATGGAGCACATTTTTCATGTCGAGAGTTTCACATAATAAAAATGCTCTGATTAATCAACTAACATTGATAATAGTCCATAAATCACTGTAACACCAATACCACAGAGCAAATAACTTCAAATTTGAATTTTCGCTCAAATTTGAATTTTGGCTCAAATTTGAAATTTGTCTCAAACTTGAATAGTATTACACAAATACACATCATATCAAAGTAAAAATACCATTACACAAATTCAGGCAAGGTTTTATTACTACATCATAGTAACAATACACAAGTTTCAACAAATTTTCACTTCTGCTTCTTCCTACCACTCAATTTCTTCTTCTTATTTTTACCAATGCTTGTTTTTTATTGTAAAACACCCAGTTCACTCAAGCTCTTGATTTTCTTCACTGGACTGCCTGGAACAACATCTTCATTTGGCACCACAATAGTTGCAGTATCATCAGACCCAATATCACCAATTGGCAACACAACTTCCAATATATGCTCAGTTGGCACCACACCAGCTCGAACATCTTCAGTTGGCAACTCACCTTCCAACATGGGCTCAGGTTGCACAACATCAGCTGGAATATCTTCAGAGATACCCATATCTTCAGTTGGCACCAGAACATCACAATGTTGCTCATCTTGCAGCGGCACATCCAAGTCTTGCTCATTTTGCACCACACCATCCAAGTCTTGCTCATTTTGCACCACACCATCCAAGTCTGGTTGAATGTGCATTGTTTCACCAAAACTTCTCTTTCTTTTACAGCCATTGCCTCTTGCCTTTTTCTTTGACCAACACTCTTCAACAACAAGGGGCTCACCTGCACGCTTCCTCCTAAAAATATAAAGCATGTCAACTGGTTAGTAATTAAAAAATGCAACAAAAATAGTAAACAATGCAAACATATGCCCACATACTTTGGCCTTTCAGGAGTGTAACAACATTTGGGAGATCCAACTCGGTGCCCAAGTTCCTAGCACAACTTGCATTTATTTTTGTTACCTTTATGGGACCTTTTTGGCTTTGCATCCTTCTTTCCCTTGCCCTTTTTGCTACTCCCACCTTTCTCAAACCATGCCTTGAATCTACTCTCTTTAGGTCTGCCAGCCTTTCTTTTTGTTAGGGGAGGACACATGGAAAACTCAATTTCCACTTCAGGCCACTGAGACTGATCTGTAAGTGCTGGAATTGGAGTTGCATATGCAGCCTTCAATCTTGCTACTGAGTAATATTCGTGCAAATATGGGTGCATATTTATCTTCGGTTGGGAGGCCAAGAAAAGTATGGCATGATCACATGGTTTCCCAGTGTGTTGCCACTCCAAACAAGTGCAATCATGCATTTTAGTGTGAACAACATGCCTTCTACCAGTTTTGGTATCTCTAACTTCAGCACCCCACACAGAAGATTTTTCAACAGATAAATGTGTAAGATTTCTGCTCCTGTGGACCACCTGTTGTACCACTGCAGGAAGCTTATCCCCTTGTATACAATCACCAATCCTTCTTCTCAATTCCCACAAGCGCATGATCATGATCCTGACTTGTTCAACCATGTCATGCACAGGCAAAAAATTGAACTGCTTCACCTTGTTGTTAAAACTTTCTGTCAAGTTGTTGTTGATATGATCACACTTGATGTTTGTGTTAAATCCTAACCAACACCATAAAAGAGAATGGTAGGTGTTCACCCATGGACCAAACTTAGGGCATGTTGTATTTATCTTATCAAGATTATATGAATGTGTCTGTTTAGTGTAAGATCTTGCTGCTGGCCACATGCGACCAAATTCTTCCCCTCTGAATTTTTTGATCAAATTCATCCACATATGGCCGAAGCACTCCCTCTGCTCACAATGGGGAAAACATTCTTCACTGCGTTTTCTAGCCATTTGCATGCATCTGTGTGGACTGCCAAAGGTGACACTGGCCCTATGCATCTTTTCAACTGAATCATGAACCATGTCCACGAGACCTCTGTCCCTGACGGAAATAAGCCAATAGCAACAGGGAACATCCAGTTGTGTCCATCCAAAGCATTTTAAGCTGCCAATTGACCATTCCACTTGCCAGCTAAAAATGATTTGTCTATGCTCAAATATGGACAACACCCTGCCTTGAAGCCGTCAATGCAAGGCTTTAAAGCCATAAAAAACTTAGAGAAAAGCACTCTTCCATCAGGTGTTACCTCAGTATCTATATCCAGAACACTGCCAGGTGACCTTTTCTCCACCTCTGCTTTGAAATTATAAAGCATCCTAAAAGTATTTTCCCAGTCACCATATAATTATTTCATTGCCCTTTGTTTTGCCTTCCACACCGTGTTATACTTCACCTTAATGGGGTATTGCTTTTCCAAGTCTACTTTAAGTTTTTTTGCAGTAGTGTTTGGTTTCTTGGCTAAAACATGAGTGATCTTTTCTGCAATCCAAAGTTGTGATGTCATGGTTGATACTCTCTGTGAACTTGTAATACAAGTATGTTGGTGTGGGATTTGATTCACCCTAATGGTACTTCCATCAGGTTGGCGTCTAGCAGATATGTACCACTTGCAAGGCTTGACACTTCCATCAAAACCTCTACATCTTGCATAAAACTTCTTTTTATCAGTCCACTTAGTCTTGGCATCAAACTCATGTTTGACTGCATAAGTCTTGAAACACATCCTAAACTCATCCATGTTTGGGAACAACTTCCCCACTGCAATAACAGGTTTTTCCTTGTCATACACATTTACCAACTCATCATCATGTGCATCATCTACATCATCTACATCATCTTCCATCAGCTGTCCATCCACAATTTTAGTTCTTTCTCTGTTAGTATCAGTATCAGTAGGCATACTAGATTCACCATCCTTCTCCTCCTTATCTTCATCAGCTACTGGAATGTCAATTTTTTTGGCCATATCAATGTCATCCATTGGTGCAATGACTAAATCAGTTGGGTCATTTAATTCTACTGAATTCCAATCAACAGAAACAACCCTTACAACACCATCAGAGACCTCTTCTGCATCACCTCCCTCAGGCAATATTGTCACTTCACCTGCACAAATGGGCATTATCTGCCTCTCTGAAGCCCAATCACCATCTACCATCTGTGAAGCGAATTTTGAGGGCACATATGCAACCTTAGAATCTGATTTCAGATCAACAAGCTCTGCATGAAACATAGTCTATTTGGTTGTCCAACCATCTTGTTGATCGATTTCATCAACTCTCTCTTCACCATCCTCAGTTCTCACATACTCTCCTTTCCAATTATCAAACTGTAACGATGCTACCTCTTGCTCTGGACCCCCAAAAATGCTCTCCCCAATTTTCAACCACATTCTTCACGGCCTGCACTTCCATGCTCTGTAGATCTTGGGGATCAATCTCTGCAAAATCAATCTCCCACTTCACAATTGTATCTCTCTCTATGTCCCGCATGCTACCATCACCTAGCTTCGCCTTAGAAGGAAGGAATTTCACAGTGAATTCGAACGTCCGAGCACCATCCCCCCTGTTTGTCAATGATGGAGCAGTGTGAGCTGAGCTAGCGAGCTAGCGGAAGCAGACGAGGCACAAATCGATGCACATTAAGGGATTACCTAGTCGATGTTGTTATCTCTGGCGGCTCCATCGCGGTCAGCCCCCCTCCCACCCACCCAAATCTGGATCAAATCGACCAAAAAAGGGAAACAGAGGCGATGCAGGGGTGAGATCTAGCTCGACACAAAGGGGGGTACCCCGGAGGGGAACGCGACAGGGTTCCTGATTCACTTACCACAGCCGACATCGTCGCCAAGAACGAAAGCTCCGTGCTGCTGTCACCGAGGACAGAATCTCTGGCGCCGTCGCCGGCTCACCGCCGAGAACGAAGAGGAGGGGGGGTGGGAGCAACGGCTTCAGACAGGGGCACCGCCAAGTGGGACCCACGGGGACACGTTTCACCTGATGTACTGCCAAGTGGGGCCCGTGACTAGATGCACTGCCAAGTGGGACCCACATGTCTTAAACATAACCTCACTCCCGTTGACGACCTGTTTAATGGCCCGAGTGGGCCTTGGCTATTTGGGCTTCTGAAATGTAGCACCAGAGCTATTTTCATCAACTACGTCGCACTGCATCCATTGCACCTCAAAGATGTCGCACATGAGCTATTGACCCAATGCAAATAGTTTCCTTGGGCTGAATATGGACATCTTAACTAGAAAATCTCCTAAAGATTAATGACACTATAGCTGCATTTCAGAATGTTACTGCCATGGTGTGTCTCTCACTGCAAAAGAAAGGCATTTACCTATATGATGACATGTCTGATTCAGGATATGGTGGACTTTCTGGTGGAGGTTCTAATAAAGATTATCATAAAGACATGGACGACGACTACGCTCACTATGTGCTATCTCCGTGAGCATATGGAGCTATCTGATAGGCATGTGAAGCTCTATATTGTATAGCTTCACTATGAGAGCTTGCTTCTTTCTGGCTCTGGTCGTAGCCAATCTGGTTATTATGTTTAGTCTACTGAATCATTTCAATAAGATGTGAAGCCCTGTGTTCATAGCTTCACCTTAGGAACTTGTTTCCTTTACAAACTTCCCTCTGGTCGTGTATAAATATGGAATACATTTTGCTATGTTAAACGAATGTAAATTATCTATGCGACTTGTGTCTATTCCCTATTGTTTCATGCAAGCGGTTCTTATATTCAAAAGAAGCCTATTTAGCGACATGTTTACAAACAAGAACAAAGAAATATTTTGCATCTTTCTTTTTGCCTGGTGAGATTCCATCTTACATTACCTTAGCTATGCACCTGTATTCGTTTACTGTACTATCTAAATGCTCCTCTTAACACATTTATTTTTACTACAGCCGATCAGTTGAGCACCTTCATGTTAACAGAGAAACACATGATAAGGAGATACAATATAATTAGATAAAACTATATTCCAGTATTCGGCTGGCCTATGCTTTCTGCGCCCATGGGCGCAGAGGGTCATCTAGTAATTGGAAAAGTGCAGAGAGACAAGGAGTAAGACACAGCCCAGTGCTTAGAAGCACTTGCGGTGGACGATCGATGGGCCAGATTCATCGTACTCTCCCTTGGATATGCACATCTGCAAAAGGGAAAGGGATCAGGGCTACTTTCTTTTTTGATAACATCAGGGGTACTTTCTTCATACGCTGGAAACACAAGTACTACTAATACTTTGCTTTGTAGGAAAAGATTAATTTGCTTTCTGGTTGATTTATGTAATAAGATGTTATTACAAGAGAATAAGAAAAAGACATGCATCTTTTCCCCCAAAATAATACTCCCTCCGTTCCTAAATATTTGTTTTTCTAGAGATTTCAACGAGTGACTACATCGAAGCAAAATGAGTGAATCCACACTCTAAAATATGTCTACATACATCCGTATGTTGTGTCCATTTGAAATGTCTAGAAAGACAAATATTTAGGAACGGAGGGAGTAAGATGGTAAACGCCATGACGACGAGGGTCGTGTAAGGAGGTCACGTAAGTAAGTACCTGCTGGAATGTGCTGAGGGAGGCGAGGATGGAACCACCGATCCAGACACTGTACTTCCTCTCGGGAGGCGCCACGACTTTGATCGTCATGATGCTTGGCGCGTGGGCGGGGATCTCCTTGCTCTTCCAGTAGGCGGCGATCTCCTTGAACGTCCGGTGGGTGGTGATCTCCTTGCTCTTCCAGTAGGCGGTGATCTCCTTGCACGGGCGGTGGGCGGGGATCTCCTTGCTCTTCCAGTAGGCGGTGATCTCCTTGCACGTCCGGTGGGCCTTGCTCATCCGGCGGGCGGTGTTCTCCCAGTGGGCGGTGATCTCCTTGCTCATCCGGTCGGCGATGCCGGGGAACATGGTCATCCCTCCACTGAGCACAATGTTGCCATAGAGATCCTTCCTGATATCCAGGTCGCACTTCATGATGGAGTTGTAGGTGGTCTCGTGGATCCCAGGAGCCTCCAAGCCAATCAGCGAGGGTTGGAACAGCACCTCCGGGCACCTGAACCTCTCGGCACCAATCGTGATGACCTGCCCGTCAGGTAGTTCGTAGCTCTTCTCGACGGACGAGCTACTCTTGGCTGTCTCCAGCTCCTGCTTGTAATCAAGGGCGACGTACGCAAGCTTCTCCTTTGTATCTTTTTTGTGTATGCATAATGAGATAGTTAATCAATTGGCTGTGTATGCTGAGATTAGTAATGACCCTGACAGTTACAAGTGAAAGGTGATTCTCAAAAGCAGCTGCGTTGCACGAATCCCTGATCTTCTAATGACCTCGAATTGTATTCACACCGGCTTAGAGACCCCTCAGACAAGGTAGCAGCCAAGTCTTGGATGGAATACCTCTGCCCTCTTCTCTTACTTCGTGCAGTTGCTCCTCCAATCTCAGTTAAGCTGCAGCCTCACACACTTCTGGTTCATAGGGCCGGCGGCTAAAGCACTTAGGCATGGTGGCGGAGGCGACGTACATGGGCGTGTCTGCTAAGCAGGCCACTGGGTGGGGTGGTAACGTGATGAAGTGAGGTTAGCATCTGCGGAAACCCCTGCTGGTCGAGACCCCAGTTTGCGGAGGACACTCCGGTACATGTGAGCTTCCTTCTGGTTTTATTGCTTCTTTCCTCATCTTCCAAACCAGTCTTCTTTTTCCCATTTTCTTCAGGTTTTCTAGGGTATGTTTTGGGTTGTTTCCTTGTTGATATCTTCCATCCTGGGCTTTGATTTGGTTTACATAATGGATAATTCTAAACGCACGGACAATTACGGAGGCTTCACGGGCCTCTCTACACTAATTATCTCTGCCCCCTTGATTTTCAGGGGGTAGGGCCTGTTGCCCTCTCTAATCTCCAATCAAACACTGCCAGCTAGCACCATTCCGTAAAGTAAGTAAAATATGTCTGTCGTTCTAGCATTTCTCCTATATAATTATGTGAGTCCTACTTATCACACCATTGGACGTGTAATGGACCACCTCCAGGTTTGCTAGACAGCTGCAGGCTTGCACCATCTAAAGAGGAGGATCTCAGATGTAGATACGATGGAGCAAATTTTGTTTTGTGGTTGCATCATAGCCTCCGTTGACGAAGAACTACATGGCCTTGATCACTCGAAACACCCAAATACAATATGATGGTAAAAGAACTTTTACTTCCTAGCATGCTCTTCACATACTGTTATTTTTTTTTGTAAATGTTGCTACTTTACCTGCTATACAATGCTAATTATTGTTGTATAAACAAATTCTATTGCTTAATGCTGTTACTTTACCTGCTATCCACTGCTAAGTATCATAGTATAAACATTTTTTGTTGCTTTGGTTTGCCCCAGGTTCGTCCTTGCAATATGGAGCCACACACTCCAAATTCAGTAAGTTGGAAGCACTGACACGCCCTCGCTAGAGCTGCTCTGGTACGCTCTTTTCTAAATCTTTTTCATATACCAAGTTATGCGATGTACGCTTATTACTTATTTCATTTACATCTCATGTTTACCCGTCGAACTATGTATGTATGCATGTTATCTTATTATTTTGAACTGGGGTAGGAGAGGAGGGGAATTCACATTGTAGGAGAGGAGGGAAATTCAAAAAGTAATCAAGTGAACTTTGCCTAGCATAATTCTCTTCTTTACATGTTTGTCCCCAATATAACTTTGTCCTAAAATTGACTTTTGATTTCAGTTTGAATCTGTCCAGATCTTCGTGAGAACAATTCTAAAAACAATGGCGGCGCCCGTGCTTTTCCTCCTCCTAGCTATGGAGATGGGCATGTCCTTGCTGGGGTAGAAATTGAAATTCCTGGGGGCGATGTCTTGCTAATGCCGCAGATAAAAAAAATTGGGCCTCTACGAGCCACTCCCGCCTCCTGACCTAGCACTGTTGTACCCGAGCCTTTTAGCGTCAGTGTCTTCTGTTTAGTTCTGAGAGGTGCTCTTATTGCCTTATCCATGTTTAGTGGTCAAGTACTGCCCAGGTTTATTTACTTGCTTCATGATGGTAGTTCGAATAATTTCTGTGTCTTTAGCCTATTTGGTTTTATGTTTTTTAGTTCTCGCTTACCTATGACGATTGTAGGTGTCGTGGTTGATTGAGCCAGTGCTCAGAGATAGATATACCAAAGATTGTCTATCTTAGGAGTTCTGTATGATGTTTTTTTCTACGACGCTTTACCTATTCTTTCTTGACCTTCATCATAACACTTTTGAAACTCGTTGTTGTTTGTTTGCTCGCTCCTTGCAGCAGGGTGGTGTATATGTTTCCATAGTTTAACTCTGCTTACGGCATGCCTCCGCGACGTTCTATTCCTACACGACGAGCAGTTCCTTCGGGACATACTCCTGTTGCACGTCATTTTGTTCCTCCGCGCCGTGCTGCTCGTGTTGTTCCTGTTTTGCCTTTTATACGTCTAAGGCCTCTTGCTCCCGTTGTTCAAAAGAGGAAGCGTATGTTCCTTACTCTGTTGATGCTGTTCATTTCTTTCCACATGCCTTGCTAGACAGGCCTTGTTCCCTTAGCGTGTGTTTTGTTTTCCGTGCCCAATAGGAGATGGGTTCTTTCCATTGCTTAGTTCTGCTGAAACTGCCAAAAACCGTAATAGGTGCAGCTTCTTGTTGAATAGGTTCCGTGCTCATAACAAGGGTGGTTAGTCTGCATTTCCAACTATCTTTCATGGGCCTTCATGCTTTCTTATTGAGGTTCCATTTGACAAAACACCTATTTTGATTGTGGTTGTCTTCACAATGTTCATTTGCAATTTGGATGGCTTCGGCCAATTTCTTATTGAAAAGAAGACAAATAATGAATTACGCATTCTTTGGTACTTTCCTGAACTTGGTTAGGTTCCATGTGATGAGATTGAAACTTGAGATATTATTCAGGTGCTAGCTACAGAGGAAATAAAATATATTTGTCTGTCTACTTCTTTATATTTTAGTTGTGGTTCAGTTTCCTATTTAGATGTTTGTGCATCCAAACACTATTCAATTAAAAGAAAAAAAATACAATATCTGATTCACATCTTCAAAAAGTAACAATTCAGCTCGTTATATATCTGACGTTGACACAAACATAGCAGCATTTAAAAAATTAAATAACAAACCTAAACATCAACTTCGTTATTTTCTTGATACAGAAAAACTGTTAAAAATCAATATGTAGCTAGAAGAATCATCTTTGTTACTACAAATAGTTTCCTTAGGCTGAATATGGACATCTTAACTAGAAAATCTCCTAAAGATTCATGACACTATAGCTGCATTTCAGAATGTTACTGCCATGGTGTGTCTCTCAGTGCAAAAGAAAGGCATCTACCTATATGATGACATGTTTGATTCAGGATATGGTGGACTTTCTGGTGGAGGTTCTAATGAAGATTATCATAAAGACATGGACGACGACTACGCTCACTATGTGCGATCTCCGTGAGCATACGGAGCTATCTGATCGGCATGTGAAGCTCTATATAGTATAGCTTCACCATGAGAGCTTGCTTCTTTCTGGCTCTGGTAGTAGCCAATCTGGTTATTATGTTTAGTCTACTGAATCATTTAAATAAGATGTGAAGCCCTGTGTTCATAGCTTCACCTTAGGAACTTGTTTCCTTTACAAACTTCCCTCTGGTCGTGTATAAATATGGAATACATTTTGCTATGTTAAACGAATGTAACTTATCTATGCGACTTGCGTCTATTCGCTATTGTTTCAAGCAAGCGATTCTTACATTCAGAACACGCGTATTTAGCGACATGTTTACAAACAAGAACAAAGGAATATTTCGCATCTTTCTTTTTGCCTGCTGAGATTCCATCTTACATTACCTTCGCTATGCACCTGTATTCGTTTACTGTACTATCTAAATGCTCCTCTTAACACATTTATTTTTACTACAGCCGATCAGTTGAGCACCTTCATGTTAACAGAGAAACACATGATAAGGAGATACAATATAATTAGATAAAACTATATTCCAGTATTCGGCTGGCCTATGCTTTCTGCGCCCATGGGCGCAGAGGGTCATCTAGTCATTGGAAAAGTGCAGAGAGACAAGGAGTAAGACACAGCCCAGTGCTTAGAAGCACTTGCGGTGGACGATCGATGGGCCAGATTCATCATACTCTCCCTTGGATATGCACATCTGCAAAAGGGAAAGGGATCAGGGCTACTTTCTTTTTTGATAACATCAGGGGTACTTTCTTCATACGCTGGAAACACAAGTACTACTAATACTTTGCTTTGTAGGAAAAGATTAATTTGCTTTCTGGTTGATTTATGTAATAAGATGTTATTACAAGAGAATAAGAAAAAGACATGCATCTTTTCCCCCAAAATAATACTCCCTCCGTTCCTAAATATTTGTTTTTCTAGAGATTTCAACGAGTGACTACATCGAAGCAAAATGAGTGAATCCACACTCTAAAATATGTTTACATACATCCGTATGTTGTGTCCATTTGAAATGTCTAGAAAGACAAATATTTAGGAACGGAGGGAGTAAGATGGTAAACGCCATGACGACGAGGGTCGTGTAAGGAGGTCACGTAAGTAAGTACCTGCTGGAATGTGCTGAGGGAGGCGAGGATGGAACCACCGATCCAGACACTGTACTTCCTCTCGGGAGGCGCCACGACTTTGATCGTCATGCTGCTTGGCGCGTGGGCGGGGATCTCCTTGCTTTTCCAGTAGGCGGCGATCTCCTTGAACGTCCGGTGGGTGGTGATCTCCTTGCTCTTCCAGTAGGCAGTGATCTCCTTGCACGGGCGGTGGGCGGGGATCTCCTTGCTCTTCCAGTAGGCGGTGATCTCCTTGCACGTCCGGTGGGCCTTGCTCATCCGGCGGGCGGTGTTCTCCCAGTGGGCGGTGATCTCCTTGCTCATCCGGTCGGCGATGCCGGGGAACATGGTCATCCCTCCACTGAGCACAATGTTGCCGTAGAGATCCTTCCTGATATCCAGGTCGCACTTCATGATGGAGTTGTAGGTGGTCTCGTGGATCCCTGGAGCCTCCAAGCCAATCAGCAAAGGTTGGAACAGCACCTCCGGGCACCTGAACCTCTCGGCACCAATCGTGATGACCTGCCCGTCAGGCAGTTCGTAGCTCTTCTCGACGGACGAGCTGCTCTTGGCTGTCTCCAGCTCCTGCTTGTAATCAAGGGCGACGTACGCAAGCTTCTCCTTTGTATCTTTTTTGTGTATGCATAATGAGATAGTTAATCAATTGGCTGTGTATGCTGAGATTAGTAATGACCCTGACAGTTACAAGTGAAAGGTGATTCTCAAAAGCAGCTGCGTTGCACGAATCCCTGATCTTCTAATGACCTCGAATTGTATTTACACCGGCTTAGAGACCCCTCAGACAAGGTAGCAGCCAAGTCTTGGATGGAATACCTCTGCCCTCTTCTCTTACTTCGTGCAGTTGCTCCTCCAATCTCAGTTAAGCTGCAGCCTCACACACTTCTAGTTCATAGGGCCGGCGGCTAAAGCACTTAGGCATGGTGGCGGAGGCGACGTACATGGGCGTGTCTGCTAAGCAGGCCACTGGGTGGGGTGGTAACGTGATGAAGTGAGGTTAGCATCTGCGGAAACCCCTGCTGGTCGAGACCCCAGTTTGCGGAGGACACTCCGGTACATGTGAGCTTCCTTCTGGTTTTATTGCTTCTTTCCTCATCTTCCAAACCAGTCTTCTTTTTCCCATTTTCTTCAGGTTTTCTAGGGTATGTTTTGGGTTGTTTCCTTGTTGATATCTTCCATCCTGGGCTTTGATTTGGTTTACATAATGGATAATTCTAAACGCACGGACAATTACGGAGGCTTCACGGGCCTCTCTACACTAATTATCTCTGCCCCCTTGATTTTCAGGGGGTAGGGCCTGTTGCCCTCTCTAATCTCCAATCAAACACTGCCAGCTAGCACCATTCCGTAAAGTAAGTAAAATATGTCTGTCGTTCTAGCATTTCTCCTATATAATTATGTGAGTCCTACTTATCACACCATTGGACGTGTAATGGACCACCTCCAGGTTTGCTAGACAGCTGCAGGCTTGCACCATCTAAAGAGGAGGATCTCAGATGTAGATACGATGGAGCAAATTTTGTTTTGTGGTTGCATCATAGCCTCCGTTGACGAAGAACTACATGGCCTTGATCACTCGAAACACCCAAATACAATATGATGGTAAAAGAACTTTTACTTCCTAGCATGCTCTTCACATACTGTTATTTTTTTTTTGTAAATGTTGCTACTTTACCTGCTATACAATGCTAATTATTGTTGTATAAACAAATTCTATTGCTTAATGCTGTTACTTTACCTGCTATCCACTGCTAAGTATCATAGTATAAACATTTTTTGTTGCTTTGGTTTGCCCCAGGTTCGTCCTTGCAATATGGAGCCACACACTCCAAATTCAGTAAGTTGGAAGCACTGACACGCCCTCGCTAGAGCTGCTCTGGTACGCTCTTTTCTAAATCTTTTTCATATACCAAGTTATGCGATGTACGCTTATTACTTATTTCATTTACATCTCATGTTTACCCGTCGAACTATGTATGTATGCATGTTATCTTATTATTTTGAACTGGGGTAGGAGAGGAGGGGAATTCACATTGTAGGAGAGGAGGGGAATTCACATTGTAGGAGAGGAGGGAAATTCAAAAAGTAATCAAGTGAACTTTGCCTAGCATAATTCTCTTCTTTACATGTTTGTCCCCAATATAACTTTGTCCTAAAATTGACTTTTGATTTCAGTTTGAATCTGTCCAGATCTTCGTGAGAACAATTCTAAAAACAATGGCGGCGCCCGTGCTTTTCCTCCTCCTAGCTATGGAGATGGGCATGTCCTTGCTGGGGTAGAAATTGAAATTCCTGGGGGCTATGTCTTGCTAATGCCGCAGATAAAAAAAATTGGGCCTCTACGAGCCACTCCCGCCTCCTGACCTAGCACTGTTGTACCCGAGCCTTTTAGCGTCAGTGTCTTCTGTTTAGTTCTGAGAGGTGCTCTTATTGCCTTATCCATGTTTAGTGGTCAAGTACTGCCCAGGTTTATTTACTTGCTTCATGATGGTAGTTCGAATAATTTCTGTGTCTTTAGCCTATTTGGTTTTATGTTTTTTAGTTCTCGCTTACCTATGACGATTGTAGGTGTCGTGGTTGATTGAGCCAGTGCTCAGAGATAGATATACCAAAGATTGTCTATCTTAGGAGTTCTGTATGATGTTTTTTTCTACGACGCTTTACCTATTCTTTCTTGACCTTCATCATAACACTTTTGAAACTCGTTGTTGTTTGTTTGCTCGCTCCTTGCAGCAGGGTGGTGTATATGTTTCCATAGTTTAACTCTGCTTACGGCATGCCTCCGCGACGTTCTATTCCTACACGACGAGCAGTTCCTTCGGGACATACTCCTGTTGCACGTCATTTTGTTCCTCCGCGCCGTGCTGCTCGTGTTGTTCCTGTTTTGCCTTTTATACGTCTAAGGCCTCTTGCTCCCGTTGTTCAAAAGAGGAAGCGTATGTTCCTTACTCTGTTGATGCTGTTCATTTCTTTCCACATGCCTTGCTAGACAGGCCTTGTTCCCTTAGCGTGTGTTTTGTTTTCCGTGCCCAATAGGAGATGGGTTCTTTCCATTGCTTAGTTCTGCTGAAACTGCCAAAAACCGTAATAGGTGCAGCTTCTTGTTGAATAGGTTCCGTGCTCATAACAAGGGTGGTTAGTCTGCATTTCCAACTATCTTTCATGGGCCTTCATGCTTTCTTATTGAGGTTCCATTTGACAAAACACCTATTTTGATTGTGGTTGTCTTCACAATGTTCATTTGCAATTTGGATGGCTTCGGCCAATTTCTTATTGAAAAGAAGACAAATAATGAATTACGCATTCTTTGGTACTTTCCTGAACTTGGTTAGGTTCCATGTGATGAGATTGAAACTTGAGATATTATTCAGGTGCTAGCTACAGAGGAAATAAAATATATTTGTCTGTCTACTTCTTTATATTTTAGTTGTGGTTCAGTTTCCTATTTAGATGTTTGTGCATCCAAACACTATTCAATTAAAAGAAAAAAATACAATATCTGATTCACATCTTCAAAAAGTAACAATTCAGCTCGTTATATATCTGACGTTGACACAAACATAGCAGCATTTAAAAAATTAAATAACAAACCTAAACATCAACTTCGTTATTTTCTTGATACAGAAAAACTGTTAAAAATCAATATGTAGCTAGAAGAATCATCCTTGTTACTACAAATAGTTTCCTTAGGCTGAATATGGACATCTTAACTAGAAAATCTCCTAAAGATTCATGACACTATAGCTGCATTTCAGAATGTTACTGCCATGGTGTGTCTCTCAGTGCAAAAGAAAGGCATCTACCTATATGATGACATGTTTGATTCAGGATATGGTGGACTTTCTGGTGGAGGTTCTAATGAAGATTATCATAAAGACATGGACGACGACTACGCTCACTATGTGCGATCTCCGTGAGCATACGGAGCTATCTGATCGGCATGTGAAGCTCTATATAGTATAGCTTCACCATGAGAGCTTGCTTCTTTCTGGCTCTGGTAGTAGCCAATCTGGTTATTATGTTTAGTCTACTGAATCATTTAAATAAGATGTGAAGCCCTGTGTTCATAGCTTCACCTTAGGAACTTGTTTCCTTTACAAACTTCCCTCTGGTCGTGTATAAATATGGAATACATTTTGCTATGTTAAACGAATGTAACTTATCTATGCCACTTGCGTCTATTCGCTATTGTTTCAAGCAAGCGATTCTTATATTCAGAAGACGCCTATTTAGCGACATGTTTACAAACAAGAACAAAGGAATATTTCACATCTTTCTTTTTGCCTGCTGAGATTCCATCTTACATTACCTTCGCTATGCACCTGTATTCGTTTACTGTACTATGTAAATGCTCCTCTTAACACATTTATTTTTACTACAGCCGATCAGTTGAGCACCTTCATGTTAACAGAGAAACACATGATAAGGAGATACAATATAATTAGATAAAAACTATATTCCAGTATTCGGCTGGCCTATGCTTTCTGCGCCCATGGGCGCAGCGGGTCATCTAGTCATTGGAAAAGTGCAGAGTGACACGGAGTAAGACACAGCCCAGTGCTTAGAAGCACTTGCGGTGGACGATCGATGGGCCAGATTCATCGTACTCTCCCTTGGATATGCACATCTGCAAAAGGGAAAGGGGTCAGGGCAACTTTCTTTTTTGATAACATCAGGGGTACTTTCTTCATACGCTCGAAACACAAGTACTACTAATACTTTGCTTGGTAGGAAAAGATTAATTTGCTTTCTGGTTGGTTTATGTAATAAGATGTTAATAAAAGATAATAAGAAAAAGACATGCATCTTTTTCCCCAAAATAATACTCCCTCCGTTCCTAAATATTTGTTTTTCTAGAGATTTCAACGAGTGACTACATCGAAGCAAAATGAGTGAATCCACACTCTAAAATATGTCTACATACATCTGTATGTTGTGTCCATTTGAAATGTCTAGAAAGACAAATATTTAGGAACGGAGGGAGTAAGATGGTAAACGCCATGACGACGAGGGTCGTGTAAGGAGGTCACGTAAGTAAGTACCTGCTGGAATGTGCTAAGGGAGGCGAGGATGGAACCACCGATCCAGACACTGTACTTCCTCTCGGGAGGCGCCACGACTTTGATCGTCATGCTGCTTGGCGCGTGGGCGGGGATCTCCTTGCTCTTCCAGTAGGCGGCGATCTCCTTGAACGTCCGGTGGGTGGTGATCTCCTTGCTCTTCCAGTAGGCGGTGATCTCCTTGCACATCTCCTTGCACGGGCGGTGGGCGGGGATCTCCTTGCTCTTCCAGTAGGCGGTGATCTCCTTGCACGTCCGGTGGGCCTTGCTCATCCGGCGGGCGGTGTTCTCCCAGTGGGCGGTGATCTCCTTGCTCATCCGGTCGGCGATGCCGGGGAACATGGTCGTCCCTCCACTGAGCACAATGTTGCCGTAGAGATCCTTCCTGATATCCAGGTCGCACTTCATGATGGAGTTGTAGGTGGTCTCGTGGATCCCAGGAGCCTCCAAGCCAATCAGCGAGGGTTGGAACAGCACCTCCGGGCACCTGAACCTCTCGGCACCAATCGTGATGACCTGCCCGTCAGGCAGTTCGTAGCTCTTCTCGACGGACGAGCTGCTCTTGGCTGTCTCCAGCTCCTGCTTGTAATCAAGGGCGACGTACGCAAGCTTCTCCTTTATATCTCGTACGATTTCCCGCTGTGCGGTTGTGGTGAAGTAGTAGCCCCTCTCCGTGAGGATCCTCATCAAGTAGTCGGTAAGATCACGGCCCGCAAGATCGAGCCGGAGAATAGCATGAGGAAGTGCATATCCCTCATAGATCGGCACAGTATGGCTCACACCGTCACCAGAATCAACCACAATACCTGCACAAGGCATAGTACATTTGCCGGTCATACGACTGACGAAGGGATATAATTAAGTACTCCCTCCGTGAACTAATATAAGAGCATTTAGATCACTACTTTAGTTATCTAAATGCTCTTATATTAGTTTACAGAGGAAGTATATACATAAACTCATCTTGAGTAGGGAGAAAACAGACACGTACCTGTAGTACGACCACTGGCATATAGAGAAAGAACAGCTTGAATAGCCACATACATCGCTGGGGCATTGAATGTCTCGAACATGATTTGGGTCATCTTTTCTCTGTTTGCCTTTGGGTTCAGAGGAGCTTCAGTCAGCAAAACTGGATGTTCTTCGGGGGCAACACGCAGCTCATTGTAGAAGGTGTGATGCCAGATTTTCTCCATGTCATCCCAGTTGCTCACAATGCCATGCTCAATAGGGTATTCGAAGGTCAGGATAGCCCTTTTTGACTGCGCTTCATCACCCACATAGGCATCTTTTTGGCCGATTCCAACCATGGCAGGTTTGTACCGAGGGCGGCCAACTATATTAGGGAAAACTGCTCTTGGGGCATCATCACCAGCAAAACCAGCCTACAGGAATGAGGTGTTTATTTTCCGAACAACTAATTTTCTGTGCTTAAAATTTGAATGAAACGAAGGGGTGAGCGTCGAACCTTGACCATTCCAGTGCCATTGTCACACACAAGTGGCTGGATGTCCTCGCCGTTAGCCATTGGTCTGCATAAGACAATTGAAAAGCTTCTCAATCATTTACTTCTGTTACATCACATATTCACTACTAGGTATCTTGCTAATAAGAATTACGTCGATGAGGACAAAAACACAGAACTAACTGAATCATTTTAAGAAGATGTCAATTTATCCCTACCTGATGAGTCATCAACCTTATTCAATCAAATATATAACTAAAGCAATGTTTCTGGTAATAACACACTTATCAGAATTGTGAGTAAGAAAGCACATGCCACTTCAATCACATTAATGGACCATTTATGCTTAATAAAAATAATAAAGAGAGCAATAAGCTGTCATAAGCTGTCCTTGCAGGCAGGCTTATGAATGCTATAGTTTTTTACAACTTGGGTAGGCATAGTTGCACATGGGTAGACAGTACTTCGGTAGCCTAACAGATCCCATCGGGCCAAAACACTTGGATGCTCTGTGCTTGCACCGTGCGGCATCAAGCTTAACACCCAACGCAACATCCACTAGCTGGACCAGCAACTGAAGGACGAACAGCCATTTCCCAGTTACTAACCAAGCAGAGACCCCCCAAGAATAAGCAACTGAAGGAGGAGCAACGTGCGCACGGGCACCGGCAGCGCCGCGACGCCAGACTCCCCAAGCATGAACACCCTGTCGATTGTGCGCCCGACGGGGCGACGGGACAGGAGGGAGATAAACGGCACAGCAAGCACCGCTGCCAGAATCTGCGCCACCACGGAGCAGCGAGCGAGTGGTTCGGAGAAGCATGGCACGGAGGGAGGGAGGGATCAAACCTTACGGAGCGAGGCGGCGGCCGGGACCCGAGGAGGAAGCGGAGCGGAGCTCGCTGGCTGGCGAGGGAGGCGGAGGCGGAGACGGAGGCCTGCCCTGCGTGCCTGGGCGCTGGGTTTGGACACAACACGAGCTGTGGTGTTAGCCGTTACCGATTTCCGAATTGAGGCGAAGATCTGGCGGACACGAGCGAAAATGACCAATAGAGACTGCGTACCAGGTCCGACGTTATCTAGGCCATGCGAATGCTTTTGGGATCCGTGAACCCCCCTATTCTCGGCTCTTGTCCCCCGGTAGACACCGGCCGCTGCGTGTATTCCGGTAGGAGCCCTAGGTTTGGAATCTAGGTAGTACTTCCTCCGTTTTTTTTAATTTGCATATAAAATTTGTCTAAAGTCAAATCTCGTGAAGTTTGATAACTCTAGCATATTGTATGTGAACACTCACAATGTGAAATCATTATCATTAGATGCGTCGTGATTTATATTGTATAACTCTAGCATTGTAGATACTGTTATTTCTCATATAAATGTGGTCAAACTTTATGTAGTATGACTTCAGACAATTCTAATATGGGTCTGTCTATGTCATATCCATCTAACTCTCTCACCTTTAAAATTTATTGTAGACTTTAAAAGAAAAATTAAGGATGAGTGTGTTAGATGTGAGATTGTGAGATAATACCTCACATCTAATTGTGAAATAGCAAACATGTTCTTATACACAGAGTAAAAAGGCCCGGAGGGAATAGTAGTCTGTACAGATGATTTGACCTGACAAGGTGCAGTAAAAAAGTAGGGAAAGAGGACGCTGGCAGGCGTATTTTGTGCAGTGCAGTTGCCGGTGTATTAAAGAACATTTGCTAATTGTGCATTAGGCCTGCTATTACTTTCTCTGTATCAAATATAAGATATTATTAGGCAAAACTAGCCTACACAAACGTCTTATATTTTTACAGAGCTAGTAGTATTTTTTGGAATAGATCTGCTGTTATTTATTGAGTATGGGATATGGGATCAAACTTTACATCAAGCTTATGATTTTCTGTTAATACAATAACTTGAAAGAAAAAACTCCGTCCATCGCTAACGATCAGATGGGTAAGAATCTTATGATTTGTTGTTAATACAATAACTTGAAAGAACCCGCAAAAAGAAATACAATAACTTAAAAGAAGAAACTCCTTCCATCGCTAATGATCAGATGGGTACAATTATTAACAATCAAATTTAAGTGATTCTGTTATTACTATAAATTGAAACCAATACTTCATGTGTCGCTAATGATCTGATGTGTTAAATTATTAGCAATAAAATTTAAGTTATCCTATTAATACTATAAATTGGAAAAAAGGTGTCTTGTTAACAATATGATGGGCTCCCATGGAAAAAAAATGATCCGATGGGCTAAATTATTAGCAATCGAATTTATGTGAGCCTGTTAACATTAACAATTGCCGCTTCATTGCAATGGGCGTACGTACATTATATGTATTTTGAAAATTTAATAATTGTTAATCACTATGCCGGGTTAAATTTAGTTTTGTGTCTACTAGCACATATGCCCGTGTGTTGCAATGGTAAAATTGATTTAGTTACACAGAAAAACATGTTATGGAACAAGTAAAGACATGATATATGAGTCCAAGGTTAATCAATTGAACATAAAAAATAAGAGAAGGTGCTTCGAAAATAAACACAAGCATATAAGCAGTATGATATTCAGTAACTCCGTTTTATACTTTTAGCTAAAAAGATCGAAACTGAAAGCATGCGATTGACTTTAATCAGAACATGATACAATCTAAAGGCTTTGTGCATACTGCTTTATAGTGAGATGGGTATTACTTTTTCTCCTGGTACTTCACATTTATTTTTTGAGAGCTTTGATATCGAAATTGCTCGGCATACAACATATTATGTATGATTCCCCGTGGTTAATTTCTATTGGTGAGATTTTCCCATGTTTGACCATCAAAAACATGGTGAATATTTTTGCCACTTGGCACTTCTGTTAACGGCGCATTCAGTCTGACGGTGAGGTTCGCTGTGTTCTTTCTGGCCAGAACTCGGCAAACATTGTTTATAATTTAAATGAGTTGTCGATAGAATGCACTCGGCAGTATTAATGATTGTCGGAGCACGTCCAGCCGAGTGCGTTGCGCCGCGTTTGGCACTCCTTGAACATTTTACAAAGTTTAATATGTGCTCTGTATATTAGTTTTGTCATGATTTTATTTGCAAAAGACTTTCTAAACATTGACCAAGTTAAAGTCAAAACAATATGAACATTCACAAATAACAAAAAAATATGATATGAAAATATATTCAATGATACATCTAATGTTATTGTAGATGTTAATAATTTTTGATATATTTGATCAAAGTTTACGAAGTTGTTAGTACACTAGTAATCGTGGAACAGACAAACTAAATAAGGACAACTTGGCGTTAACTTTTTTTTCCTGAATTTTTACTTGGCATTAACAAAAGGCGAAGGCGGCAAACTCACACATGTATGCATATTGGCTAATCCATTTCCGTCTGTCTGATCGATCGGTTATACGAGACAACTTGAATCTCTGCATGGAAGTCCTGACATAAACTGATCATCAACTGCAATCACGTTAACCAATCCAAGTGGAGCTCGAATCCGATTCCTCGGATCAGTATACACATGGGTGGTGCATCACCATGTGATTTCATCATCCTCTGCTGATCATCATTCAATCATCCTGATGGGTGGTGCACTACCATGTGACTTACGTCATGCAGGCCAGATTGTGATGGCGTCATCACTAATCGGCCGGCCCCTATGTCACCTAGGCCGTGTACATATACAGCTTGGCAGCTTGCCAGGCAGGTTCGTTGATATCTGTAATAATTCACTAACATATGCATGCATGAGGCACTGGAATATAGATCCAGCAGGTCAAACCCACGATTAACAGGAATATAGATACATATTTCCTGGTGTCTCAAGTCAAGCCGGACTGATCGATGGAGGGATCCCAAGAGATGCTCATGGACAACAAGTGGCTGATGGCCAGCTGATCGATCAGGCCTTCACGCTAGCCCAACGTGGCTCGCGCAGATTCCTCTGACTGGACTAGCTACTTCATTAAGACCTCGATCGATCATAGTCCTGACACCACCGACCGAGCTCGACTCTATAGAGTAACTGTTTGTTTAGCAAGACTCCATCCGTCTTGAAACACATTTATTTTGAGACTGCCTCGCGTGGGCCTTCGAGTATATTTATCAATGCCAAAACTCCAAGAAACCTATAGTTCTGCTCAAGCTTGACTTTGACAAGGCTTTCGATACCATCAACCACTCTGCTATGATCAAGATAATGGAACAAATGGGATTTGATGACCGCTGGCTTGGATGGATCAAGAACATCTTCGGATCCGAAAAATCTTCGGTGCTTCTGAATGGGGTTCCGGGCTGACACTTTGACTGCAACTGTGGTGTACGGCGGGGCTATCTGCTCCCCCACTTATATTCGTGCTGGCAGCCGACCTGTTGCAATCAGCCATCAATAACGCGCATGGACGTGGGCTAATTGATCTGCCGATCCCCTCGCGTGCAGGAATGGACAATCCCGTGGTGCAATACGACGACGACACCATCCTGGTGATGCCGGCGAGCCCGGCGCAAGCGCGCACTATGAAACAAAATTTGATAGACTACGCAGATTCTATCGGGCTCAAAATAAACTTTGGCAAGTCTATACTGGTACCACTCAATGTGGATGAAACTCTGACCGCTGATCTGGCCCAAATATGGCAATGCTTTGTTGGAGCGATGCCCTTCACGTACCTTGCATTGCCCATGGGGACCACTAGGCCCACAGTGAGCGAGCTCTTGCCGATCGTGGAGAATGCAGAACACAGGCTTTCATCCTCGCTGTGTATGATGAATCAGGGGAGTAAGTTAACCTTTCTTAATTTGCTGATCACCTCCCTCTTGATTTACCCGATGTGCACACTCAAGTTTCCGCTCAAGTTGATAGAGCACATGGACAAGATTCGACGCAGATGCCTCTGGCGCAAAAAGACATAACAAGGTGAAACATGCAACCCCTGGTTTCCTGGGACCTAGTATGTAGACCCAAGAAACATGGAGGGCTAGGGGTCCTCAATATCAAGGTCCAAAATGAAGTGCTGCTCCTCAAATTCCTACACTTCTTCTACAACAAGAAAGACGCCTCGTGGTGCACCTTGATTTGGGACACATACTATGAACATCAGGTCCCACACGCTGCAGATATCTGCGGATCCTTTTGGTGGAGGGACGTGATGAAACTAAGTGACACTTACAGAGGGATCACTAAGGTTGTGGTAGGGGATGGCTCGTCGATGTTTTTCTGGAAAGATATGTGGCTGGATGAGACTCTTGAGTTGTCGTACCCACGGGCATTCTCCTTCACCACGATGGAAGATGCATCTGTCAGAGACTTCTTATCCATCGCAAACATCCAACAGGGGTTCCACTTGCCCCTCTCTCAGCTGGCTCGCGGTGAGGTACTAGATATTCAAGATCTCGCAAGAGAGATCGAACCTGATGATGCCCATAAGGATTCGTGGGTCTGCTTGTGGGATGGACAGTACTCCTACAGAAAATACTACAGAAACTACTTCAGAGAAGTTGTGGCGGATGCAGCGTTCGGCTGGATTTGGAAGTGCAAGTGTACGATGAAGATAAAAGTGTTCGCGTGGCTGTTGCTGGCGCATGAACACTAAAAACATGCTTAAAAGGAGACACTACACCATCTCGGACGGGGTGGAATGTGTGTTGTGCACAAGACATTTGGAGGAGACCGTCGAGCATCTGTTTTTGACTGTCCCTTCAGTAGAGATTGCTGGAGGGAGCTAGGGCTTGAATGGACATATGGAGGGAACCGCCTAGAAATCGTGCACTCTGGACGACAGCGATGGACGAGGCCCATGTTCATGGAGATATTCCTGACGGCGGCTTGGAGTATATGGAAGGAACGTAACAATAAAGTGTTCAGGGGGATTCCTCCCACTGCGATCTCTTGGAGGGGAAGATTCAAAACAGACTTCACCTTGCTTACCACAGGGCTAAGCCCTCCCTAGAACAATTTATCCACAACTTTGTACAAAATAAGATAGAACTTGTAGAAATGTAGGGGTACTCGACAGTGTGGAGGGCACTGTTCGTGCCATGATGGCTGATGGGTGGCTCACACACTGTCTTGCATGATACCCCAACCAACATGTTACCTTTTGCTGGCAATGGAAAGTCAGTAGGACACTCACCTACTGTCGTTGATTGTTCAAAAAAAAATGCCATGCGTGCCGACCGCCAGATCTTGGAGGAGCACCTCATCTTCGAGTCCACCTCGACGCCGTCACGCGGTTGTCTACTTTAAAATATAGTTCTTGGTGTTTTCTGGAGGCCACCGGCCGTTCCTTCTAGTGATTTGTCCTCTATAATGTTAATGTGCAATCTGATATTCCGAAATATAATGTTCAGTTAATAGTTTGGTCCAACAATTGCTACATTTCCTAGCAGTTCTCAAGCATTATTGGTTTCGTGAACTGTCTTATCTTCTAGTATATGTTCTATTTTGCAATGTTGTGCTCAGTTAACTGTTTTGGTTCATTTGTTCTTCTCTCCAACTAACTGCTTGATTCAGTTCTGTAATTTGATGTTCATTTGTTGTGGGTACAGTTTTGTATTCTTATGCATGTGAGAAATAAATCGAATTTGGTTGTACTCAATACATGAGAAACATATAGAATTGCTCTATTTCCAACTTGGTTAGCATGCTTGGTTAGGTTAGCTGACTTTTCCACGCGGCTCGAGTTAATCTGTTGCAGCTACAATTTGTTTATTTTTCATTAACATATTCTACTGATAGTATGCCAACTCTCAGTTAACCTAATGAAGATCTTCCTTATATGTGTTGCAGGGAAACAATGAGAGGCACTGAGGTTTACAATCGAGGTTTGCTCATGTATGGTCCTTTCGCTATAATAGCACATTATTATGCAATTTCAGGAATCATTCTAATATTTAGGTTTTTTACAATTTGGTCTTGCACATGTAGGTCCTGCTGTCAGAGGCTTAGACCCACAGTTCGACCCATTTTGCATATGGGGAAATGAGATATCCATGAATATTAGTCAAGTCAATAAACTCATAAATATTGTTAGGATAAAGAAACATGCGACAAATAACAACAAGATCTTTGTTTGCACAATGAAGAAGACTTCAGTCAACTATAGGATGGTACTAACTCTTTTACCTTGTTTTTCCCCTTGTGCCATTTCAAAATTTATAATAACTATTTATGCATATCTTTGTTTTCAGTACTTTCCAAAGAAGTTCACCGATGATTACCTCTTAAACCACCTACATGGTCAAGAGGCGACGAAGGTATTCATTCAACACCACGGTACAATATTGAAGTCTTTCTCAAGAGGAAGAAAACTGAGCAAGTAATTATCCATAGCCACTGGCCTAAAGTTGCAAAGATATTTAACATGACTGAAGGCTCAATATCCGCCTTCCGCTTCTGCAGTTTTCTAGATGATATTAATCTTTCTATTTACCATGCATGATGGCACTTTTCAAAGGTTTTTCATGTTGCATGTGAAACTTGGTGCTGTTGTGTAATGGCGTAGTTAGATATATGCCTATATGATGTAACTAAGTGCTGAAGCTATCTGATGTAATTCAATTATGAAATCATGTATGTCCTTCTACGAATATGAAATATATGGTGTGTTTTATAAGAAATGTCAAATTAATTACTACATATATTATCAATAATAGGCCAATTAGCGTGCTTATTGGGGTTTTCTATTGCAAACGGTTTCTCTGACGACACTATGGGTGATGAACTCAAAAGACCCACACGGTTTCTAGAAAGTACACGTGTTGGATCAATTAACAATCCCACATGGCTTTGGCAGGAGAGCCGTTTGCGTTAGGTCACCTTGCACAAACGATTCTACATAAAAAATTGTGTGTGATATACCTACGAAAGGAAACATTTCTCTAGGACTCATTTGTGGGATGTACTTACGAACGGAAATAATTTGGCCTGTATAAGTGTATGCGATGGCTAGCCCGATCGCACACGAGTTCATTTTGCGTATAATGTGTGACCGAAGAGTCTAACCCCGACGGGTTCTGGGTCGTGTGTGAAGGACCCCCTTGTCGCCCACACTCACTAGGCAACGGTTTAAAATGCCGTCACCGAAAGGGGTTAAAAACCGTTTGTATAGCACATCTCTGCACCAGTGAAATGACATGAAGGCAGTTCAGTAGTATTTCAGAAGCAAACGTTTGGTTTCATCATAGCAATGAAGAAATTAAGTTCACAAACATCGATCATATAGATCACATAAAGACAGCGCACTAGTAATTCTGAAGTAAAAGTTTAGCTGTATCATGAGCTGTCCTCGCCTTCCAACATCTTTGTGAACTCGGCTTGGAGGGGGGGGGGGGTCCTCGCAGATTACACTCTCGGCGGCTGCTCTAGTGATCTCAGTGTTCTTGTGCTCTAAACATATGCTGCAGCACTCTTGACGTATGCCAGAGTGCTCTCGATGGCTACTCGGGTACTCTCACATAGGTGAGCATGATCTCCGTGTACTCAGTCATCCTTGTGATGATGTCTATGACTGTAGGAGTTCTGTTTTGAGGCGTTTCGGCTTCTCCATCGAAATCGCATTAAACAAGTTGACATTTAGATAAAATAAATTTTTCATGAAAGCAGATTTATGATAATATAAATGATAGAACTTTTATGACAACAATCCATATTTGTCCATTGGGTGGACATTTCTCGCACTTAAGTTGGTTCTTCTCGTTAGTGGTTTGTATATATATATATATATATATATATATATATATATATATATATGGTGTACACTCACTTACTCAATGTAAATTCGATAGTCGGTGATGGCCGTTCTTCCCGCTCTCCTCCTGCTTTACCAAGGTCCTGCTTTACCAAGGTCTTAGAGGAGGAAGAGGGAGAAGAACAACACCTTATGATAAAAGTCGGTTCATCTCTCAAGTGGTTATATATATGTTGTACACTCACTCACGCACTCACTCACTCACTCACTATATTTTCGACTGTCGGTGATAGACGTCCTTCATCTTCTCCTCCTGCTTTACCAAAATCTGGGCGGAAGAGAAGAAGAAGGACGACCCCCTATGACAACAGTGGGTGTCATCCTGTTAGAACAACTCGCATCTCAGTTTGTGGATTAAGAGTGAGTATTATCCAGCAGATGGAAAATATAATTAAGTAGCTTGTCCATATTAAGCTAAAAACTTACGGAAAAATTGGCATGTCCTTTGCTTGAAATATTGAGTGCCAGTAATTAAGCGAAATGGAACTTAATCCACATTTCGCGAAAACTTTGGCACTCATTATGAATATCTGCATGATGAAGAAAATATGGTACTATATGTTGATCCGTATATGCAGTACATAGTACTCTAGCGCAAGAAATCAAATTTAAGTCGTTGAATTACAACTACAATACATCCTATAACAAATTTTAAGTACACTAACAAAATGTTGCTAATGTACAAGTACAATAAATGAGAACAACTATGATCTCCATTAAAAGAGAGATGGGAGGTGTGGTCACCGGGGCGGATGATGGGCCTCGAACCCCTCGTTGGTTACCCCAAGTTGTAGGTGTAAGATGCAGTAAGTAGAAATGTTTTCCCCTAGCAAAGATGCCAAGGATCGAATCCCCAGAGACTCCTAGGTTCAACAATTAGGTGTCAATTGCTAACGGCGCAATTAGCAATCAACGTGGACCTGCACACAGATACAAATAACTTTGCTCCCAACGAGTACAGAGAGGTTGTCAATCTCTCCGGCCTTGTAGTTCACAAAGGGTTAAAAGCAATATGATAGTGGTGATAGATAGTGTTTTGCAATAGTAAGTAAATAGCGAAAAGTAAATAGTGGATGTGATCAATGATAGTAAATAGTGGATGTTCACTAGTGATGTCTCTCTCCCAAAAGACGATAAAACAGCTATGTGAGGTAAACAAATTACAGCTGGGCAATTGACAGGACCACGAACGCAAACCAATGCTGATTACATTGCAAGAAAGGTTGAGGTTCAAAGCATGGGCGGTACGCCAAAGTAAGTAGACCGAAATCCATCAATATCTACTACTAATGATCCACCTTGAGATATCTATCCAGAACATCTCGCTGGTATTAAGTTGCGAGTCCCACCCATAGTGTAAACTCAATGCAACAGACAACTGCATTAAAAGAACTTTGCGTAAAGTAAACAATCCTTGCACCCGCGGGCACAAGCACCGTTGTTTTCCCCCTTGTGGCAACAGCACATCCCCTAGACTCATGTTTCTGTCACTCAAGCTAGTCATCGAGGGGCATGAACCCACAATCGAGCATAACGTTCCCTCTTGGAGTCACTACTTACTACTCGGCCAAAGCAATAAATGACAACGGAGAACATGCAAGAATTACTTATGAACTAAAATATAGAAGAGGTGAATCAAATATATTACTCAAGATCAATCTGAACATAATCTCATAATCCATCGGATCCCAGCAAACTCAACATAGCAACAGCATAAGGATTACATAGGTGCCTCGATCATGTAGGGCAGCTCACGAGGACTAATTAGTGAAGCACAAGAACGGGAGGAGAACATCACATAGCTACTGGTCATGGACTCATGGTCCAAGGGAGACTACTCACGAGTCATCCGGGAGGCGTCCATGGTGGTGGAGAAGCTCTCGGTGGTGATCCTCCCCGCCGGCAGGGTGCCGGGAAGAGTTCTCCTGGTGCTCCCGATCTTGGAAGCGGCGGCGGCGGAACAGAGATGGGATCGCGAAAAGAAGTCCTGTTCTGAGGGTTACGGAGGACCCTTTAAATATATGCCAAAGTAGGGCACCGGGGGAGCCTCGGGGGGCCCAGGCGCCCCCCCCGGCGCGGCCCAGGGGGGGGGGCGCCCACAGGTCCCCTGGAGCCCCTGTGCTCCCCCCAGGCTGCCCTTCGGACGCAGTGTTGTTTCCGGATCGCTGATTTTTTATATAGTTTTTCTGGATTTTTCTGGGCAGTTCTCGAAACGTGAAAACCTGAAATACAAAAACAGCCGAAAACAGAAACTGGCACTGGGGTGCACTGGATTAGTAAGTTAGTCCAAATATGATCAAAAGTGTAGGGAAGTGTAAGAATATCATAGCAATATCACCCAAAAGTGGCATGGAGCAAGCAGAAATTATAGATACATTTTGGACGTATCAACATCCCCAAGCTTAATTCCTGCTCGTCCTCGAGTAGGTAAATGATAACAAGAATAATTTTTGTGGTGACATGCTATTAACCATATAGGAATTTCTCATAGTCATATGACAAAAGCTTACTGAGACAATGATTCTATAGTAATTAAGTTGTCTCAAGAGAAAATCACAAATGACTGGAAGTTTTTCAACATGAAACTGAAACATCAAAAAGATTTGCAATGAACATGATGTGCAAATATGATAAAGTGATATCTAGCTTGCCCCCTTTAGTGATGCAAAACATAAATGCAAGGGCAGCTTCAAGGTTTAAGTGATGACTAGATACAATCATTTCAGAATAAACGATATCACAATCATGCAAAAGACAATGCTACTTTGGGACAATGCACATTACACCCAGAATGACAATCATGCTCTCAGTAGTTGGTGCTTCAATATAAAGGTAAAAGAAAGGTTTAAGTGCTAGAGCCTTTTATTTTGAAAACATGGAAGCAATTGTGTCAACGGTAGTAGTACTTCATATGTGTCATGTATAAAACATCTTATAAGTTGCAAGCCTCATGCATCGAATACCAATAGTGCTCGCTCCTTGTCCTAATTAGCTCGGATCCCCATGGGTTATCATTGCATTGCATATGTTTTAACCAAGTGTCACAAAGGGGTACCTCTATGCCACCTGTACAAAGGTCCAAGGAGATAGATCGCATTTGATTTCTCGTTTTTGATAAATCTCAACTTGAGGACATCCATACCGGGACAACATAGAAAATAGATGATGGACTCCTCTTTAATGCATAAGAATATTCTCATGAGAGATTGAGGATTAAGGTCCAAGCTAAAACTTCCACCATGATGCATGGCTTTGGTTGGCGGCCCAATGTTCTTCTCTAACAATATGCATATTAATTCAACCCACGGTGAATCACCCTTACTTCAGACAAGACGAACATGCATAGCAACTCACATGATATTCGACAAAAGTGTGACAGTTGATGGCGTCCCCAGAAACATGGTTACCGCTCAGCAAGCAACTTATAAGAAATAAGATACATAAGCAACATATTCTTTCCCACAATAGTTTTTAGGCTACTTTCCCATGAGCTATGTATTGCATGGTTAGTTTGCTTAGTAGAGGTGGAGGTTAGCAAAAGACTGGGAGCGACCAACTAAGAGAGCAATGACGGTCATAATCATGCAGAGCGGCAAAGCAATATTGAATCAGGCATGGTAGTTATATCGCTACTTAGAAACAAAAGATCATCAAGGCTTGACATACTTTCTTTACAGTCTTGAATATGCGTGAGCATACGCCAAGTCAATCAAAATAAATTCTCGAAGGAAGATATTACTAAACCATACCACATCATAGGCAAACAAACCAAGTTGGTATTCCAATAACACATTGGGAACCCCCCAGCTATTTGAGATTAACCAAAGAAAACCTGAACTACTAAGCACAATCATGAAAGTAGCATCTTTATCATAGACACATTAACCCATGCAGCGGAAGCAAACTCTCTTAATAAGGTGAGCATAGTAATTAAAGAGAGTTCAAGCAACCAACTAAATAAAAGCTCTTGAAAAGATAAGCATGAATACTAAGAGCAGAGCACGATAGTAGCTATTAAAAGACAAAGAACACACACAGCATAGATAGACATGAAAATTCTATGTAATGTTCTAGGTAGAAGTGGAGCATGTTTCTCTCCCACATAAAGGAATGCTGGGTTCCGACTCGTTATGAAAAACTAAAAAGAAAACTAAAAGCAAGACGCTCCAAGCATAGCACATAACATATGAAGTGATAAAAATATAGCGAAACGAAAGACGAACTGATAGTGTTCATGGAGAAGGGGATGCACGGGGGGCATCCCCAAGCTTAGACGCTTGAGTCTCCTTGAATATTTCTTAGGGGTGCACGGGGGCATCCCCAATCTTGAGCGCTTGACACTCCTGAATCTTTTTATCATCTTCCCTCGCACACTTGAAAACTCCCTTCATACACAACTCATCATAATCTGATTAGCGAGGTTAGTACCCTTAATAAAATAATTATACTTTGCTGGAAATAAGGATATTCTTGAAGTTCTACTGTTTCTCAAGATTGCCAAAAGGTTTTCGCAAAGAAAAAGCAAGTTCTTAATTTGCAAAGTGAAGGTAAGGCAAAACAGGACAGAATCTGTGAAAAACAGAACAGCAGGCAGTAATTGACCTGTTGGGGATACTTCTGCAACTCAAATCAAAAAACTCAGAACTGACGCACGAAAGACAATTATATAGAGAATGCTTTTGGGATCCGTGAACCCCCCCTATTCTCGGCTCTTGTCCCCCGGTAGACACCGGCCGCTGCGTGTATTCCGGTAGGAGCCCTAGGTTTGGAATCTAGGTAGTACTTCCTCCGTTTTTTTTAATTTGCATATAAAATTTGTCTAAAGTCAAATCTCGTGAAGTTTGATAACTCTAGCATATTGTATGTGAACACTCACAATGTGAAATCATTATCATTAGATGCGTCGTGATTTATATTGTATAACTCTAGCATTGTAGATACTGTTATTTCTCATATAAATGTGGTCAAACTTTATGTAGTATGACTTCAGACAATTCTAATATGGGTCTGTCTATTTCATATCCATCTAACTCTCTCACCTTTAAAATTTATGGTAGACTTTAAAAGAAAAATTAAGGATGAATGTGTTAGATGTGAGATTGTGAGATAATACCTCACATCTAATTGTGAAATAGCAAACATGTTCTTATATACAGAGTAAAAAGGCCCGGAGGGAATAGTAGTCTGTACAGATGATTTGACCTGACAAGGTGCAGTAAAAAAGTAGGGAAAGAGGACGCTGGCAGGCGTATTTTGTGCAGTGCAGTTGCCGGTGTATTAAAGAACATTTGCTAATTGTGCATTAGGCCTGCTATTACTTTCTCTGTATCAAATATAAGATATTATTAGGCAAAACTAGCCTACACAAACGACTTATATTTTTACAGAGGTAGTAGTATTTTTTGGAATAGATCTGCTGTTATTTATTGAGTATGGGATATGGGATCAAACTTTACATCAAGCTTATGATTTTCTGTTAATACAATAACTTGAAAGAAAAAACTCCGTCCATCGCTAACGATCAGATGGGTAAAAATCTTATGATTTGTTGTTAATACAATAACTTGAAAGAACCCGCAAAAAGAAATACAATAACTTAAAAGAAGAAACTCCGTCCATCGCTAATGATCAGATGGGTACAATTATTAACAATCAAATTTAAGTGATTCTGTTATTACTATAAATTGAAACCAATACTTCATGTGTCGCTAATGATCTGATGTGTTAAATTATTAGCAATAAAATTTAAGTTATCCTATTAATACTATAAATTGGAAAAAAATGTGTCTTGTTAACAATATGATGGGCTCCCATGGAAAAAAAATGATCCGATGGGCTAAATTATTAGCAATCGAATTTATGTGAGCCTGTTAACATTAACAATTGCCGCTTCATTGCAATGGGCGTACGTACATTATATGTATTTTGAAAATTTAATAATTGTTAATCACTATGCCGGGTTAAATTTAGTTTTGTGTCTACTAGCACATATGCCCGTGTGTTGCAATGGTAAAATTGATTTAGTTACACAGAAAAACATGTTATGGAACAAGTAAAGACATGATATATGAGTCCAAGGTTAATCAATTGAACATAAAAAATAAGAGAAGGTGCTTCGAAAATAAACACAAGCATATAAGCAGTATGATATTCAGTAACTCCGTTTTATACTTTTAGCTAAAAAGATCGAAACTGAAAGCATGCGATTGACTTTAATCAGAACATGATACAATCTAAAGGCTTTGTGCATACTGCTTTATAGTGAGATGGGTATTACTTTTTCTCCTGGTACTTCACATTTATTTTTTGAGAGCTTTGATATCGAAATTGCTCTGCATACAACATATTATGTATGATTCCCCGTGGTTAATTTCTATTGGTGAGATTTTCCCTTGTTTGACCATCAAAAACATGGTGAATATTTTTGCCACTTGGCACTTCTGTTAACGGTGCATTCAGTCTGACGGTGAGGTTCGCTGTGTTCTTTCTGGCCAGAACTCGGCAAACATTGTTTACAATTTAAATGAGTTGTCGATAGAATGCACTCGGCAGTATTAATGATTGTCGGAGCACGTCCAGCCGAGTGCGTTGCGCCGCGTTTGGCACTCCTTGAACATTTTACAAAGTTTAATATGTGCTCTGTATATTAGTTTTGTCATGATTTTATTTGCAAAAGACTTTCTAAACATTGACCAAGTTAAAGTCAAAACAATATGAACATTCACAAATAACAAATAAATATGATATGAAAATATATTCAATGATACATCTAATGTTATTGTAGATGTTAATAATTTTTTATATATTTGATCAAAGTTTACGAAGTTGTTAGTACACTAGTAATCGTGGAACAGACAAACTAAATAAGGACAACTTGGCGTTAACTTTTTTTTCCTGAATTTTTACTTGGCATTAACAAAAGGCGAAGGCGGCAAACTCACACATGTATGCATATTGGCTAATCCATTTCCGTCTGTCTGATCGATCGGTTATACGAGACAACTTGAATCTCTGCATGGAAGTGCTGACATAAACTGATCATCAACTGCAATCACGTTAACCAATCCAAGTGGAGCTCGAATCCGATTCCTCGGATCAGTATACACATGGGTGGTGCATCACCATGTGATTTCATCATCCTCTGCTGATCATCATTCAATCATCCTGATGGGTGGTGCACTACCATGTGACTTACGTCATGCAGGCCAGATTGTGATGGCGTCATCACTAATCGGCCGGCCCCCATGTCACCTAGGCCGTGTACATATACAGCTTGGCAGCTTGCCAGGCAGGTTCGTTGATATCTGTAATAATTCACTAACATATGCATGCATGAGGCACTGGAATATAGATCCAGCAGGTCAAGCCCACGATTAACAGGAATATAGATACATATTTCCTGGTGTCTCAAGTCAAGCCGGACTGATCGATGGAGGGATCCCAAGAGATGCTCATGGACAACAAGTGGCTGATGGCCAGCTGATCGATCAGGCCTTCACGCTAGCCCAACGTGGCTCGCGCAGATTCCTCTGACTGGACTAGCTACTTCATTAAGACCTCGATCGATCATAGTCCTGACACCACCGACCGAGCTCGACTCTATAGAGTAACTGTTTGTTTAGCAAGACTCCATCCGTCTTGAAACACATTTATTTTGAGACTGCCTCGCGTGGGCCTTCGAGTATATTTATCAATGCCAAAACTCCAAGAAACCTATAGTTCTGCTCAAGCTTGACTTTGACAAGGCTTTCGATACCATCAACCACTCTGCTATGATCAAACCCACGATTCTGACAGGAATATAGATACATATTTCAGCCGGACTGATCGATGGAGGGGTCCCAAGAGATGCTCATGGACAACAAGTGGCTGATGGCCAGCTGATCGATCAGGCCTTCACGCTAGCCCAACGTGGCTCGCGCAGATTCATTAAGACCTCGATCGATCATAGTCCTGACACCACCGACCGAGCTCGACTCTATAGAGTAACTGTTTGTTTAGCAATACTCCATCCGTCTTGAAACACATTTATTTTGAGATTAATTTAACCGTGGGCAAACCATTATGAACAGGCATGCATTATGAACACAGGTAATCTGAACCAACGAATGTTTCGCGTACCAAACTGGCTTTTGCCTACTCCCTCTGTACGAAACTCCCAAAACACTCATGGGCGATGCCCTAACTCACATCCCGTTTCGTGTTTCTTAACATTAATAAAGATATTAACCAATGAAAGACGTGGGGCGTGTATGTTTTTGATAACTTGAGACGATGTAGTACGACATGCGGTGATCAGTTCATTACATGCAATGATTAATTAGTAAATAAACATTAAGTCCTCTCGT
>LR738714.1:862313881-862326627 GCA_902687465.1 Secale cereale | reverse complement strand
TTCACCCACTTTGGTCGTGGTGCACAACGTAAGATGATTTTCACCGGTACGGAGGGAGTACTTAATTTGTATCAGATGGGTAACACAAATTAACTAACTTGAAACGTCGAGAAAGCTATATGAGAAAGGATGGTTAGAATATTAGTTTTCCACTCGATTGGATCGACTAGATGCTCTGAGAGACGAGGCCAACAAAGACTGAAAGTTAGTCGTGGAAAATATCCGTTCCCTTCAAGCCGACTTTGCTCCCGCTGCCGCGTTTTATGGATCTGGCTGCCAGTTGTGTAAAAATGTTCAGTTAGCTGTCTCAGCGGTATTAGCTAACCTCACACTAACGATTTACCATATTCGATTAACCCGCACCACTTATCATTTAGAATTGCTTATCTCTAATAAGTCTACAGTTAGATGTGGTGAAGATGCGCATGTTGAGATGATGTGTGGCCATACAAGAAAGGACAAAGCATAGAATGATGATATATGAGATTATTTTTTTAGAAAAAGAGGGTCACACCCGGCCTCTACATCTAGGAGATGTACCTAAGCCTAACATAAGCGGAGGCCCTAGCCAAGCCACATACCGAGTCTGAAGCACAAACCGGTCCGATGCACACACATGGGTCGTCGCCGCCGTCTTCCACCTATCCATCTTCAGAGCAGGTCCAGATGCAACCACCTTGCCAGGCCTGCCGTCGATGCCGCCACGGCACCAAATAGCACCACCTCCCTGTGCTCGTCCATCCAGACACATCCATCGTTGAGATCCAGGTGCACCATGACGCCAAAACTCACCATTGTCGACGCGGTAGATTCGACGCCGCTCTTCCTGCCAACCTCCACACCGTCGCCGCTGCAGCTGTCATGCGGAGGCCACCACCCCTAGTACGACCGCCCCGAACACCCAAGCCTCCAAAGACGCCGCCTCCATGGAGGACACGACGCGCAGGTCGCCACCGCTGCCCAATCAAATTGGGATTTTGGACATTCATCCGAGAGGCGGTCAGAGGTGGATAGGAGGGACCTCGGCTTTGCCTCCAAGGATGGTAACGACGCCAAAGCCACCGCTGATGCCAGGTCGATCTAGCCGACCAAAGTTTCCTCCGGCCTCCATCCTACGCCACAAACCTCTATCTGCTCCGGTTTTGGCAAAGAGCCGTCAACCGAAACATACTCAAACTAGAGTGCCATGTGTGCTGAACCCTTCGAAACGGGGGATCGAGAAGGACATCAGGAACAGAGCAACAACCTAGCTGGGCGCTGGAGCACGCAAACTGGGCCGCCAAGCCAGATTTCGGAGGATCTAACCTGAATTACGACGTAAGCTACCACCCTGTGCTGGCCTTTGGCCTCGAAGCACCGGATCCAAAGGGACTTGACTTGAAGCCGTGGACGCACGGAACCGAGAAATCTTGCATAGCAAGCTGCCACCTACCCGCGTCGCGAGAAGGCCACCATGTCATCGACGCACCGACCGCACGCCGCCGCCAGGAGTGCCCCTCGCCACGCTGCGGCGCCCCACGCTAGCCCATCGCCTTCATTCGATTGGGTTGTCCCATGCCAGCCAAATGACGAAGGGGAAAGGAGTCGCGCCGCCGCCCCTATCTGTCGGGCTTAGCCCGGTGGTACTGCAGGCGGCGATGAGGGAGGAAGGAGGGTCGGGGAACGGCTCGCCCGACGTCTAGGGTTTCCCCCTGGGCAAACCGTAGGAGCGATTTAAGTGGAGCGACTAAGAGGAATAGGGAGCCATATCTTGCAATGTTCTTTTCGTATTGTCAATGATACGAGATAGAGTTGGGGTAGCACCGATTGAAGAGAAGGTTGTCTAACATTGTCTGAGATGGTTTGAACAAATTCAATGAAGTCCTACAGAAGCTCCAGTACACAGCGGACGGCTAAAGTGTGCTGATAATGTCAAGAGAGGTTGGGTTAGACCAAACTTAACATGAAAGGAGTCTATAGAAAGAGATTTAATGGACTGGAGTGTCACCAAAGAACTAGTCAAGGATAAAGGGTACATGAAAGCTTGATATCCAAGTGCAATTACGAGCCTCACATGCTTGGGCATTCCACTATAATACAATCTAAAGCTTTTATGCATACTGCTTTATAGTGAGATGGGTATTACTTTTGCTCCTGGTACTTCACATTTATTTTTCGAGAGCTTTGATATCGAAATTGCTCTGCATACAACATATTATGTATGATTCCCGTAATCGCTTGTGTTGTTCAAAACTGGCTAATTAGCTCTTTCGATGGATCAATTAGATGCTTTGGGGAGAAACAAGGACATAGGTGAAGCTTCATCGTGAAAAATTTGAACTGAAATCTTGACATTTATTATGGATCGAAGGGAGTAGCCCCCTTTTATTTTGCAAATAGTCCACTTGAAACGATGCAATAGCTGTTACAATGTTACATGCACATGATTTGAATATAATTCGGAACCCAGGGCTACAATAAACTTTGTTAGAGAGTGAGGTGGGCTAGATATTAATGGGTACTGTAGTAGGTATCTATAGCTAACTATAAACATGTGGTTGCTGAGTGTCAGGTGCCTAAATAGTTTGCCCAGTTCGCCTAAACAAGGCACTCGGCGAAATGTGGCACTAGGCATGTTGTTCAAAACTACCGAGTTCAAAACTCGACGAACGCTTTGCCTAGTTCTGCAGTTTGAGGAACTGGACGAAGTTTTGCACTGGCTAATAATGTTGTGCCACACGACATGCCTTAATATGTTAGACGTTTTCTGAGTACGGAGCTTGGCAAACACATTGCCCAGTTCTGTTGAATGATGAAGCCGCCAGATATTTTGAACTGGGCAATATGTTCTGCCACGTGGTTAATTTCTATTGGTGCGATTTCCCCGTGTTTGGCCCATCAAAAACATGGTGAGTATTTGTCCCACGTGGCACTTCTGTTAACAGCACGTTCAGTCTGACGGTGAGGTTCGCCGGGTTTTTTCTGTCCGGAACTCAGCAAACATTGTTCATAATTTCAATGAGTTGTCGATAGAATGCAGTCGGCAGTATTAATATTTGCCGGGGCCCGTCCAGCCGAGTGCGCTGCGCCGAGGTTGGCACTCGTTGAACATTTCGCAGAGTTTAATATGTGCTCTGTATATTAGCTTTGTCATGATTTTATTTGCGAAAGACTTTCTAAACTTTGACCAAAGTTAAAGTCAAAACAATATGAATATTCTCAATATAACTAAATACGATGTGAAAATATATTCAATGATACATCTAATGTTATTGTAGATGTTAATAATTTTTATATATTCGATCAAAGTTTACAAAGTTGTTAGTACACTAGTAATCGTGGAACAGACAAACTAAATAAGGACAACTTGGCATTAACGAAAGGCGAAGGCGACAAACTCACACATGTATGTTGGCGCCACCTCCTCTCAGCGCCACTTTTCTTCTTCCTCATGTTGCCTCATACAACTCTATCTTCTTCTTTCATGAACACACACCATGAAAACGCTGAAAGAAAACACTTACACACCCACGCACACCAAGGAAGGAACCAGCCGCTAGCTTTGCCGAGAGGCTCTCTCCTTGGCGAATGCATTGGCTACATTGTTTTTGTGCCCATCCGGCTGCTTTTTCTCATTCATCTGATCAACTTTTAAGTAAGTACAAGTGACGCACACACGTACTAACCCAGCCGACATGCCCGGCCACTAAGAACACGCAGCCAAGCTCTCTGGTCAGCCGCCACACTTGGCACTGCTAACCCACACTAACCAATTCCTACATGCATGCACGTCCAGCCATCCACTCAACAACAACGACCTGGCCCAGCATGTGATACGGCTAACAATTTACTACTTGCATGCATCTGACTCGGCTAAGCACACAAATTGCACAAAGTATTAACTTGCATGCACACACATGAACACGTCTATATGGGTGCACACTACCGCAGCTACTACTATATGCATGAAACAAAGTAAGATGAAAACAAAATAACAAGGTTAACTCTATCATTCACCCCCTTAACCTTGTTGTCGCTTATTCCTCTCTTGAAGCCCATGATCGCCGATGTCGTCGATGCAACACGGAGATGGCCGCCAATGCCATCTTGTCACGCCGATTGCCGACGTCGCCGTTGGCTTCGACGAGGTACACACCTCCAACGCCTTCACCACAAGCACGCCGCCGTGGCACGCTCGTTGTCGCATGTTTGCCATCAGTGACACAACTCGTTGGTGACACGCCTCCATGTTCGTCATCGGTGATGCAACTCGCTGGTGACTCACCTTCATGTTGTCGACGATGACGCACCTTGTCGATGACTCGGACATGGAACTCCTCATGGCAATGGCCTCCGCTCCATGGCCATCACCTCCTCGCCGCCGGTGCCGCTACTCGTCGGTGACTCGCCTCAATGTTGCCGACGATGACGCACCTTGTCACCGACTCAGACATGGAAGTCCTTGTGGCAACGGCCTCCGCTCCATGGCCATCACCACCTTGCCGCCGGTGCCGCAACTTACCGGCCAGCATACCTCTCTCCGTCGTTCGTGACGCAGCTCAATGATGATGAAGACACGCACCGGCCGCTAGCAGCATCACTCCACCAACGGCATCCACCTTGTGCCGTCGACCTCCATCTCACATGGAGTTCGCCGTGCCGTCACCACCGCCTCGGATCAACAAGGCTCTAATACCAATTGCTGGTGCCGCCTCCTCGCCGCTCCGCTCTTCTTTTTCCTCATGTTGCCTCACACAACTCTATCTTCTTCTTTCATGAACACACACCATGAAAACGCCGAAAGAAAACACTCACACACACACGTACACCAAGGAAGGAACCAGCTGCTAGCTTTGCCGAGAGGCTCTCTCCTTGGCGAATGCATTCGCTACATTGTTTATGTGCCCAACCGGCTGCTTTTTCTCATTGATCTGATCAATTTATAAATAAGTACAAGTGACTCACGCACGCACTAACCCAGCCGCCTTGCCTAGCCACTAACAGCACGCAGCCAAGCACTACTGGCCAGCCGCCACACTCGCACTGCTAACCCACACTAACCAATTCCTACATGCATGCACGTCCAGCCATCCACTCAACAGCAACGACCTGGCACAGCATGTGATACGGCTTACAACTAACTACTTGCATGCATCTGACTCGGCTAAGCACACAAATTACATAAAGTATTAACTTGCATGCACACACATGAACACGTCTGTATGGGTGCACACTACCGCAGCTACTACTATATGCGTGAAACAAAGTAGGATAAAAACAAAATAACAAGGTTAACTCTATCACTATGCACGTTGGCTAATGCATTGCCATCTGTCTCTTCGATCGATTATACGAGACAACTTGAATCTATGCATCGAAGTCCTGACATAAACTGATGAGTCATTTTACAGTGCATCCGGACGATATGGACCGTCCGTCGGAGCGAATTCGACGGTCCAGATCCAATGAAATACGATGATGTCACGTGTATTATATTAGACCCCGAGGATCATTTTCGGGAGAAAAAAATATTTCGAACTGATCTGATTTTCCCTCCCAAATATTTCGAGGGTATTCTCGTTACAAATTTTAGGGCTATTTTCGGTTCGATTTTTATCCCGTTCGCTAGGGTTTATTCCTCACCGCCGCTACAGTTTTAATCCTCGCCGGCAGGATCTAGCCGCTCGTCACGGCCCCTCCCTCCCTCGTCGCCGGCAGGATGTAGCCGCGGATGGCGGCTCCTCCCTTCCTCCACCCCAATTCCCTCGCGATCTCGCGCCTCCTTTTCAACGAACACGAGAGGAGGCCCACTGCCCTCCACGCGGCGGCCGCCGCCGAAGAGTCGGCGCCATCCCACCTCCCAGTCCTCCATGTGGGTGCCTATAGCCACAAGGTTATAGGCAACCTCTTTCCCACACCCAAATAGGTTGTTTGCGTCCTCTACATATCATTTCTCAGCCATGGCTGCAGCTTTGATCTGGCCATGCATCTCGCCCGATGGCAAGGTGGTTGGGTATGGATCATGTTCTGTGAGACTAGATGAAGCTTGGCGCCGGCCTCGACGGCCAGCCCCATTCGTCCAGCACCGACTGCATGCGAACGTTCAGTCGTCGCATTCAACATGTATTCTTTCAATTTGGCTGATAGGTGAGATTTGGAGATCAATAGAGATGATAAGCTATTAATTTTGGAATGTACTATAAACAATTCATAGCTTATGTTGCTTAATATTTATGATGCTCGCTTCTTCTTGTGCAATTGCTGGACTGGGATCGACAGACTTGGCATGTGCTTTATATGAAAAAATAGATTCACATGGGATATCCACCTTTTCAAGATTGCTGTTAAGTCTTATTATGATGTTTTAGCCTTGTTAAAGGGAGAATAATGGTCCTCGCAAAAAGCATAGAGAAAGGAATGATCATTCGGTTCTTCCATATGTTGCATTTCATTCTTCCGTGTTTAGTTATGTCCAACATTTGTTACATGCACACACTTGACAAGGTTAGTACAAGTAGTAATTTTTCCTATGTCCTGCAGGGCTATGACAGAACATGCTATGTGATTCCCTGAGGCAGGATGGATGCACCATGGCCACACCACTGTGCTTCTGAAGGTGATCGCTTCAATTTAGCATTGCAGTACCTGCAGAGGCCCCCTATGGTACGTGCTTTTACGCTTGTTATCCTATGCTCTATTTTTTTTGGCTTTGCGGCCTGCCTATGAGACATAGCTGGGATTGCGTGTTGAATCAGGCAGTATTTTTGACTTCTGTTGTGAGGCTATGCTCATGCTTGTACCTTTTTCTCTCGTATGAAAATAGACATATCATAATCCATTATTCTTCTAGGGTTGCCCCAGGCACCATTACTGTCACATGGTAGTAAAAAACAAATATAGATTTCTACAAGATCCCGTAGAGACCAAATTTATTTCAAGCAAAATATAGTAACCAATATTATTGAAGTTTTACAACTTGACTCATGTGCAATGGACTAAGAAAACGGCTATGAAACCTTCTTCGGGACTAAAACCCAACCACACCCTACTCTATCGCTTTATGGCCAAGTGTACACTCCACATGTAAGAATGAACCACAATGCTGGACTAACTGCTTGCATCCTCGTCGTCTTCAACCGCAGCTACATCCGATTGCCTAGCATGGTACTGCTTGAACCTACTCCTATATTTCATTTTGTTGTAGGGTGAATCGACAAGCACAACAGGTAGCTCTCTTCTGAATTTGTCGATGTAGGCATGCATGCGAGGATATGTTAGTATCTTTCCATATGTTTCATAAAATGACAGAATTTTAGGTGTTACTCTATGTACTTCGTCATATTGCAACGTCAGTTTTATTCCCGTAAATAATTCGATGTCCTTCAGCATGTACAGTGCACAACAAGAACTGCAACATTTTATGTTGTTAGATTAGCATTTCAGACATTAACAATCTAAAACAAAAACAAAAGCTAATATTGTTGACTGACGTCTCATCGGATTTTGGCACATTAATATTCCGTACTGGCCATTGCGTCACGTTAATGTCTTCCCATGCATTGCTTTCAATCCCATTGACTCGCATCGCTGCTCTGAGATGTGCTTCCATCCCATGTACCTGCAAGCCCAATGGGATGAGAAGTTTCCTATGACTAATACTTACGTACGATGTTAAATCATTTCTTATAATTAAATATGTCAAAATTCTCACCACGTTATTTACTTCTCTGGGTATCATACAGTGGAAAAGTGAATCAAGAACCTGAATGTCCTTCCTTCTAGGGTTTACGACCACAAGGAACCAGTGGGTGTTTAATCTATTCGTAGGTAGGAAAACCTGGAGTGCACAGATAATTAGATCAACATGCATAGTAATAAAAAATCTGTTCTACGTCAGGTTAAAATACCATATCATGTTTCAGGTAGGTGGTGCCTTGTGTTGTTCGAGGAATGCCTGCCAAAGCGTCCTCGTAGCACTCCTCCATCCTACCATCTCTTTCGAGCTTAGCGACGCCGGCCACCCTCTCAATGTAAACCAGTTGGCCGTCTCTTCTGTCAATTGGTTGATCATGACGCATGAGCTGGATCGCAGCATCAACCACCTACAACAATAATCAAGTTAATTATACTGTACAAAAATGAAACTTCATAAACTAATTTGTGAAATACTATCTTACTTCGTCACCCAACCATACAACATCTTCAGATTCATCTTTATGGGTGAGGCATTGCAAATGCTTTGATAGCACGACAATGTCATCAACTAAGACCATTTGTTTTTCACAATTTGTAGTGTTGATCAGTGATGCCACGTCTAGCTGGTCCCTCTGGGTTTCAGGAACTTATGACCTCCTTTTTAAGTTGCGCCGATTTTCCTCTTTTTACTGTTGGTGTCCTCGGAATGATTTATACACTCTGATGGAGTCTTGTTTTCCCTTTTTCTTCTTCTCAGTATCGTACGAAGCATACTCGTCATTCTTAAATAATTGCAATACCACCCTTTTCTTTTTGCCCCCATGATTTGGTGGCGTCGATTCAACCACACTTACTTATTGCTACTTTTGAAAGGATTCATCATGGCTGTCATCATCTGTGAAGGCACGTGGATCTTCAGGATCTCGCGATCCCGTAGCCTTCAAAGAGTGCTGCTTACTCCGTCTGTTTAATGGATTCTGTCAGACAAAATAAACTGCGTGTCAGCCTTTAGCAGATTCTTGCTCAATTATAGGTAAAATGTGCATCACCGGGAAATCTTCAAGGCTTGTGGTGGCTTTGGAATGCATTTGCTTATCAAAATAGGAGCTCCCTCGATATCATCCACCTCTTTCAAAAGCTTATGAACACCACAGAGATCCTGTTTGATTTTTACAGCAGCTCTTTCGAATGCTTCATCCTGTATGTGACAGATCACATGTTATTTCTGAAACGACAATGATTGTTTCATAATTAAGTTAACATGCGTACGTCAAAATCATCATCAAGGTTCTTCATGGGGACTCCATGTCATCATTTTTTATTCCCTGCTTACAATCGTGCTTAGCAGTGACCTCCGTGACATCCTTTTGTTTCCCCTGGTCAGAAGCCTACTCAGCATTCTCAACAGAGGCCTTCATTGGGTGTGAAGGTCCCCCGAGGTCAGATAGATGTATGTCCTCCACTCCTGGAAATATTCAATCGTGTTTTTTCTTTAAAAAATACATGTTAGTCTGGGGTGTTTTCATAGTAAACTAAATTAGAAAAAAACTTGTACACGTAAATTTCCAATTATATATACTAATCTCATAATTCTAGGCTTACGTCCAATTCTTTGATGAGGTCCTTCGTGAGCTTGCCATTTGTACGGGTACGCCTAAGGCACTCATCCATTTTCTTTTCAAGGGTGCACATCCTATGGACTTGTTCTGCACCGGCCTCGCGCACGAGGGAAGCAACTTCTCGCAAATAAGTCAATACACGTCTGATGAGTTGCTTAATCTAAGACTTTGAAACAGTTAGAATCATATAACTTCATACTAGTTGGAATGATACAATATATATTTGTGCCTGATGTAACTCATTTACCTGAGCGCGAGTCTTCGGTTTGGCCAGCGTACCATCTCGTGCTGGAATGAAAGGCCTCATCAGGTCCTCAACATACTGCAGTTTAGTGTCGTTAGTATGATTTAGAAAATATATATGTTACATAATCCAGGCAATGTGCTGACATTTTACCTCTCCAACTCCCAGATAATTATTCTGAATTATATTGTCAACCTTTTTTGACTTCTCCTCGCTCCAGTTCTGGATCAATGGCCTTAACCTTGATTCATACGAGATGCTAGAGTCCAACTGGTGCACTCTGAACTTCTCGTAGTACCATGTCTGCATGACAAAAAAAGTAGTTTACAAACATTCTCGTACATTATGTAATGTATGTTAGGTAACAAATAATTGTACTACTACGAATTACCTACAGCAGTGGTAGATTCCCCTCCAGAATTGCCTCACCATTTACAAAAATTTTCACACTATCCATAAGATAGTCAAGCGTTAGCTGTCCAAGATTTGTACCCTTTATCGTCTCAACGTTTCTAACAATCCCAATATATTTGTTATCCACATAGTCCTCTTTTGTTCGGCATACATATTTGCCTATGGTGTACAAGACAAATGGCCTAGCAAAATTTGGTGTGCTCTCGACTTTCATCTTGGCTAGCAATCCTTTGAAAGTTATTTTGGTGTCATTACGGTCTTTCAGTTTCTTCCACAACTCCATATTATCATCAAGATTTGAAGGGACGTGCTTTTTCCCACGGCAGGTGATGCCTGTTATATGCGCTACATCTTCTAGTGTGATCCTACATGGTCTCCCATCGATGATAAAGGCATCCTGCTCTGCATCATATGAATTAGCGATGGCCATGCAGAGTACACGTCTAATTTTTATGCTAGGTGTCTTGAGAAGTCCACCCAGTCCTATCAACTGGATGTACATCCTTTGCTGCGTGTTTAATCCGTTTATGAACTCCTCATATGGCAGCAAAGAAGCATCCCAGGTTCAATGGATGTGCAAGTGTGATTAGATTCAGCATGGTATACAATTTAAACACTCATACACACGAATACAGCTTATATATACCAACATAAAAATTGTGCTCTATGCTACTGCATGAGGTACAAGCATGCTGAGTTCCATGAATGTGCAAATACTATCATTAGATTCATCTTGGTTACGTTTGAACGGTCATATAAGGTAATCTCCATTGCAAGGCACTTATCTGAAATAAAATGAAGATTGGAAAATAATAAACTATCCAACCGTGGCCTCCTCAACTCTAGGCGCAAATCATGGTCAATAGTATGGAATTAAAACATGGGCCATCGATGCCTTCCATAACTCGTGCGGAAGGAAAAAAGAAGGCAAGCGCCCACTGCACTAATTGGCATCGACAAGACCAGACGCTAAGATTTAGCCTGGAATTAATCAATGAACTGCCAATCTGGTAGGAAACAAATCCTAGCGCCCTCCCCTAACGCCCCCAACTTAATTTGTTTAAAAACGTGCTGAGTTACATGAATATGCAAATAATCTAGTGGGGTTGCAGCAAGAGATCATGGGAGGAAGATTGTGCCACGAAAAATAGCAGCGGCTGCAGCAGGAGATTGTGGGGAGTTACCAGAGGATTCATGTTTGGCTCCGTCGTTCGGTCTTGCTGGATTCCTGGGTTGCTCCGTCCTTCGGTCTTGCTAGTTTGGGTGGCGCAGAAGGACGAACTATGATCTACGAGGTTTCAAAGGATCCCTAGTTATAGGGATCGTAACAACCCGGGCATATATCTACGTATAGATTCCTTCGGTTGGAAGAAAATCAAGGGAGGGGACCCACCTGGTTGAATATTAGGGGGGCGTGGAGAGTTTAGCAAAGGTAAGTTATGGTTTAAGAAAAACCAAGGTAAGTTGCGTAACAACACGTAGGTCTCCTGAGAATCACGGTCTTCAAAAAGATATAGTTCCTGTTTCTTTGAAAATCGGCCAGAAGAACAGGACCGCTTTTATTTTTTGTTATAAGTAGTTCACTCGACATCTTTTAGGATGAAAACTGGTTCTAAAGTCAACTAGGATTGAGTCTTCACACGTGAAGTATTTTACTCTCTTGTGACACTATTTTATTGCCCATCCGATCTTGCATGCTCAAGCTCATACCTTTTTTCCTCGTATATGTGAGACCAAATTTTGTTAATAATACTGAATCATGTCTGGTGCTGCTCAAGATGGCACGACACCATGGTTTTCACTTCGGTGAGATATCGATGAAATCACTGAACTTCATTCATTTCAGCATTGACTGCAATATTTTCCTTTCAGCAAAAATATTTCAGCCTCACTGAATTTCGGCCAAAATATTTCAGCACTCGCTGAAATTTTTCTGAAACTTCTAACTAGCGATGTTAAAAAAATTCTGAAACTTCTAACTAGCGATATAATTGTTCTGAATCTTGTCCAGACTCCGACGAAACTTAAATATAAATTTAAGAATTCTGTTAACCTTCCTAAGCTTCAAAAGTTCTTGTTGTAAAAATCAAATATATGTTTCAGCGTCTCCCATGCAGAGCAAATTTATTTCAAGAATAGTATTTGGAACCAGTACTGTGAAATATTACAACTTGATTAATCCGCACTGGACTAAGAACATGGCTATGAGACCTTCTTCGGGACCAAAACCAAACCACACCCTAGTCTACCGCTTCATAACCAAGTGTACACTCCAGATCTAAGAATCAACCACTGCTGGACTAATTGCTTGCATCTTCATGATCTTCATGTTGGGGAACGTAGCATAATTCAAAAATTTTCTACGCTTTCACCAAGATCCAACTATGGAGACATCTAGCAACGAGCAAGTGAGAGTGCATCTACATACTGTTATGGAGATTGCGAGCGGAAGCTTTCGAATAAGCGTGGATGAAGTAGTCGTACTCTTCGCGTTCTTCGTCACCGAAGATCTAGCGCCGAACGGACGGCACCTCCGCGTTCAACACACGTCCGGTGCAGAAACGTCACCTTCTTCTTGATCCAGCAAGGGGGGAGGAGAAGTCGTCAGAGATCCGGCAGCACGACGACGTGATGACGGATGCAGTGGAGATCGCAGCAGGGCTTCGCCGGGCGCCCTGCGTGGGAGTATGGAGGTGTGACGGGACGGGGAGAGGCGCCAGGGCAAGGGTGCGGCTGCCCTCTCCCCCCCACATATATATAGGGGTCCAGGGGGGTGCGCCAGCCCCTGCAGATCC
>LR738714.1:862256992-862313789 GCA_902687465.1 Secale cereale | reverse complement strand
GGGGGGGGGGGGGGGGCGGCGGCCAGGGGGGAGTCCTTGCCCCCCAAGGCAAGTGGTGGCCCCCCTCCCCCTTAGGGTTTTAACCCTAGGCGCATGGGGATGTGGGCCCCTAGTGGTGCGCCAGCCCATTAGGGCTGGACACTTCCCCTCGCGGCCTAGGGGCCCCACCGGGATGGGTGGCCCCACCCGGTGGACCCCCGGGGCCCCTCTGGTGGTCCCGGGACGCTCCCGGTGACCCCCGGAGATCACCCGATGGCCGAAACTGGACTTCCTATATATCAATCTTTACCCCCGGACCATTCCGGAACTCCTCGTGATGTCCGGGATCTCATCCGGGACTCCGAACAACTTTCGGGTTTCCACGTGCATTTATCTCTACGACCCTAGCGTTACCGAACCTTAAGTGTGTAGACCCTACGGGTTCGGGAGACACGTAGACATGACCGAGACGACTCTCCGGTCAATAACCAACAACGGGATCTGGATACCCATGTTGGTTCCCACGTGTTCCTTGATGATCTTCATCGGTTGAACCACCGTGTCAAGGATTCACTCAATCCCGTATGTTATTCCCTTTGTCCATCGGTACGGTACTTGCCCGAGATTCGATCGTAGGTATTCCCGATACCTTGTTCAATCTCGTCATGGCAAGTCTCTTTACTCGATCTGTAATCCATCATCCCATGACTAACTACTTAGTCACATTGAGCTCATTATAATGATGTCTTACCGAGTGGGCCCAGAGGTACCTCTCCGTCATACGGAGTGACAACATCCCAGTCTCGGTTCGTACCAACTCAACAGACACTTTCGGAGATACCCGATGCGTACCTTTATAGCCACCCAGTTACGTTGTGACGGTTGGCACACCCAAAGTACTCCTACGGTATCCGGGAGTTGTACAACCTCATGGTCTAAGGAATAAATACTTGACACCGAAAAGCTTATGCATTACGAACTATACGATCTCGTGTTATGCTCAAGTTTGGGTCTTGTCCATCACATCATTCTCCTAATGATGTGATCCCGTTATCACTGACATCCCATGTCCATGGTCAGGAAACCGTGACCATCTGTTGATCAACGAGCTGGTAACTAGAGGCCTACCAGGGACTCATCGTGGTCTATGTATTCACACATGTATCGCTGTTTCCGTACAATACAATTCAAGCATGAATAACAGACAATTATCATGAACAAGGAGATATAATAATAATGCTTTTATTATTGCCTCTAGGGCATATCTCCAACAGTCTCCCACTTGCACTAGAGTCAATAATCTAGTTACATTGTGATGAATCGAACACCCATAGAGTTCTGGTGTTGATCATGTTTTTCCCGTGAAAGAGGTTTAGTCAACGGGTCTGCTACATTCAGATCCGTATGCACTTTACAAATATCTATGTCTCCATCCTGAACATAATTCCGGATGGAGTTGAAACGGCGCTTGATGTGCTTGGTCTTCTTGTGAAACCTGGGCTCCTTGGTAATGGCAATAGCACCAGTGTTGTCACAGACGAGAGTCATCGGGCTTGACGCGCTTGGAATGACTCCTAGGTCGGTGATGAACTCCTTCATCCAGACTCCTTCCTACGCTGCTTCGGAAGCAGCTATGTACTCCGCTTCACATGTAGATGCTGCCACGACGCTTTGCTTGCAACTGCACCAGCTGACTGCCCCTCCGTTCAAAATATACACGTATCCGGTTTGAGACTTAGAGTCATCCAGATCTGTGTCGAAGCTAGCATTGATGTAACCCTTTACGACGAGCTCTTCGTCACCTCCATAAACAAGAAACATATCCTTAGTCCTTTTCAGGTACTTTAGGATGTTCTTGACCGCTGTCCAGTGTTCCGTACCGGGATCACTTTGGTACCTCCCTACCAAACTTATGGCAAGGTTCACATCAGGTCTGGTACACAGCATGTTATACATGATAGAACCTATGGCCGAGGCATAGGGAATGACACTCATCTTTTCTCTATCCTCTGCCGTGGTCGGCGACTGAGCCTTGCTCAATCTCATACCTTGCAAAACAGACAAGAATCCTTTCTTTGACTGATCCATATTGAACTTCTTCAATATTTTGTCAAGGTATGTACTTTGTGAAAGACCAATGAGGCGTCTCGATCTATCTCTATAGATTTTGATGCCTAATATGTAAGCAGCTTCTCCAAGGTCCTTCATTGAAAAACTTTTATTCAAGTAGGCCTTTACATTTTCCAAGAATTCTATATCATTTCCCATCAGCAATATGTCATCCACGTATAATATGAGAAATGCCACAGAGCTCCCACTCACTTTCTTGTAAATACAGGCTTCTCCATAAGTCTGTATAAAGCCAAACGCTTTGATCACTTCATAAAAGCGAATATTCCAACTCCGAGATGCTTGCACCAGCCCGTAAATCGAGCGCTGGAGCTTGCATACCTTGTTAGCGTTCTCTGGATCGACAAAACCTTTCGGTTGCATCATATACAACTCTTCCTTGAGGAAGCCATTAAGGAATGCTGTTTTGACGTCCATTTGCCATATCTCATAATCATAGAATGCGGCAATAGCTAACATGATTCTGACTGACTTCAGCATCGCTACGGGAGAGAAAGTCTCATCGTAGTCAATCCCTTGAACTTGTCGATAACCCTTAGCGACAAGCCGAGCCTTATAGATGGTCACATTACCATCCACGTCTGTCTTCTTCTTAAATATCCATTTGTTTTCTATGGCGTGCCTATCATCAGGCAAGTCCACCAAAGTCCATACTTTGTTTTCATACATGGATTCTATCTCGGATTTCATGGCTCCGAGCCATTTATTGGAATCCGGGCCCGCCATCGCTTCTTCATAGTTCGAAGGTTCACCGTTGTCTAAGAACATGATTTCTAGTACAGGGTTGCCGTACCACTCTGGTGCGGAACGTGCCCTTGTGGACCTTCGAAGTTCAGTAGTAACTTGATCTATTTCTTTGTGATCATTATCATCAACTTCCTCCCTTGTTGGTGCAGGCACCTCAGGAACAGTTTCCTGCGCTGCGCTACTTTCCGGTCCAGGAGGGGTGACTGTCACCTCATCAAGTTCTACTTTCCTCCCACTCACTTCTTTCGAGAGAAACTCTTTCTCCAGAAAGCATCCATTCTTGGCAACAAAGACTTTGCCTTCGGATCTGTGGTAGAAGGTGTACCCAATTGTTTCCTTTGGGTATCCTATGAAGACGCATTTCTCCGATTTGGGTTCGAGCTTTTCAGGTTGAAGTTTCTTGACATAAGCATCGCAACCCCAAACTTTTAGAAACGACAGCTTTGGTTTCTTGCCAAACCAAAGTTCATGCGGAGTCGTCTCAACGGATTTCGACGGAGCCCTATTTAAAGTGAATGCGGCAGTCCCTAAAGCATAACCCCAAAAAGATAGCGGTAAATCGGTGAGGGACATCATAGATCGCACCATGTCCAACAGAGTACAATTTCGACGTTCGGACACACCGTTACGTTGAGGTGTTCCGGGCGGTGTCAATTGTGAAACAATTCCACAGCTCCTAAGGTGTGTGCCAAATTCATGAGTTAAATATTCACCCCCACGATCCGATCGCAAGAACTTTATTTTTCTGTCACGTTGATTCTCAACCTCATTCTGAAATTCCTTGAACTTTTCAAAGGTCTCAGACTTGTGTTTCATCAAATAGATATACCCGTATCTACTCAAGTCATCCGTGAGGGTGAGAACATAACGGTAGCCTCCGCGAGCCTCAACACTCATTGGACCGCACACATCGGTATGTATGATTTCCAACAAGTTGGCTGCTCGCTCCATTGTTCCGGAGAACGGAGTGTTGGTCATCTTGCCCAAGAGGCATGGTTCGCACGTGTCAAATGATTCATAATCAAGAGACTCTAGAAGTCCATCCGAATGGAGCTTCTTCATACGTTTGACACCAATATGGCCAAGGCGGCAATGCCACAAGTATGTGGGACTATCATTATCAACTTTACATCTTTTGGCATCTACACTATGAATATGTGTATCATTACGTTCGAGATTCATCAAAAATAAACCATTGACCAGCGGGGCATGACCATAAAACATATCTCTCAAATAAATAGAACAACCATTATTCTTCGATTTGAAAGAGTAGCCATCTCGCATAAGACGAGATCCAGAAACAATGTTCATGCTCAAAGCTGGTACTAAATAACAATTATTGAGGTTTAAAACTAATCCCGAGGGTAGAAGTAGAGGTAGCGTGCCGACGGCGATCACATCGACCTTGGAACCATTCCCGACGCGCATCGTCACCTCATCCTTCGCCAGTCTCCGTTTATTCCGCAGCTCCTGTTTTGAGTTACAAATATGAGCAACTGCACCGGTATCGAATACCCAGGAGCTACTACGAGTGCTGGTAAGGTACACATCAATAACATGTATATCATATATACCTTTGACGTTGCCGGCATTCTTGTCTGCTAAGTATTTGGGGCAGTTCCGCTTCCAGTGACCCGTTCCCTTGCAATAAAAGCACTCTGTCTCAGGCTTGGGTCCATACTTTGGCTTCTTCCCGGCAACAGGCTTGCCAGGCGCGGCAAATCCCTTGCCGTCCTTCTTGAAGTTCTTCTTACCCTTGCCTTTCTTGAACTTAGTGGTTTTATTGACCATCAACACTTGACGTTCTTTCTTGATGTCCACCTCCGCCGATTTCAGCATTGAATACACCTCGGGAATGGACTTCTCCATCCCCTGCATATTGAAGTTCAACACGAAGCTCTTGAAGCTTGGTGGGAGCGACTGGAGGATTCTGTCAACGACCGCTTCATCTGGGAAATTCATTCCCAGCTGAGACAAGCGGTTGTGCAATCCTGAAATCTTGAGGATGTGCTCACTGACAGAACTGTTCTCCTCCATCTTACAGGTGTAGAATGCGTCGGAGACATCATATCTCTCGACTCGGGCATGAGCTTGGAAAACCATTTTCAGCTCTTCGAACATCTCATATGCTCCGTGGTGCTCAAAACGTTTTTGGAGCCCCGATTATAAACTGTAAAGCATGCCGCACTGAACCAGGGAGTAATCATCACAACGCGACTGCCAAGCGTTCATAACGTCTTGGTTTGCCGGGGCGGGAGCGTCACCTAGCGGTGCTTCTAGGACATAAGTTCTCTTGGCTGCTATGAGGATAATCCTCAGGTTACGGACCCAATCCGTATAGTTGCTACCATCGTCTTTCAACTTGGTTTTCTCTTGGAACGCGTTGAAGTTGAGGGAAACCTGAGCGTGGGCCATTTGATCTACAAGAGATATTGTAAAGAATTTAGACTAAGTTCATGATAATTAAGTTCATCTTAATCAAATTTTAATGAACTCCCACTCAGAATGACATCTCTCTAGTCATCCAAGTGATACACGATCCGAATCGACTAGCCCGTGTCCGATCATCACGTGAGACGGACTAGTAATCAACGGTGAACATCTTCATGTTGATCGTATCTTCTATACGACTCGTGTTCGACCTTTCGGTCTTCCGTGTTACGAGGCCATGTCTGTACATGCTAGGCTCGTCAAGTGAACCCTAAGTGTATCGCGTGTGTAAATCTGTCTTACACCCGTTGTATGCGAACGCTAGAACCTATCACACCCGATCATCACGTGGTGCTTCGGAGCAACGAACTTTAGCAACGGTGCACAGCTAGGGGAAACACAATACTTGAAATTTTAGTGAGAGATCATCTTATTTACTACCGTCGTTCTAAGTAAACAAGATGCATAAACATGATAAACATCACATGCAATCAATTAAAGTGACATGATATGGCCAATATCATCTTGCTCCTTGGATCTCCATCTTCTGGGCACCATGACCATCTTGTCACCGGCTCGACACCATGATCTTCATCGTCGTGTCTTGAAGAAGTCGTCACGCCAACTATTACTTCTACTACTATAGCTAACGTTTAGCAATGAAGTAAAGTAATTACATGGCGTTATTCAGTGACACGCAGGTCATACAATAATTAAGACAACTCCTATGGCTCCTGCCGGTTGTCAAGTTCATCGACATGCAAGTCGTGATTCCCTATTACAAAAACATGATCAATCTCATACATCACATATATCATTCATCACATATTCGTTTTGGCCATACCACGTCACATAGCACATGCTGCAAAAACAAGTTAGACGTCCTCTAATTGTTGTTGCAAGTTTTACGTGGCTTCTATAGGATTTCTAGCAAGAACGTTTCTTACCTACGCCAAAACCACAACGTGATTTGTCAATTTCTATTTACCCTTCATAAGGACCCTTTTCATCGAATCCGATCCGACTAAAGTAGGAGAGACAGACACCCGCCAGCCACCTTATGCATCAAGTGCATGTCTGTCGGTGGAACCAGTCTCACGTAAGCGTACGTGTAAAGTCGGTCCGGGCCGCTTCATCCCACAATACCGCCGAATCAAGATTGACTAGTAACGGTAAGAAAGTTGAACAAAACCAAACGCCCACAACTGCTTTGTGTTCTACTCGTGCAAGATGCTACGCATAAAACCTAGCTCAGATGCCACTGTTGGGGAACGTAGCATAATTCAAAAAATTTCTATGCTTTCACCAAGATCCAACTATGGAGACATCTAGCAACGAGCAAGTGAGAGTGCATCTACATACCGTTATGGAGATTGCGAGCGGAAGCTTTCAAAGAAGCGTGGATGAAGTAGTCGTACTCTTCGCGTTCTTCGTCACCGATGATCTAGCGCCGAACGGACGGCACCTCCGCGTTAAACACACGTCCGGTGCAGCAACGTCACCTCCTTCTTGATCCAGCAAGGGGGGAGGAGAAGTCGTCAGAGATCCGGCAGCACGACGGCGTGATGACGGATGTAGTGGAGATCACAGCAGGGCTTCGCCGGGCGCCCTGCGTGGGAGTATGGAGGTGTGACGGGAGGGGGAGAGGCGCCAGGGCAAGGGTGCGGCTGCCCTCTCCCCCCCCACATATATATAGGGGGCCAGGGGGGTGCGCCAGCCCCTGCAGATCCAATCTGCAAGGGGGGGGCGGCGGCCAGGGGGGAGTCCTTGCCCCCCAAGGCAAGTGGTGGCCCCCCTCCCCCTTAGGGTTTTAACCCTAGGCGCATGGGGAGGTGGGCCCCTAGTGGTGCGCCAGCCCATTAGGGCTGGACACTTCCCCTCGCGGCATAGGGGCCCCACCGGGATGGGTGGCCCCACCCGGTGGACCCCCGAGGCCCCTCCGGTGGTCCCGGGACGCTCCCGGTGACCCCCGGAGATCACCCGATGGCCGAAACTGGACTTCCTATATATCAATCTTTACCTCCGGACCATTCCGGAACTCCTCGTGACGTCCGGGATCTCATCTGGGACTCCGAACAACTTTCGGGTTTACACGTGCATTTATCTCTACGACCCTAGCGTTACCGAACCTTAAGTGTGTAGACCCTACGGGTTCGGGAGACACGTAGACATGACCGAGACGACTCTCCGGTCAATAAACAACAGCGGGATTTGGATACCCATGTTGGTTCCCACGTGTTCCTCGATGATCTTCATCGGTTGAACCACCGTGTCAAGGATTCACTCAATCCCGTATGTTATTCCCTTTGTCCATCGGTACGGTACTTGCCCGAGATTCGATCGTAGGTATTCCCGATACCTTGTTCAATCTCGTCATGGCAAGTCTCTTTACTCGATCCGTAATCCATCATCCCGTGACTAACTACTTAGTCACATTGAGCTCATTATAATGATGTCTTACTGAGTGGGCCCAGAGGTACCTCTCCGTCATACAGAGTGACAACATCCCAGTCTCGGTTCGTACCAACTCAACAGACACTTTCGGAGATACCCGATGCGTACCTTTATAGCCACCCAGTTACGTTGTGACGGTTCGCACACCCAAAGTACTCCTACGGTATCCGGGAGTTGTACAACCTCATGGTCTAAGGAATAAATACTTGACACCGAAAAGCTTATGCATTATGAACTATACGATCTCGTGTTATGCTCAAGTTTGGGTCTTGTCCATCACATCATTCTCCTAATGATGTGATCCCGTTATCACTGACATCCCATGTCCACGGTCAGGAAACCGTGACCATCTGTTGATCAACGAGCTGGTAACTAGAGGCCTACCAGGGACTCATCGTGGTCTATGTATTCACACATGTATCGCTGTTTCCGTACAATACAATTCAAGCATGAATAACAGACAATTATCATGAACAAGGAGATATAATAATAATGCTTTTATTATTGCCTCTAGGGCATATCTCCAACACTTCAATCGTAGCTGCATCCGATAGGCTAGCATTGTACATCTTCAGCCTTTTCATGGACTTTAATTTGTTGTAGGGCGAATTAAGAAGGACAACATGTAGCTCTCTTCTATAATATTCAATGTATGCCTGCATGGGAGGATATGTTAGTATCGTTCCATATGTTTACAAAATTAATAGAATTTTAGGTGTTACTCTACGTACTTGGTCATAATGCAGTGTAAGATCTTCTACCATAAAGAATTCGATGTTCTTCAGCATGTAGAGTGCACAAGAAGAACTACAAGAATTAATTCTGTTAGCACCATTTCACGTATTAACAATTAAAAACATATTTAGAAACTAATACTGTAGACTGACTTGTCATCTTGTCTTGGCACAGGAACATGCTTTACTGTCCATTGGGTCACGTTAATGTCTTGCCATGCATGGCTTTGTGGTCCATTGATTCGCAGCGATGCTCTCAGATGTGCTTCCACCCCACGTATCTGCCAAAGTACATGGTATGAGAAGTTGCTCAAGGTTCATAGTTAGGTATGATGCTAAGTCCTGTGTTATATTGAAAGATGTTTAAAATCTCACCACGTGAACCACTTGTGTTACTACGTAGCTGAAAAGTGAATCAAGAATCTGAATCTCCCTCCTTCCGGGGTTTACGACCACAAGGAACCAGTGGGTGTTCGCCATGTTCGTAGGTAGAAAAACCTGGACAGCAAAGATGATTACATCAGCATGCATAATGATTAGAAAAATAATTGTGTTTATGTCATGGTTAGATGGTACCAGATCATGTCTGAGGTAGTTGTCTCCTTTTGTTCTTCCATGACTGCCCGCCAAAGGGACCTCGTGGCAGCTGTCTACCTTACCATCTCTTTCGAGCAAAGCGACACCGGCCACCCTCTCAATGTAAACCAGTTGCCCGTCCCTTATGTCCTTAGGATGATGATGATGCATTATCTGAATCACATCATCAACCAACTAAAACAAAATTCAAGCTAATTGTACTGTGCAAAAGAAAATTGATAAAATAGTTTGGCAATTATCTTACTTCGTCACCCAACCATTTGTCATCTAAAACTACATCTGTCATGGTGAGCCATTGGAAATGCTTCTGTTGCAGAACAATGTCATCAATTACCACCAATTGTTTATCAAGATCTGAGGTGTTGACAATTTCGGCCATGTAATTCTGTCAATACTTGTCAAGGTCGGTCTCCAGCCTCGAAGCACCTGTGTGTGTATCTTTAAATTTTTTTGCACGTGTTTTCCTCTTTGTATTCTTTGTGTCCTTGGAATCATTGGTAGACTCCGATGGAGTCCTGATTTTCTTTATCTTCTTATCACTATCGTACATAACATAATCTTCATTGCACAATAATGAAGATGCCACTCTTTTCCGGATGCTCGCACGAGTTGGTAGCATGGAATCAACCACACTATCTTGTCGCTGCTTTGCTAAACAATCATCATAGTTGTCCTCATCAACAGGGAAGACATGGATCTCTTCCGGCTTCCTTATTTCCTTAGCCTTGGCAGACCGGTGTTTGCTTTTGGTACCTGCCTCTCCCCCCACCTCAATATTGACATCTTCATCATCTTGATCTCTTCTTTCTTTAGCCTTTCGCACATTCTCATTGTGCCTCAAATTTAGAGGATCCTGTGATTCGAAATAAAGCACTTGTTAGCTTGCAATCTGCGCGAAATGAAAAAACAAAACCAGTTAACTGTAAAATGTGCATCACCAGGAAAGCTTCAAGGCTTGTGGTGGCTTTGGAATGCTTACACGAATCCAAACTCGGAGCACCCTGCAAAGCATCCAGCTGTTTATAAAGCTGTGAAACATTCTTGAGACTCTACTTGCAAGCTGGATCAACAACTCTGTCTTCTTCACGTTCAACGTGGAAGATCATACGTTAGCTACGAATCTGCATTAACTTAAAACAAAATCAGTTAGATGTGAAATGTGTATCACCATGAAAGCTTCAAGGCTTGTGGTGGTTTTTGAATGCTTTCGCGATTGCAAACTAGGAACAGGCTGCAAATCTTCAGCTACGTTCTTCATGGGGGCATCCATGTTATCTTTTTGTATTGCCTTAGCAAAATGCCTTTGGCAATGACCTCTGTTTCTTTTTTTTTTGTTTTTGCTGGTGAGTAGTATTCTCTCCTGGGACCTCCATTGGGTCCGCAGGTACTCCCAGGTCAGATAGATGTATGTCCTCTACTCCTAGGCGATCAGCATCAAATATTCCATAGCGGTGTTTCTTTAAAAAATGTGTTGGTGTGGAGAGTATTGATAGTAAAAATATTTATAGAAACTCATAATGGTATACTTACATTGAATTTTGTGATGAGGTCGTCCGTGCGTCTGTCGTTCGCAAGTGTACGCCTAAGGCACTCGTCCATTTTTTTCAAGGGTGCTCATCCTATCAAATTGTTGTGCATTGGTTTCCCGCACAATGGAGGCAACTTCTTTCAAATCAGCCAATACACGGCCCATGAGTGCCTTATCCTGCAAATTACAAGAAGTTAGAAGCATATGACTTCGATTGTACTTGCAAAGTTAAAATATATATTTGTGCCTGATGTTCATCATTTACCTGACCGTCAGTCTTTGGTTTGACCGGTGTCCCAACTGGTGGCGGATTGAAAGGCCGCAGCAGGTCATTGAGATACTGTATGTTAGTGTCGTTAGTATCATTCAAAACATAGGGTAGATAATCCAGGGACACAATACTAACACTTTACCGCTCCAACCCCTATATATTTTTTGTTGATTATGTTGTCAACCTTCTGTGCCTTCTCATCATTCCAGTTTTGGATCAGCGGCCTTAACCTTGATGCATACTAGATGGTAGAGTCCAATTGGTGCACCCTCCACTTCTCGTAGTACCACGTCTGCATTACAACAAAAACAACTTAGAATTTTTTCCATAAAATTAAATGTATGATATGTTAATAATGATTGTATTACTTGCAGCAGTGGTAGGTTGCCCTCCAGATTTGCTCCACCATTTACAAATTTCCCGACGATAGCCATAAGATGGTCAAGTGTGAGCTCTCCAACATTGGTGCTCTTTATTGTCTCAACGTTTCTAACAATCCCAAGGTATCTGTTGTCCACATACTGCTGTGTTGTCGGGCATACATATTTGCCTATGGTGTACAAGACAAATGGCCTGACAAAATTAGGTGTGCTGTCGCCTTTCATCTTGGCTAGCAATCCTTTCAAAGTTACTTTTGTGTCATTGGGGTCTTTCAGTTCCTTCCACAACTCCAAAGTATCGTTGTGATTTGAAGAGACGTGATTCTTCCCCATGCAGGGTAGGCCTGTTATATGCTCCACATCTTTTAGTGTGATCCTACATGGTCTCTCATTAATTATAAAGGCATCCTGCTCTGCATCATATGAATAAGCGATGGTCTAGCACAGTAGACGTCTCATTCTCATGCCAGGAGTCTAGAGAAGTTCACCCAGTCCAATCAACTTGATGTACGTTAGTTGCTGTGCGTTTAATTGTTTTATGAACTTCTCGTATTGCAGCAATGAAGCAACCTGAGTTCCCTGAATGTACAAATAGTGTGATTAGATTCTGTATGGTATTCATTTAAACACGCATAGAACCGACTAGATCTAATCTATGCCAATATCAAAATTGTGCTCTACAGTACTGCATGAAATTATAGAGCTTCTAGGCAATATAATGAACAACATACATAGAAAAACAAGCTATCTCTGTCGGCAAATTGACTGATAATAGTATAGATTTTTAGTAGAAAGAGCAGACTTTGGTCTATGTACACTACTAAAGTTTCAGGCATCACGCTTACAAAAATAATTGCATATATGATCACAAAATCAATAGTTTATATATAATCACCATATTAGGAATGTAACATTTGATATAGTACATACATTTGATGTCCAGGCATCCACCTAAAATTTTAGGCGTCCATCTTTCTCTTTAGTTTTCTCCTTTCTTTCTCGTCAACCTAAAATTTAATACAGTACATACATTTGATGTTCTCAATGCCAAATAAGTGAGGCGTGCAACTTACGTACAAAACTACTTTGTATTCTGTCTACTGCGTATTTGATCATGCATTTAGGAATACTACGATTATTTTGTTGATTCGGTTGCTGGTTTTAAACAAAGTTGAATTACTAGTCCTTCCTTTCCGTATGGCTGCACGTAGAACTTTCCAGCATGAAAATTAGCGCAAGTTTCATTACGGAGAGAGGCATACAGGACTAAAAACTAAGAGAGGAAGGTATCCACGATCTCCCTTAAGTTTTACTAAAGCACATCTAGATTGTAACAGCCTGGTTTTTGGCCCTTTTCCTTTTCTTTTTGATTTATTGTTTTTTGCTCTGTTTTTCTTATTGGAGTGGTTCTGTGGCCTTGTCACCTGGGAAATCATCTTCATTTCCTCTCCCATGTGCCTTGTCTTTCCCAAAACCTTGCCAAGATAATATCACTCCACTTCCTGACCAAACCCTAATAGCTTCATCAAATATGGCAAAACTTTTCCTTGCCATGTTAAAAAATAATCCTCCAATATTCCTTTTCCCATTCTGCCCTAAATGGCACTTTGTGAAGCAATTGCTATTTCTATTTGCCCAATTGACCCCAAAATCCTTGGACATCTTTTCCTATCCAAATAATTGCCACATGCCAAATTTCAACTTTATTTGCCTAGCCAATCTTCCTCAGTGATTTTTCAAAGCTTCTATCAAACAGAAGCCACTATGAAGGAAGTACTAGCTAGGGGTATCCAAATGAGTTGAAATTTTGCATGCCCCTTCTTGCGATCATATTATCCCACTCCTCCAAATTTCAGCTCCATCCAATCAACCATGTGAGCACACCTTCAAATCTTTGTTTTTGTACAAATTTTCAGTTTGTGAAGCAAGTATATTTTGTCTTGCTCCATTATGGCTGAAAATATTCCAGGACCTTCCCCAACCCATATAACCTACCTCCACAAATATTGGGCACATTTTATGTTGCCATTTTCCCTCAGGAAGTTTCCTAAGTTTCTGGACAGAGAGGATGCTTGTGAAGGAAGTACTATTTTGGCATGTCCATTTACTATAAAAGTTTTACAGCATCTCTCTATGTCCAAATCCCTAAGCCTTGCCAAATCTTAGCCCAAATGAAACCACCATTTGAGTGCATCATCTTAATCTAGTTTCTGACTAGATTTATGTGGTTGTTAAGCAACTACATTAAATATTTATCCTAATCTTCTCAAAATTACGAGGATGAAAGTCCTTCTTTACCTCAACATCGCTGACAAACTCTTTGCTTACAAAGTCCTTCCTGTTGATCAGCAGTTCTTACCCAAGTTTACTGTAGTAAACTTCAGAGGTAGATACCTATTTAACCAAAGCGATTTTAACACAACTACCACCGTATTTTAGACTTACCCTGGAAGGACTTACTGTCGGTGTACTAAAGTAGGGGTACCTTAGTATCCCCAACTTGTGCACGGGTAGTTGCAGCGTCCCGCGGCAAGGCTAGCCAGGCGACCGCCAAGATCCTCCGTGGTTCCCTTGGAGCCATTCAAGAACAATGTATCCAAGTCAAAGAGACAAGACCTCGGCAAGAGGAGCTTGCCGAGATGGCCACTCAAGGCACAAAACCACTCAAGGTACAAGACCCTGGCAAGAGGAGCTTGCCGGGAAGGCCAACCAAAGGCATCTCAAGGAACTTGCCGCGGCACGCCACGTGTCGCGGCAAGGCCTGGTGAGCGACAAGCTCCCAAGAAGCGACAAGATAGCGACCGCGGCGAGGCGCTTGCCGCGGCAAGCTTCCACTTCAGTACCCACGCTCCAGCGCATCCACCCACATGTCACTCTGGGACCATCCTGGGTGCACGTGGCGGAAGGTTGTGCAGCCTGGGGAACACGGTGGCAAGCAGCGATGACAAGGCCTCCGTCGTGGCGGACGGTGGCGCCCCTGACGGCCACTTTTTGCACTGTTTGGGGCGACGGCGATGGGCATTTAATGCCCTTGTCCCCTGCCGTCGGGGTTAGGTATAGAGCACTATACAAACACTGTTCCAACTACCACCCATTTTACACTTTTACCCTCGACTGCGTTGCCACCTGTCGGTGACCCCTTTGACCTATAAAAGGATGCCCATGCGCAACGTAGGGGGGTTCCGAACATCGATCATTCTCCAGGCTCGGTCTTGTTAGCGGTTAGAGTGTACTATTTCTCTCCTCGCTCCCGAGCCAAGAACTCAATAACAAACCAAAGCAGGAGTAGGGTTTTACGCATCCGTGCGGCCCGAACCTGGATAAACTGCTCGTGTGCTCGCCTCGATCCGCTCTTTGTGCATCCTCCGCCCCTGCCGTACCGAGAAGGGGCTCCGGTCCCATAGGTGTTCGTGGGCGATCAGTTTCCCCGACATCTTTGGCGCGCCAGGTAGGGGGTGCGTCGAGGTTGTGTGAACCTGATCCGGCGTCCACGCGGGCTAGATCTTCATCAACTTCATCAACTTCATCAACTTCATGGACTCCATCAGCATGCCGCCGAAGAAGAAGGCTTCGGAGGCAGCAGGTCCGTCCACTTCGATCCCACCACCGCCGGAGCCAACGACTGGTGGAGTAAACACCGGCGGAAGAACGGACGCCGGCGAGGAAACTCACGGCGCCGCCAAGTCCAAGGACAAGACGGACGACCGGGCGCACTCCAAGGCCTCGGCGTCCGTACATGCACCGCGCCCATCTCAGGAGGCGCGGGACCGACAGCGACGTGGTACTCAAGGTACCATACGCTTGCTGGGCCAAGGTCAAGCTGGCGGATCCCGGGACGCTCAAGGCCAGCATGCGCACCAACATGCCGGCATGAGCAAGGCGCGATCGCCGGGACGAGATGCTGCTCCTTCTAATGCAGTTAGAAGTCCGAGCATATCTCGCTCCTCGCACCGCTCGCCACCGCTACCCGCCACTCCAGCAGAAGCTCTAGCACGAGCTCAACTGCTTCTCGACTTCCCTCCAGCGGCAGACAAGGCCGACGACTGGAGGGCCACCATCCAAAGTCTCATCGCCTTCGCCAACGGCGACACCCCGCAACAGCCGAGCGCGTCGCAGCCGCGGCAAGTCAGCCAGGCGCGGGCCGATGGCGACAAGACCGCCGGGGGTACAACCACCGTGCACTCCCTGCCACGAAGGCCAAGATCGCCGACCCGCCGGATCAACGTCGACAGCGACTCCACCGCGTCATCAGATCCGCGGGCTCGTCGCGATCAGCGCCAAGTCCTTCAAGATCGACAACAAGAGGACGCTCGAACCCGCATCGAGCGTCGGAGAGAAGCGCGGCGTCAATCTGACCAGCGCGCTGGGCCCGCTATTGACATGCAAGCGCCAGGGGGACCAGGCGACCTGCCGTACGCGGCAGGTTGCCCTGCGTTCACTCGTGAGCTGCGGCAAGTCCATTGGCCTAGCATGAAGAACTTCAAGCCCGACGTACCGGAGAAGTACGACGGCAAGACACATCCGTCGGAGTTCCTCAGCATCTACACCATTGCGGTGCAGGCTGCCGGGGGACGAGACGAGAAGATACTCGCCAATTACTTCCCGCTGGTGCTCAAGCCAAACGTCAGATCTTGGCTCATGCACTTGCCGGAGAACTCCATTTCTTCTTGGGCCGACCTGTGCCATCAGTTTGTCGGCGCCTTCACAGGTGGCCACAAGCCCCATGGCCAGGAGAGTGACCTTCACATACTCGCCCAGAAGGAAGGAGAGCCCCTGCGTAAGTATATCCAGAGTTCAGCCGTGTCCAGCACAACATCCCGGACGTCCACCCTGCCTCGGTTATTAGCGCGTTCCATCAGAACGTGCGTAACCGCCAGATGAGGGAGGAGATGGCAATGTGCAAGATCAGGGACGTCAGCGAGCTGTACGCCCTTGCCGACAAGTGCGCACACGCTGAGGAGGGGAGGAAACTCCCCGGAGAGGATACAGTAGCAGGGGGATCCGACAGCGAGGATGCCGCCCCGGCAAAGAAAAGCCGGCGGCGGGGCAACAGGAAGAAGAAGAACAAGGAAGTGCTAGTCGTTGAGCAGTCCTGTAAGGAGGCTGGCGCCAAGAAAGCCCAGGCTGGTAGCTCCGGCAAGGAGACTGCCGCGTGCACCAACTGCCAGACTGTGGCAGCCGCCGACAAGCAGGAAGGCTCCGACAAGCAATACTGCAAGATCCACCGCACCAAGGGCCACGATCTCCAGAATTGTAAGAAAGTCGAGTACCTTGTTGAGCAGCAAAAGGCTGAGTACGAGCGACGCGACAATGAGAAGGCACAGGGAGGTGATGGAGAGTCCGGCAAGAAGCAGCCGTTCAACGGCCGGGGAGGACGCCGCGGCAAGGCCAAGCAGCGGCAAGGAGACAGACCTCCCCGCGGCTGCGACAAGGATGAAGACGAAGACGAAGACGAAGACATGGATGATGGAGAGAACAGCGAGCAGGAGTTTCAAAAAGCTACATAAGTTTTGTGCATTGACGGTGGTGCTTCTCTGCATACTTCACACCGCCAACTCAAGCAATGTGTGCGTGAAGTCAATGCGGCAGAACCACCCGTCGACTCACGCAAACTTCTGAAGTGGTCCAGCACGCCTATCATCTTCGATATTAAGGACCACCCTGATCGCACAACTGCGGTCGGGTGCTTGCTGATGTTGGTTTCACCAACCATCCGCAACCTCAAGGTCACCAAGATGTTAGTTGACGGCGGGGCCGGCTTGAATTTGATCTCCTCCACTGTGATCCAGAAACTCCAGATCCCCGACAGCGAGCTCGAAGAAACCTGCACATTCCAAGGGATCAACCCGGGAAGGAGCAAGCCGAAGGGGAAGATCACGCTGCCAGTGACATTTGGCGGAGAGCTGAACTTCAGGACTGAGAGGATCACTTTCGACGTTGCCGATATTCCGTTGCCTTACAATGGAATACTTGGCCGTCCAGCGCTCGCCAAGTTCACGGCAGCCTCTCACTACGCCTACAACATGCTCAAGATGCCAGGCCCGATAAGCGTCATCTCTGTCCATGGCGACAAGAAGGATGCCCTTATCTGTGCCGACAAGATTTACCGGGATGCAGCAGCCGCAACAGATAGCAAGCCACTTGCCGCTGAAGCTCCCGTAGGGAAGAACAAGACCAAGTCCGGCAAGAGCTCTGGGGCCTACTCCGGCAAACGCACCTCTTCGGAGTGCTGCGCTGCCATCGAGGACGCACCATCGAGCTCCACCGACAAGTGTAAGAAGGCGATGGCAGCTCCGCCAACAACCAAGAAGGTGTCCGCCAAGGAGGACGGCACTGGTGGTACTTTCACCATCAGTGCCACACTTGATCCTAAATAGGAAAGCGCGCTCGTTGCTTTCCTGCGGGAGAACGTCGATGTGTTTGCATGGCAACCGTCTGACATCCCCGGTGTTCCCAGGAAGGTGATTGAGCACAAGCTTGCCGCTTGTCCTCGCGCGCGGCCCCTCAAGCAAAAAGTTAGGAAACAAGCAGTAGAGCTGTAACATCCCGATTCTAGGAATGTTTAAGAATTTTTTTTTTTCAAAAATCAAGGCGAGAAAATTTCGTTTTGTTTTGTTTGTTAACAAAGCTTAAATTGGACATTTATAATTTGGAGGATTTAATTTGAACTAATGCCAACTTAAATTAAATTGAGTTTTGTATTTTCCTTTTGCTGGTTTTTATTTTCTGTCTGCAACATATTTAGATGTGCGAGTCTGGATTTTTCTTGGGTTTCACTTCGTATAATATTTGATTGAGCTTCTTTTCCTTTTATATTTTCCTAAGAGAAAATAAATTATTTTCCCTGTCACAAACTCTTGAACAAATTCTTCGAACCAACATGTCTCCCTCATTTCTCATAGTATATTTTTGATGTGCATCGAATGAGCCAAGCCATATCTCTCGTTTGTTCTATTTTTATTCTCTCTTGAGCTTATCATATTTCTTCACATGAGTGCTCGTTCCAAGAACTCTCCCTGAACTTTGAAGCTCCATGGACGCCGGTGCTCGTTCCCGATGAAGTAGACCATCTCCATCAGCACCCTTGCGCCCCAAGGTCCATCTCCACACCAAGAATCCATTCAGAGAAGAAGGAACGCGTTCCGTCGATCGCATGTGAAGAATTTCACATGTCCGCGCACACTGTTCATCGAGTTCATCACATCGATTCGTCGTGCTCGGTGAGCCTCTGCCTAATTCATTTTATAGGCGTGATATATCATATCCGTAGTACGCTGTAGACATCTCTTTACGTCCTATGATGGTAGTTGGCCGCGCCAATTCCGCCATGTCCATGAACCGGAGGCCATCCGATGGTATTAACATTTTTCTTTAGTTTTATTCATCATATGATTTCCTGCCCCATAGATGATTTGTTTTTCATCACCTTAGTAATCCCAGGATGGAGTTAGATCGCTTGTTTCATCAATCGGTTAATACTACAGATTTTATCTAGTCGTTCTTGTTAATTAAAATAATAGTTTTGCATGGTCACTTGTAGATAATTTTATGCATCATGTAGTAGTGTGATACACCTTGAATTGGTTGTTTTAAATTATTGCCATGCATAGTAGTAGATCGGTGAACATTTGCGTTGATGTGTTATGTTCCTGTTGTGCCTAGGAGTGCATGGTATTCGCCTCGTAATTTTTGTGTGTCATGTCACTTGCTTGATTTATTTATCAATTATAGTTATTTAAAATTGTTTAACATTTTGTCTCACGATGATATATTTTTTTGGGTGCGGTATGTAGTCATAGTATATGCCCCGTACAAGTTTTGTGAATTATTACCATGTGTATGTTTATTGTAAGGATTATTTTATTAGTTGATTTTAGTCTTGTATGTTGTCTTGTGTGATTTTTTTGTAGCATGTTTCCATATCTTATGCATGTACAATATTTGGTGAACGTTCGCCAGTTTATAATTTTGTAGGATTATTTTAGGCTTTGATTTATTTATGAAGCATGGAATATTTCATGTCTTATTTTAATTTTTGTTTGGCATGGCTATGTTTGGATATGGTTTACATATTAATTTCCATCCATGTTGCTTGCTTGTTTTATCGGTTTGAATCCGTGGCATGCCTACAAGTGATATTTATATTTTTTCCCCATGTGTTGTTGCATTCTTTCCATACTAGATATCTATTGAAATGCTTTGTTATTTGGAAGTGACTACATTATAGTTCATTGCATAGAATATTATTACTTAGTTGTTACTCTTATTTTTATAATGTTATCCAAGATTACCTGGTGTTGGTTCCTTTATATCATGTTGCAGATTTGTATTGCTACCTATAGGTTATGCTTGTTGCATATAACTTGCTTTATTATTTCTTGTTAATTATCCAAGTTATTTTATTTACCTAGGATGGTACCTATGCATGCTTAGTTGATTGACGAGCCATGTTAGTACTTACTCAAAGTAAAATACATATTTGGTTGTATGCCTATAATGTGTTGTATCATTGGTAGTTTGTACCTTATGTTCATACATGTGATTAGACTTTACTTGGTAGATATATATCGTAGCAGGTTGTTGATTAATCAATATGCCATGTTGTTATGCTTGTATAACTAGATTACATAGTGTGTTGTATCAGTTCATGTTATAGATCATTTCTAGTTGTGTATCATTTGTCATTACAATAGTAAGTTATACTAGATAGAAATGCATATCATCTTGCTAATCGTTCTGGTAGAATACATGTTCACTGGTTGATGCCATTATCTAGTATTACATGCCTACATGCTCATTTTGCTTTCTCGGTGTGGTTATATTTTATAACAAGCATGATAGTGTTGTGTGATAATGCCATGCTTCCATGTTCTTACATGTCATAAATAGTTTGCAGGGTTGCGTGCTACTACCCTACTTGATCGCGATGTTAGTTATCTCATAGTTACGGTATTCTATTGGTAGCCTAGTGTGGTATCTCGATCATCCATGTTTAGACATTACATTGTTTACCTCGCTAATGCGTTATTCTATGCTTTGACATCTTTCATGCTTTATGATGTTTGGTGTATTACAGTTGCCTAGTTCAATTCTTTCATATAGATGTTACCTCTGTATCATGTTAGTATTATGAGTGTTTAATACTTGTTTCATTAGTTCATCACATGGTTTGGATAGTTTACCATTCGTTAGTTGAGTTGTGTCTTTCTCATATGCCAAGTGTGCATAGTTTGCCATGTTGTTACAATCATGTGCTGATAATGTTGTTGGTAGTGGTTAATTAGACATTTGTTATTTATTATCATAAAGAGCATGTCCTAGTGTAGTATATTGCCATGGTCACTTTATGCTTGATGCTTGTGATATTAGTCAATACATATTTATAACTTATCATTCACATACCATGTGTAATATGTGTCCTCTTGTTAAATTGTGTGGCCATAGTATTGGTTTGATGTAATGAAGTTGATCCTATTTTCTTTAGTTTTGCTTTAGGATAGAATCTAGATCCAACTCAATTCATGTTGTTGTATGATGTTTCATTGCTTACTAGTATGATTTCTAATGGTTGTTTGTTTGCCTTATGAACTATTGTCTTTTAAGTTATTATAGTTGATGTATATGTTTGACTATTATTGACCATTATAAATATTTGGATTATATTCAAATATTTACTTGTGGTTAACTTTTACCTTTATCATGTCCTGTTGTGATTGCGTAGTTAAATGCATAGGATGGTTTCTTTTCATATGTGTTGATGCAATTGCGTTTGTTATGTAGTAGTTTCCTATACCTTAGCTCAGATGTGTAGAGGCCACTACTACTGCTTAGTAGAACAATTCATACTAGAACGTTAGTCTTGATCGCTAAGCCTTCTTTAGTCATGTCAACCGAACCAGGTATTTCATTGAATCATCTCCCTCACCACCCGATCATGCTACCTCATTTTGAATTTCCATCTGATCAATATCTTGCTATCCATCTACTCTTAATTTGTTTTGGATGTTATTTGGATTTGCCATTGCTTTGGTATTTATTGTTTGTCTGTTGCTATCGTTACGACGAGTAGGGAGTGATGACGAGGTTGGATATGGACAGAATCAGGTTACCGAAGAAGGACTCAACAACGAAGGCATGCCTCCTTCTTTGATCATACTTATCCTATGTTTACAAAATTGCATTGTGTTTTATGGTTACTATATGCATGCTTTTAATCTCGTAGCTAGCGTGTCCATTGACACATGCCTTGATCCGCTTGTCGCCTATTCACTTGACACCTGAGTAGAATTATATATTATTCCGGTAGAGTTGAAATGCTTAGCCATGCTTATTATTCTATAGGTCCTTATTTGAATGATCTTCGGATCATTGACACTTGGAACTCGCTGAGCTAGGTCGGTTGACCTTGTTGACCTTCTCTACTCTCTTCTACTCTGGGTGAAACTTACCATCTGAATACTGGCGGGGGCGACAGCTGAATCAAGGATTGAAGGAGCGATTGGCTGCTCTTCACGAGTTGAAGGGGGCAATCAGTCGTCCGTGCCGCATGAGGCCTAATAAGTCTTGTATTTGAAGATTGTGATAACAGTACAGCCACATGCTATATGGGCACTGGCTTGGTTAATTAGTTAGCTCACTCTTATTGTCGTCATTGCCATACCGCGGATGGGATAGCTGCCTTGCGAGGAGTGTCCTCGGCACAAAAGGGGGCTCGGACTGTGAACTATGGTTACTTCCGTGTTGAAACCTAGTGGGCTTGGCACAGTAAGTTTGGTCTAATGAAAGACCTCGTCACAATCTCCCTGCCGGTATACCAGATGGTGTACTATGCTAGCGACGGCTAGTGGCAATAAGTCGGGATTGTGTCGTGTGGGTAAAGTGTACAACCTCTGCAGAGTGTAAAACTATTCGAATAGCCGTGTCCACGGTCATGGACGGCACATGAATCTTTCTTGACATACAGGACCTGTCTTTCTTATTCTCTCTTTCCCCTATTCTTGGAACCTATGAAGAGTGTGAGTTGATCGAGGATCCTCACTTTGATGAAAGTTATTCCGGAGACAAAACATGTTTTCATCTAAAACTGCTATTATCCAACTGCTATATATTTTTTCAAACAAAATTAGCGTTTATGCAAATGAGCCATACAACCATCCTTTGAAGCCACATGTAGCTATTAGGTCCTTCCCCATGGGAGGCATGTTGAGTACATAATGTACTCATGGCAATAATTTTGTTGACAACAGAGTTTCATGAAGACAAAGGTGATGACTACGACAACAATGGCGACCCGTAGGAGTGAGGTCACGTGGACTACATCGACTGCCTGTGGCTGAGATGGAGTCGCTATGCATTGTACTTTCCGCTGTTTTCTGATTGTAAATGTCATAAGACAATTCGCTAGGTATGTCTTGTGACAAATATACTACTTGTAATACTTTTACGTATTGTGCAATGATATCATTTCGCTGTGTTGTCAACAATGATCCTGGGGTTGACAAATATACACAGGAGGGTCTGGAAGCTAATTCCGGGTTCTCACAAGAGCGCCAAGAGTTCATAGCCAAAGAAATCAAGAAGCTGGAAGCGGCAGGCCTTGTCAGAGGTGTGCTCCATCCCACGTGGTTGGCCAATCCTGTTGTCGTGCGTGAAGTGGAGGCTTTGTATAGACTTCACCGATGTGAATAAAGCTTGTCCCAAAGATCCATTTCCCTTGCCGCGCATTGACCAGATTGTTGACTCCACCACCAAATGCGATTTGCTTTCATTTCTTGATGCATATTCAGGATACCACCATATCTTTACGGCTCAAGAGATGAGGAGAAGACCGCATTCATTACTCCATGTGGCACTTATTGCTTCATACGCATGCCTTTCGGATTGAAGAATGCTGGTTCAACGTTTGCAAGAGTAGTCCACACTGCTTTTGAGCCACAGATACACAGAAATGTGGAAGCTTACATGGATGATATAGTAGTCAAGAGCAAGGACAGGGCTACTCTGATCCAAGATTTAGATGGAACTTTTGCGAATCTGCGCAAGATCCAACTCAAGCTCAACCCCGAGAAATGCGTGTTTGGAGTCCACTCCGGCAAGATTCTCGGGTTCTTCGTATCTCAGAGGGGGATTGAAGCCAATCCCGACAAGATCAAGGCCATCGAGCAAATCGAAGCACCAAAGCGCGTCAAGGATGTACGAAGACTTGCCGGCTGCGTGGCTGCTCTCAGCAGGTTTATCTCTAAGTGTGCAGAACGCGCCCTGCCATTTTTCAAAATTTTGAAAAAGGCAGGTCCAATGAAATGGACTCCGGAAGCGGAGGCACCGCTGCAAGACTTGAAGAGGTACCTGTCCTCCACTCCAATACTTGTCGCACCTAAGCCACAAGAAAAGTTGTTGCTGTACCTAGCGGCAACCAATCAAGTGGTTAGTGCTGCGTTAGTAGCGGAGAGGGAGGCGGATGATGAGCCAGGGGCCGCGGCAAGCACATCCAGCGACAAGCAGGGGGCTTCCCCGACAAGCTCTGGTCCCGACAAGGACGGATCTGCGCAGATGCAAGAGGAGATACGGAAGAAGATGGTGCAACGCCCAGTTTATTTTGTCAGTTCCCTCTTGCAGGGGGCTAGGTCAAGGTACTCTGGGGTGCAGAAGTTGCTTTTCGGCCTTCTCATGGCCTCGAGAAAGCAGCGCCATTACTTCCAGGCACATGATATAACGGTGGTCACTCGCTTTCCGCTGAAGAGGATATTGCAAAATCCAGAAGCGACAGGTAGGATTGTCGAGTGGGCGCTAGAACTGTCAAGCTTTGGCCTCAAGTTTGAAAGCACTTCAACTATCCAAAGCAGAGCATTGGCGGAATTCATATCAGAGTGGACGCCAACGCCAGACGAAGAAATCCCAGAGACGAGCATCCCCGTTAAAGAAGCGAGCAAGGAATGGATAATGTACTTTGATGGTGCCTTCTCGCTGCAAGGCGCTGGTGCTGGTGTGCTGCTTGTCGCACCCACCGGAGAACACCTCAAGTACGTGGTCCAGATGCACTTTCCTAAGGAGCAAGCGACAAACAATTCTGCAGAGTATGAGGGTTTGCTTGCCGGTCTCAGGATCGCGGAAGACCTTGGGATTAAGAAGCTGATTGTAAGGGGTGACTCGGAGCTTGTCGTCCGCCAAGTGAACAAGAATTATCAGAGTCCGTTGATGGAAGCATACGTCGATGAGGTGAGGAAGCTTGAAAAACACTTTGACGGCCTGCAGATGGAGCATGTTCCGAGAGCTCAGAACGACATCTCGGATGGCCTGTCGAAGTGCGCCACGCTAAAGTTACCTGTGGAACCAGGAATCTTTGTGCTCAAGCTAACTCAACCATCCGTAACACCATCAGCTGGACAGTGCAAGAAGAGGAAGTTGATCTCCGGCGACTACTTTCCGACAGAGCTTCCCGAAGCCGCCGTCACAAAAGTTCCCAAGATCAACGCCAAGGATGCTGAGGAGCAATCTACTCCGGCAAGTCCCAGGGCTTGTTCCGTTGAAGCAGAGGCTCCCGACAAGATTTGCCCCGGCAAGCTTGCCGGGGAGCGTCACGTTCCGGCTGAACCACAGGTGCTCGCCGTAGAAGCGGACGTTCCCGCAGCAGCAGACGCGCCTTTAGTCCTTGCTGTCGAACCACAGGCTCCGGCATGGGCGCAGCAGATTGTCCGTTTCCTCCAAACAGGAGAACTTCCCGTAGAGCAAGAAGAAGCTGAAAGAGTAACCCGGCAGTCAAGTATGTACCAGTTTGTCGGCAACGAACTGTACAGAAGAAGACTCAACGGTGTGAAATTAAAGTGTATTCCCCGGGAAGATGGACATAAGCTGTTGGCAGAGATACACGGAGGCATATGTGGTCACCACATTGGCGCCAGAGCACTTGCCGGCAAAGCATTCCGGCAAGGTTTCTTTTGGCCAGAAGCCCTCCAGGATGCAACTGCACAAGTAACCAAGTGTGAAGCGTGCCAGTTCCATTCTAAGCAGATACACCAGCCAGCTCAAGCTCTCCAGACGATCCCTTTATCCTGGCCATTTTTGGTCTGGGGGCTCGACATCCTCGGCCCCTTTCCCCGCGCAGTCGGAGGCTTTGAGTACTTGTACGTTGCAATCGACAAGTTCACAAAGTGGCCAGAAGTGGAACCAGTGAGAAAGGTGACCGCACAGTCAGCAGTCAAGTTCTTCAGGTCAATTGTTTGCCGTTTCTGGATCCCTAACATGATCATCACCGATAACGGTACGCAATTCACAAGTCGCACCTTCATGCAGTACGTCCAAGACCTTGGCGCCAAGGTCTGCTTCGCTTCTGTTGCTCACCCGAGGAGCAACGGTCAAGCGGAGAGAGCGAACACTGAAGTGCTGCACGGACTCAAGACCAGAACTTTCGAAAGGCTGCACAAGTGTGGAAGAAACTAGATCGAGGAGCTACCAGCGGTTCTTTGGTCGATCAGAACGACGCCAAATCGAGCCACTGGACAGACACCCTTTGCTCTAGTCTATGGAGCGGAGGCAGTTCTCCCCACGGAACTCGTATACGGGTCGCCTCGAGTGCTCGCCTATGAAGAGCTCGAGTGAAAGTGCAACTAATCCCCGGGTGGTTTTGGTAATTAATAACAACATATATATCATTGGACTAATATTCACCTGAGAATCATCTCAGAAAAGTTCGATGATATGGGTATGGAAATGTCTGAAGAAGTGGACCCCTCAAAATGCTAAGACAAGCATTGGCAAAAGCTCAAGACTCCATTTTTGGTTTAGTGATCAAAGATCACATTGAGTCCATAGGAAAAGCCAATACTATTAAAAGGGGATGAGGTTGTGTTAATGTTCTTGTTGCTCAAGTGCTTGGTGATCTAGCTCCCTCAACTATCAGCACTCTTCACTATTCAACACACTCATAAGTAATCTCGGACAAACCGATTCTGCAAACTCAGTCCCACCGAGATGAACCACTTCAGTTGTTTCCCCAAACCCTAATTTCTCGGTCCATCCGATTCTGAGTTTCGGTCTCACCGAAAATGTGCTGCCAACCTTCTGTAACCATTGACAGCATTTCGGAATATCCGAGTTGTTGTTTTCGGTCACACCGAGATGGCAAACCCTAATCTTTGACTCACTTCGGACACACCGAGATGGTATTTTCGGTCCCACCGAAAATCCCAACGTTCACTATATTTGAACTTTCGGTCTGACCGAGTTTTAACTTCGGTCTCACCGAGATTGGTCAAATGTGTGTGTAACGGTTGGATTTTGTGTGGAGGCTATATATACCCCTCCACCCCCTCTTCATTCGTAAGGAGAGCCATCAGAAAGTACCACCACTTCTACCATACACTTTCTGAGAAGTGAACCACCTACTCTTGTGTTGAGATCAAGCCATTCCATTCCTACCATATGAAACTTGATTTCTAGCCTTCCCAAGTTGCTTTCCACTCAAACCCTTCTTCCACCACAGCCATATCAGTGAAGAGAGTTGAGTGTTGGGGAGATTATCATCTGAAGCACAAGAGCAAGGAGTTCATCATCATCAACACCGTCTATTACCTTTTGGGGGGTGGTGCCTCCTAGATTGGTTAGGTGTCGCTTGGGAGCCTCCGTCTTTGAGATGTGGAGTTGAACCAAGAAGTTTGTAAGGGCAAGGAGATCGCCTACTTCGTGAAGATCTACCCCGAGTAAGGCTAGTCCTCCGTGGGCGTAGGCCGTGATGGAATAGACAAGGTTGCTTCTTCGTGGACCCTTCGTGGGTGGAGCCCTCCGTGGACTCGCGCAGCCGTTACCCTCCGTGGGTTGAAGTCTCCATCAACGTGGATGTACGATAGCACCACCTATCGGAACCACGACAAAAATCTTCGTGTCACCAAACTGCGTTTGATCTTCTCCACCTCTCTTTTACATGTGCAATTTACTTTCCGCTGCTTATACTCTAGAATTGCATGTGTAGGGTGATACTTGTGTTGATCTTAATTGTGAAACTGCCAAAAACATTGCATGATCTAAAGGCAGATTTTTATATTGTCAAGTAGTCTAATCACCCCCCCTCTAGACCTACTTTCGATCCTACAATTGGTATCAGAGCTTTGGTCTCCATTGCTTTGGTTTCCATTGCATTGGACTCCATAAGCTTGGTTTCACAACCTAGGAGAGTATGGCGTCTAGTGAGGGTAATTATCGTAGAGGTCCTTACTTTGATGGTACAAATTTTGCTAGTTGGAAGCATAAAATGAAAATGCATATACTTGGTCATAACCCAGCCGCATGGGGCATTATCTGTGTTGGTATGCAAGGTGATTTCTTTGAAGAAGGAAAAGTTCCGGATCGCGAAGCTACACCCGAAGAGTTGCGGATGTTGCAAAACAATGCTCAAGCTTGTGACATTCTCTTCAATGCTTTGTGTCCCGAAGAGTTCAACAAAATCAGTCGTCTTGAGAATGCTAAGGAGATTTGGGATACTTTGGTAGAAATGCACGAAGGTACTGAATCTGTGAAGGAATCAAAGCTAGATATTCTTCAAGGTCAACTTGACAAGTTCAAGATGAAGGATGGTGAAGGAGTCGCTGAAATGTACTCTAGGCTTGCTCTCATCACAAATGAGATTGCTGGCTTAGGAAGCGAAGAAATGACCGACCGATTCATCATTAAGAAGATTGTCAGAGCTTTGGATGGAAAGTATGACACCGTGTGCACTTTGATCCAAATGATGCCAAATTACAAGACTCTCAAGCCAACTGAAGTCATTGGAAGAATTGTTGCTCATGAGATGACACTTAAGGATAAGGAAGAGCTTCACAACAAGTCAAGTGGTGCTTACAAAGCTACAAGTGATGCTCCTACTACCTCAAGTGACAAGCTAATTTCCAATGAAGAGATAAGCCTAATGGTCAAGAACTTCAACAAGTTCTACAAGAATAGAGGCAAAGAAAGAAGCTCAAAATCTAGATCATATGATGAAAAGAGATATTCTAGCCGTGATCGAAACTGCTACAATTGTGGGAGACCAGGACACTTCTCAAATGAGTGTACGGCTCCCCACAAAAGAAGAGAAGAATCTCCAAGAAGAAGAGCAAGAGATGAGTCACCTCGGAGAGAGAGAAGGAGTAGAGATGATCGTTATGAACGAAGACCCTCTCGGAGAAGCAAGGATTCGGAGAGGAAAGACAAGTCATCAAGGAGCTACACAAGAAGAAGACATCAAGCTCATGTTGGTGAATGGGTCTCCGGCTCCGACTCTGACAATCAATCCGATGGAAGCTAACACTCCGACTCCGACTATAGTCAAGATGAAGGTGTTGCCGGACTTGCACTAGTATCCTCCAACTCCAACTCCTACGACTTATTTGATTCACCAAATGAGGGAATTGGAAGATGCTTCATGGCTAAAGGCCCCAAGGTAACACACCCTGAATTCATTGACTTTGATAGTGATGAGGATGACTTGCTAGGTGAAGATGAGCTCTTGCATGATAAATCTAGTGAGCTTAGTAATGATGAAAATGCTAGTAGTCTTTACAGTCGAGAAGAGTCGAATGACAATGCTATGAAGGAGATTGAGCGTCTAACTAAAGAACTAAACACTCTTAAGTTAGCTCATGAAACAACTCAAGAAGATCATAGAGAGCTCCTAAGATCTCATGAGAAGCTACGCCTCGAGAAGCTCACTCTAGAGCAAGAACATGAGTTTCTAAAAGCGATCAATGACGATCTTCGAAAGAAGAGTTCTTCATATCTTGCCAAACGACTTCTCTTGTCTAATTTCTTGCCACCTATCAAGACTAAGCATGACAAGCATAAGAAAAATTCTTCCTCTAGTAGTAACAATAACAATGTTAAATCCAATATTGTTGCTTCTAGTAGTTCTCTTGATTCCACTAACAATGTTTCAAGCCAAGTTACACTTGAGCAAGAAAATAGCTTATTGAAGGAAATCATAGAGAAAGGTGTCTACAAGAGTCTTTCCGGAAGCAAGAACTTTGAGGAGATTGTTCGCAAACAAGGAAGACACCGGAAGAATCAAGGGATTGGTTTTGAGCGAAAGTTCAACGCCGAAGGTGTTGAGTGGGAAGAAGGTCAATACCCTACTCCACAGTTTGTCTCACAAAAGGAGAAGTATGATCCTACTTCTTCCAATGTGGAACAAGCTCAAGATGACCTTCCACCACAAGACCACAAGCTAAAGGCCAAGGACAAGCTTCAAGAGGAGATTGATGCATTCATTGAAGCACCTCAAGCCATGGTCAAGTGGGTTCCCAAGGACACATCAAGTTCTACTTCGTCAAGCTCAACTACAACACCAAGGATTCCCATCAAGATGATGTGGATCCCAAAGAAGAAGAACTAGTAGGTTCTTGAGGGTGACTCCGCCAACAAACTTCACTCATATTCTTTTTGGCAAGAACTTGTGCAATCAACTTCCACATCATGCACTTGTTCATGGAGTCACAAACCCTCTTGTTGGTAAGTCAAGGGACAAGGTAATCATTGCTTTCATGGACATCATCTTTTGTGTACTTCACTCTATGTCTATGGATATTCTTGTTTGTTCCTTGTGGGACTAACCCATGTAGGTATTGAAAGTGCCCTAATCCAAAGGATTGCTCCCAACTCTTGATGATCTACATCAACATTGAGCATCCACATCTTCAACATCTACATGAAGTCTTCTACGACAACCCAAGGTTAGTTTGACCCTTTAAAAGGGGTTCTCACATCAAGGGGGAGCTTTGCTCTAAAAATTGAGCAAAATCATCTCCAAATGATGTGAACACATAAATGCTTTATGTAAAAGTGGTAACCCCACTTGTGCTTAAACGATGAGTATGACCTATGATCAAATGTTCTCATTTGGCTCCTAAGTCAATATACTCATATATAGATGACCTAGTCATCGACAAATTGTGTGCTAGTAGCTAGAGTGTTGGTTGTGCATGTTTGACACATATTTCAGTTGCTATCTTATTGTGTGAGCATGTTGAATGCATGATTTCATCCATTCAAGGACATCCATTTGTTGTTTTGATTGTTTTGATTGTTCTGATTTTTCTGGCCAAATGGATGGACAAGAATGCCTAAGCACCTTCCCTAGCTATCTATGCTTTCTTGTCTCAAAACTCTATTCATGCTCATATCACAACTTTGAACAAGTCTTTTTCGGACAGTCCGAGTGAGGAGCACTCGGAACCACCGATTCGTCTAAGGCTGACTTCCAAAACCTTCTAAGTCCATTTCGGTCTGACCGGTTTCTCAATCTCGGTCCAACCGAAACGCTTAGACTGATCTAGGTTTCATCTCGGTGAAACCGAGTTCAAACTCTCGGTCTGACCGATATGTGTAACTGCACAGCAGTTATACATCTCGGTGACACCGAGTTTTTCAACTCGGTCCCACCGACAGCACGAGGTTATATATACCTGAGGGGCTGCGCGCGATTTCTTTCTTCAAACCGTTCGCCCCCAAGACCCCTGCTGCCGCCGCCCTGGTCTACGGATCGTCGCCTTCGTCGCCTGTGCGCCCTCGCCGCAGGTCTCCGCCGCCGTCAACGGTAATCATCTCCACCGTTGCCGCCGTAGAGGGACACCACCAAGTTAGGGTGTGTCCCGATCCCTTTTCGTGCTCCACTTCTGATTCTTGCACGATAGGTTGCCATGATTCAATCCACGTTTGATATGTTCCCTATACAATAGTTCAGATCTTCTAGTTTCGAGGAAAATTCTTAGGTTTAGGTTTCCACAGAATGCATCTCGGTGAAGCCGATTTTTGAAAATCGGAATGACCGATTTGGCCTCTGGCCATTGCACTGCGTAATTCGGTTTAACCGAGTTGTGCCAATCGGAACGACCGAAAAGTAGTTTCAGTGAAACCCTAAGTTTTCGGTAGAACCGAAACCCATTTCGGTCTGATCGAAAGTGGTGTGTAGGTTTCTGTTGAGCACTTCGGTTGCACCGAAACCTAAAATCGGTTTGACCGAAATACATTCTGTGAAAACTCAAAACTAAGTTTTGAACTCATTTTTTTTGCAAAAACTTCTGCAGTTGTGATAACTCTTCTATTCTGCCTATACCTTATCTTTTCACAGGTTTTTCAGCCATGTCAGATGTCAGTGACAGCCAGAACAGGTCTGAATCACCGTTTGCTAAAATTCCAGAGGCAGATACAAGTCCTGCGAGCAGCTCTAGTGATGATGGTGAGAGGAGCACCCCTAGTGGTTTGCCTCCTGCAGCCACCAGAACCAGGAAGAAGAACTTCTGATGATGAGGACTCTGACTTTGTTGCTGAGGAAGTTACCTCCAAGCCCAAGAGGAATGTGGTTGCCAAAGAGCACCAAGGGCAGCAGCCAAGGAAAGGCACAAGCAAAGTGAAGCAGTCAGCAGTTGCTAAGAAGCTCAACTTGGAAGAACCTGCTCCAAGCAAGGTGAAGAAGACTTCCAAAAGGAAGAGGGTAGTATATGCTGAACCTCAAGTTGATGCTGAAGAAGAAGAAGAAGAAGCACCCCAGCCTCCTCCTCAGAAAGCTAAGTTCATGGGTGATGCTATTCGGGCTCAAGCCTCTTCTAAGCCCAAGAAGTCTGCTCCATCCAAGGCAGCTCCAGCCAAGCCCAAGAGAACAACCAGAAGCATTCCAGCTTCTGAGAAGAACAAAGGTGAGATGCCACCGTCTGAATCAGATGAAGAGCATGTGTTGCTTAAGCTCCGTCCCAAGTTGCCACTCCACAATGATGCTCATCCTCAAGCTGAGGACATGAAGGCAAGGAAGGACAAAGGTCTCAGGCTATGGAGACAGTCTGATCCATATGCTGTAAGGAGAAGGACTGCTGTGGACCCCAGATTCCACACCAGAGAGCAGCAGGATTTCTATGAGACCGTGCTAATGGATAAGAAGCCCATTGTTGCTGACACCAGGTATGTTGACTGGAAGTATATTGACAGTGAAGAGCACCGGGACTTCTTTCCTCATGTGCATGAGAGCTTTACTGCATGTGGAGTTGCTGACTTTGTGGGTCAGGAGCTGACAGCTTGGAATGACGAGATGATCATGCAGTTCTATGCCACAGCCCACTTATATCCTGATGGCAAGATCACCTGGATGACTGAAGGTCAACGGTTTTCTTCGACTGTTGAAGAATGGGCAGAACTTCTGAACGCTCCAGTGCAGAGAGAGGATGACATTGATGTCTATGGGATTCCTAAGAAGAGTCATGATTCCATGAAGAATATGTACAAGGAGATCCCAGCTGCTGATTTGGAAGGATGGAAGCTTGGCTCAGTGTATTATCTCCAGGCAGGTCTGACCACCACTAACACTATTCTGAGGCATACATTGATGCCTAAGTCAGGAGACCACCGGATGATACGAGGCTATTCTATCAACATGCTGCACATTCTCGATGAGAAGGCACCTTTTAAGGTGATGGACTTGATGGTAGAAACCATTAAGAGGACTGCAGCTGACCAGAAAAGGTCGTGTGGGTTTGCACCGCAGATACATATGCTCATCAACGCCAAGTTTGGCACGGGCAAATTCTTGCTGGATAGGAAGCACTTGCCACTGCAGCCAGAGCATGAGGACAACGTAGTTTTGATGGATGAAGAGGATCCTACCTCAGTTGAAGGACAAGCCAAAATCGAAGCTGCAAAGAAGGCTAAAGCTGACAAAGAAGCAGCAGCAGCAGCAGCTAAGCCAAAGAGCTTTGGAGAACAAATTCTTGAAGCTACCCAGAGGATTGAACAACGCCTGGCCAGCATTGAGCAATCTCAGGAGAGCCTTGAGAGGATTGTCGAGGACAAGATCCACGCTCTGGACGTGAAGCCGACTGAGATTCAGGTGTCTGTCAACAAGCTTGAGGCAGACATGGAGGAGACAAGGCAGGAGAGAGCAGAGCTTATGCAGGATGATCTAGTCCAGGACTCTCATCGCCAGACCGCTCAGATTCCCAGAGGATCCAGATCTGCAGCTATCCCAGTGACAGACTCCAGGGCTACCACTTCAGCACCAGCTACAACTCCAGCAGTTCCTCCAGCTCCAGCATCCACTCCTCCACCGCAGACTTCAGTAGAAGTCTTCGCCGATGCAGCTATCTCTACACCGACATCTACCCAGACGGGAGCCGCCAGCAGAGCCCGCAGTGACGTTTAGCTCTATACCTTTTCGAACTTTTTGGTAACTTGTTGCCAAAGGGGGAGAAATTGTTATAGATCATAGGGCTTCGAGAGAGAGAGCGCTCTTTCGTCTTTTCGTTCTTTTGCCGGTTTTTCTCGAGATACATTGGTTTCTTTTGGTTCCAGATACTTTATGTGTGCTTGCTACTACGTTTGATGCTACCTTAATGAGTGCTTAGTCATACTATGCTTTAATGTGTGCTTATTGCTTATCCTATGCTATTCCTTATTGTATGGCTATTTACTCTTGTCTTGGTGATTGAGTGCATGTTACTCATTCTTATCATTTTGTGCGCTCCACCAAGATGTATGTGACATGGAAGAGTGACCCATAATCCTAATCGATTGTGCATTTGCATTCAAACGCAAATTTTAAATAATGCACAAATTTAGGGGGAGCTCTTGTTTATCACATACTTCTCAAAGCGACGATATTATTCCTTGATTATATCTTTTGTCGAAGCTTTGATCTATATGTTGTCATCAATTACCAAAAAGGGGGAGATTGAAAGTGCAACTAATCCCCGGGTGGTTTTGGTAATTAATAACAACATATATATCATTGGACTAATATTCACCTGAGAATCATTTCAGAAAAGTTCGATGATATGGGTATGGAAATGTCTGAAGAAGTGGACCCCTCAAAAAGCTAAGACAAGCATTGGCAAAAGCTCAAGACTCCATTTTTGGTTTAGTGATCAAAGATCACATTGAGTCCATAGGAAAAGCCAATACTATTAAAAGGGGATGAGGTTGTGTTAATGTTCTTGTTGCTCAAGTGCTTGGTGATCTAGCTCCCTCAACTATCAGCACTCTTCACTATTCAACACACTCATAAGTAATCTCGGACAAACCGATTCTGCAAACTCAGTCCCACCGAGATGAAACACTTCAGTTGTTTCCCCAAACCCTAATTTCTCGGTCCATCCGATTCTGAGTTTCGGTCTCACCGAAAATGTACTGCCAACCTTCTGTAACCATTGACAGCATTTCGGAATATCCGAGTTGTTGTTTTCGGTCACACCGAGATGGCAAACCCTAATCTTTGACTCACTTCGGACACACCGAGATGGTATTTTCGGTCCCACCGAAAATCCCAACGTTCACTATATTTGAACTTTCGGTCTGACCGAGTTTTAACTTCGGTCTCACCGAGATTGGTCAAATGTGTGTGTAACGGTTGGATTTTGTGTGGAGGCTATATATACCCCTCCACCCCCTCTTCATTCGTAAGGAGAGCCATCAGAAAGTACCACCACTTCTACCATACACTTTTTGAGAAGTGAACCACCTACTCTTGTGTTGAGATCAAGCCATTCCATTCCTACCATATGAAACTTGATTTCTAGCCTTCCCAAGTTGCTTTCCACTCAAACCCTTCTTCCACCACAGCCATATCAGTGAAGAGAGTTGAGTGTTGGGGAGATTATCATCTGAAGCACAAGAGCAAGGAGTTCATCATCATCAACACCGTCTATTACCTTTTGGGGGGTGGTGCCTCCTAGATTGGTTAGGTGTCGCTTGGGAGCCTCCGTCTTTGAGATGTGGAGTTGAACCAAGAAGTTTGTAAGGGCAAGGAGATCGCCTACTTCGTGAAGATCTACCCCGAGTAAGGCTAGTCCTCCGTGGGCGTAGGCCGTGATGGAATAGACAAGGTTGCTTCTTCGTGGACCCTTCGTGGGTGGAGCCCTCCGTGGACTCGCGCAGCCGTTACCCTCCGTGGGTTGAAGTCTCCATCAACGTGGATGTACGATAGCACCACCTATCGGAACCACGACAAAAATCTTCGTGTCACCAAACTGCGTTTGATCTTCTCCACCTCTCTTTTACATGTGCAATTTACTTTCCGCTGCTTATACTCTAGAATTGCATGTGTAGGGTGATACTTGTGTTGATCTTAATTGTGAAACTGCCAAAAACATTGCATGATCTAAAGGCAGATTTTTATATTGTCAAGTAGTCTAATCACCCCCCCTCTAGACCTACTTTCGATCCTACATCGAGCAAGAGCAGCTGCGGCAAGACGACGCACTGCTCCTTGAGGAGGACCGTCTTCAGGCTGTTTTGCGAGCTGCTTGCTACCAGCAAGCTTTGCGTCGCTACCATAGCCGCAAAGTTAAAGCTAGAAGTTTCGAGGAAGGCGACCTTGTTCTTCGGTGCGTTCAGTCCGCCAAGAATTCCAACAAGTTGATGCCGAAGTGGGAAGGCCCTTATCGGGTGAAACGAGTCACTAGGCCCGGTGCTGTCCGCCTTGAGACCGAGGATGGCTTGCCGGTGAGCAACTCCTGGAACATCGAGCATCTTCGTAAGTTTTACCCATAAGGCGCGGTTGCCGTGATCCACTCTGGCAACCACCTTTTGTACAAGTCTTGCCGCTGTTGCATGCAATTCTTTGTACAAAGCCGGGCGCAGACCCCACGCATCAGTAAAGTTTATGCGCCCCGCACGTCTTGTCATTTCATGCTTTCTATTTTTTGCATGTATCAACTGACACCCTATGCAACACCTACCCCCGGTAAGCAATAACGAGCCGCAAGGGCCCATATCTGTGTTTTCTCTTCTTTCTTTTTTCTCAAGGAGGAAATGGTTCTCTCGCGCACAAGTTTGCCGGGGGGGGGGGAGGAGAAGATGGTGGTATGGACCAAGTGCCGTTCAAGAAAGTTTGGTCTTGCCGGGAAGCAAACAACACCAAAGCTAAGTTGCCAAAGTTTGAGCAATCAAATTTTTAAATTTTTAAAGTTATCCTCCTTGAACGGCCGCGCTTTGTATGGAAAACCTGTGCGCGGAGGAACCAACTCGTAGCCAGTTGCGCCCTTATTTTGTTTCGAGTTTGCTCAACAGCTTAAGCGTGCTGTGACTAGTGTCGCGCCCTTACTTTGTTTCCGAGCCCGCTCAACAGCTTAAGTGTGCTGCAACTGGTTGCGACAAGGTTTCTTGCCGGCGATGGCACTGCCAGCAGGCTGCTGAAGTTCCGCACTCAGCGCTCGCGGCAAAGGGGCCTACACCGGCAAGTTCCCCAAAAGTGTAGGGCGGAAACATACAGAGCAAGGGAGTCAAGTAAAGGAAATAACGCTGCATCAACTGCCTAAGATAGAGTTATATTACAAAATGACTTGCCGCAATTCTAATAGACTATTGTTCGTAACATGGTTGGCAGCGACAAGGAAAGAAGAAAGTAAACAGCCTAGTCTGCGCGGTCGCCCTCGACTCTCTTGATCCCGCCCACCTAGTCCACGATGGGTGCGACAAAGGCCTTGAGCACCTCCTGGTCGGCGTCGGGCGGCAGAGTCCTGAGGACGTTGGTGAGGTTGAGCCCTGGGTTGCGGAAAGCCACCTTCATCAACACCTTTTGGAGAGCCCCCGCGCAAAGCCTGCGCGATTCGTCCGCCAGCTGCTTCGGGATCTTCTCCCGGAGTTGCCGGAGGGCCGTCGCCACGCCCTTGAAGAACAAAGTAAGCTTGGCGCTGGGGTGGAGGTTCTCGTCGGTGGAATACCCGAGATACTCCGCCCCCAGCTGCGCCAACTCCTTGTCGATGTCCACGGCGGCGTTGACAAGGCCTTCCGTCCATAGCTCGACGGTTCGCCTAAAGTTATTGTGGGAAATGGCAGCACTATCCAGCAACACCTTCTCGGCCCTGAGCTCCTCCTTCAGAGCCGTCCCCCGCTCCCTGGCGCCGTCCTGCGTCGTGGTAAGAGTGGACAGCTTCAGCTCCAGATCGGCGATGTAGTCCTTGGCGACGGCGAGCTCCTTGCCCTTCTCGGAGAGGCGGACCTGCAGTTCAGAATGGCTATGGGCGTCCTTCTCCCTCTCGAGCTTGAGTGCGGCAACCTCCTCGCCGCTCGTCTTGAGGTTGGCCTCCAGTTGATCCACCCTCGTCTCCAACTCCCTCTTGGCAGTCTCGGCAGCTGCAGCAATATCCCTTACTTCCTGTAGAGCTCCGCCAAGAGATCGTTCACGCGCGGCAAGTTCCTCCTCGTGACCATCGAGGTTGACCTTCCGCTGCGTCAACTCACCCTCCAGCGTGGACAACTGCTCAGCGGCAAGCCGCTGCTGCTCCTCCACCTCGGCCTTCTCCAGGATATAAGCCTGCTGCGCCTCGGCAAGCTGATCCCGCTCCTCCGCCAAGGACCGGAGAGCCGCTTGGTAGATGGCCCGGAGCTCTTCTGCGCGCTTCTCCAAGTCAACTCCCGCCTTGGCGGCCAGAGCCTCACGGGACTCCAGCTTGGCATGCTGGGTGCGGTAAAGGGACAGAAGCTTCCGCAGCAGCCGCTCCTCCTCGGGTTCGCTGCTGCTGCTCGGCGCATCGACGAGTTTCAGTCCGGCGGAGGCAAGGACCTCCCCGTCAAAGACCTCTCCCTCGACTGGCGCCCTGGACATGGACGCCCACGGGAGCTGGATGAAGACGTCGTCGCCGGCCTTCAGGTAGGCGCTTGGCTCGGGCTCGTCGGAGCTGGGGGCTGCGGCGGCGGCGGAGGGCTCGGCGGTCGGCGTAGCGCCTGGCGCTCCTGCGGCCTCAGTGCCGTCAGTGCGATCGCCAGCCTCTTCCCCAGCTGCCGCGGCGGCAGCCTTGGCGGCCTCTGCGCCGGCGGGCTCGTCCGCGCCAACCGTTTCTTCGGCAACGGCGGCATCTTCAACAACGACCTCCGTCTCCATCGGGTCTGCCGCGGACGAGTCTGATGGGCCTCGAACCCCTCGTTGATTACCCCAAGTGGAAGGTGTAAGATGCAGTATGTAGAAGTGTTTTCCCTTAGCAAAGATGCCAAGGATCGAATCCCCAGAGACTCCTAGGTTCAACAAGTAGGTGTCAACTGCTAACGGCGCAATTAGCAATCAACGTGGACCTGCACATAGATACAAATAACTTTGCTCCCAACGAGTACAGAGAGGTTGTCAATCCCTCCGGCCTTGTAGTTCACAAAGGGTTAAAAGCAAATGATAGTAGTGATAGATAATGTTTTGCAATAGTAAATAAATAACGAAAAGTAAATAGCGGATGTGATCAATGATGGTAATATGGACCGGAGTCTCATGATGTTCACTAGTGATGTCTCTCTCCCAAAAGACGATAAAACAGCTATGTGAGGTAAACAAATTACAGCTGGGCAATTGACAGGACCATGAACGCAAACCAATGCTGATTACATTGCAGAAAGGTTGAGGTTCAAAGCATGGGCGGTACGCCAAAATAAGTAGACCGAAATCCATCAATATCTACTACTAATCATCCACCTTGAGATATCTATCCAGAACATCTCGCTGATATTAAGTTGCGAGTCCCACCCATAGTGTAAACTCAATGCAACAGACAACTGCATTAAAAGAACTTTGCGTAAAGTAAACAATCCTTGCACCCGCGGGCACAAGCACCGTTGTTTTCCCCCTTGTGGCAACAGCACATCCCCTAGACTCATGTTTCTGTCACTCAAGCTAGTCATCGAGGGGCATGAACCCACAATCGAGCATAACGTTCCCTCTTGGAGTCACTACGTATTACTTGGCCAAAGCAATAAATAACAACGGAGAACATGCAAGAATTACTTATGAACATAAATATAAAAGAGGTAGATCAAATATATTACTCAAGATCAATCTGAACATAATCCCATAATCCATCGGATCTCAGCAAACTCAACATAGCAACAGCATAAGGATTACATATGTGCCTCGATCATGTAGGGCAGCTCACGAGGACTAATTAGTGAAGCACAAGAACGGGAGGAGAACATCACATAGCTACTGGTCATGGACTCATGGTCCAAGGGAGACTACTCACGAGTCATCCGGGAGGCGTCCATGGTGGTGGAGAAGCTCCCGGTGGTGATCCTCCCCTCCGGCAGGGTGCCGGGAAGAGTTCTCCTGGTGCTCCCGATCTTGGAAGAGGCGGCGAGGAAGAGTTCTCCTGGTTCTTCTGAGGGTTTCGGAGGACGCTTTAAATATATGCCAAAGGGGAGCATCGGGGAAGCTTCGGGGGGCCCAGGCGCCCCCCCACCGCGGCCCGGGGGGGGCGCCGCCAGGGCGCCTGGAGCCCTGGTGGCCCCCCCCCCCCGGCTGCCCTTCGGACGCAAGGTTGTTTCCGGAACGCTGATTTTTTATATAATTTTTCTGGATTTTTCCTGGCAGTTCTCGTAACGTGAAAACCTGAAATACAAAAATAGCCGAAAACAGAAACTGGCACTGGGGTGCACTGGATTAGTAAGTTAGTCCAAATATGATCAAAAGTGTATGGAAGTGTATGAATATCATAGCAATATCACCCAAAAGTGGCATGGAGCAAGCAGAAATTATAGATACGTTTTGGACGTATCAGAGTCTGACAGGAAAAGAAAAGACAAACAGTCAAGCAAATATCCAAAAAGGAGAATTGAAAGAAGAAAAGTCCAAGGGATTACCTGCGCGGGCCGGCTCCTCGGTGAGGTTCCTGGCCGGAGAGCTCTCCTTCGGCGGCGTGGTGGTAGCTCCCGCCGGCGGAGGGCCGCTAGCGCCATCCCTCGCCGGAGTGCTCGCCCTTGGCGGAGTGCTCGCCCTTGGCGGAGTGTTCTCCCTTGTCGGGGAGCTCCCCCTTGGCGGTGTGGTCGAGGCGTGCGGCACGTCGGGGGCGGTCTCCTAACGCTCCTGATGCTGCTGCTCTGCTCCTGCACAAATCAACAAGCAAGCGTCAGCAAAAATAGAGTACCTGGCGCGCCTGACAGCGGAAAGTGGACAATAAAACTTACGCTGGGGGCTGCGCTGGGGGCTGCTCTGAAGGCCAGACGCCGGGTCCGGCAAGCTTGTCTCGGGCGCGTCCCCTGCTGTTGCGGCGGGCTCGTCCTCGATGACGATCACCGGGACCTTGGCCCTCTTTGCTGCCCTCTGGGCTAGAGTTCTGAAAAGGACAGGTTCAGAGTTAGGAGAAAGAGATGCAAGACAAAGCAACTGAAAATCAAAGAAAAACAAGAATTGCGAAGACTTACTCTCCTTCCTCTTCGTCGGAGCTGAGCGCAGAGAAATCAAAGTCTGGCTCGCGCGTCCCGACACGAGGAGGCGGGGGAGTAGGCTCCCTTGGCCGCTTGGCGGGAGCAGGGGCGGTGGTCAGAGAAGACCCCACTCCAGTTGCCGCCGAGGCACGAGGGGCGGCAGGAGCAGAGGCGCCAGTCCGGGAAGACCCCCCTCCAGCCGCTGCAGAAGCGCGAGGAGCTCCCGCGGCGGCCTTGCTTGCCGCGGTGACGCGTGTCGCACGACGCTGCGGCAGTTGGCCCGTCTGCCGCCCCGTCACGTCTGCGGCCTTGCGGAGGCGTCTTGGCGGAGCTGGAGGACTTGCTGGTGGTGGCGAGCTGCCCGAGGACGAGGAGCAGGAGCCGATCTCCAGTGAGCCGCTCGAGTCCTCGGCAGGCTCACTTGACCCGACACCCTGCTCGGCGGGCCCGCTCGACTCGACGCCCTGCTCGGTGGGCTTGCTTGTCCCGGCGATTTTTGCCCGGCAAGCTTCCCCGCCTTGCGAAGCTCTTCCTGCTCGGCAAGGCAAGTCACCTCTGCTGCCTCCGCCTCCTCCACTGTGTACCCAAACTCGCCCGCGGCCGCGGCTGCCGCTGCCTCTTCCAGTCTGGTGGCAATGTATGCCATCTCCTGGTCAGTGGTGTCGCGGGTGAGGCCTTTCTTCTTGTCGGGATCGACTGGCTGTTCCGCCAAGTTGTCGAAGAATGCCTGCACAGCTTCGTCGGAAGGTTCTTCCCAAGTGGGGTCGATCCCGTGGGAATCGCACAGCGGCATCACTGCACGGATGGCGCTGAGCGACGAATTGTTGCACAGCGGAACTACGCCCCTCGGCAATGCAAACCATTCAGGGTGGTCGGAGTCATACTTGAACAACGCCTGGAGCATCGCGTTGAGCTCCAGGACTGTGAAGTTATAATTAAGGCCCGGGTGCAGCCTCATGATATCTGCCGCGTTCTCGAACTCCCAGGCGGCCCTTTTCCTCTCCTGCAAGGGGGCGATTCGGTGGCGGAGAAAGTCTGCTCCAACTGCGCCCATGGTGAGCTTGGTATGCCTGAGGTGAAGGATCCGGGTAGTGGCAATCTTCAGTCTGCTGTCATCCGGGGCCAGGTCGCTCCAGTCGTTGCAGCGTACTACTGGGGCTTGGCGCCGGGAAGTGAACGGCTGCGGATTCTCCTCTACAATCCAACACCAGTTGGCTCTCCTTTCATCCCACTTGCCGCGGAGCTCCCCCTCCAGATAGGCTTCCTTCTTGTGCGTCCTCGAAATCCAGGAGACGCCGCCAGACAAAGGCGACCCTGCCTCGACTCGAGGGGTAAAGTAATGGCGGAAAAGAGCTACATTGGGGTAGACTCCGACAAAGTTTTCGCACAGATGTGCTAAAACGGCCATGGTCAAGACGGCATTGGGGGTGAAGTCAAGGAGGTGGAACCCGTAGTTGTTCATGATATCGCAGAAGAACTCGGAATAGGGCGGGCAGAGCCCGCAGTAGAAGAACAGGGCAAAGAAGGCGTAGCCAGTCGGAAACATCTCGCAGGCTACGGCGGGGAGTACCATGGTGCGCGGATGCGCCTTCGTCTCCCTCGACCAGAAAAGGTAGAAGGAATCCCTCAGCTCCTCCGCATCAAGCCTTGGCTGGAAGACCACCATCTTCTTCCGCATTGCTGCTAGTCGCAGCGCCTCGGCGGACTTCGCGGACTTCGCGGACTTCCCCTTCTCGCCTTTCGAAGCCATGTCGGGGACGGTGGGGGAGGTCGATGGCGTTGGTGATGCTGGTGGCGACGGAGGGTGGAGCGCTGCTCTCTTTCGGCCTTCGGGAAGGAGGGGAGCGGCGGAGGTTTCTGAGGATTGAAGAAGCAACGGGCAGATGGACAAACTGCCCCTGTTTCCCCTGCTTATAAGGGGGAAGGGGGCGGACGTTCCGCATTTCCAATTAAAGAAACATGCCACAATCTCCCACACGACACCGAATTAAACGTGTGTCGTTAAGGGAGGGCGCGGTGGATATGGAGTGGGATACGGCGTGCCGCAGGCCGCGCGTGCCCATGCACTGTTTTGGGCCTGGCCCAACAGCGCTCGGCACCGTGTCTGGCCTAGGCCCGGGGGCTCCTATCGGTGTACTAAAGTAGGGGTACCTTAGTATCCCGAACTTGTGCACGGGCAGTTGCAGCGTCCCGCGGCAAGGCTAGCCAGGCGACCGCCAAGATCCTCCGTGGTTCCCTTGGAGCCATTCAAGAACAAAGTATCCAAGTCAAAGAGACAAGACCCCGGCAAGAGGAGCTTGCCGGGATGGCCACTCAAGGCACAAAACCACTCAAGGTACAAGACCCTGACAAGAGGAGCTTGCCGGGAAGGCCAATCAAAGGCATCTCAAGGAACTTGCCGCGGCGCGCCACGTGTCGCGGCAAGGCCTGGTCAGCGACAAGCTCCCAAGAAGCGACAAGACAGCAACCGCGGCGAGGCGCTTGCCGCGGCAAGCTTCCACTTCAGTACCCGCGGTCCAGCGCATCCACCCACATGTCGCTCTGGGACCATCCCGGGCGCACGTGGCGGAAGGCTATGCAGCCTGGGGAACACGGTGGCAAGCAGCGATGACAAGGCCTCCGTCGTGGCGGACGGTGGCGCCCCTGACGGCCACATTTTCCACTGTTTGGGGCGACGGCGATGGGCATTTAATGCCCTTGTCCCCTGCCGTCAGGGTTAGGTATAGAGCACTATACAAACACTGTTCCAACTACCACCCATTTTACACTTTTACCCTCGACTGCGTTGCTGATACGTCCAAAACGTATCTATAATTTCTGCTTGCTCCATGCCTCTTTTGTGTGATATTGCTATGCTATTTATGCACTTCCATACACTTTTGATCATATTTGGACTAACCTATTAACTCAGTGCACCACAGTGCTAGTTCCTGTTTTCTGCTGTTTTTCTATTTCAGGTTTCCCCCATATTAAAAGTTCTCCAAAAATCCCGGGAAAAATGCAGGAAAAATCAGCGTACAGGAAGCTTCGAGAAAAACCAAAGCAGGGCCAGAGAGGTGCCAGGGGTGGCCCAGGCGGCCACCCGATGCGGCCCCACCCCTGGCCGCGCCAGGTGGGCGCCTGGGGCCCCGGCTCCTCCTCTGGTGACCCCCCTTCGCATATATATTCCTCGCGTCCCGAAACCCTCGAGGACGGAACCCTTTTTCGTGATCTCGCCTCTGTTCCGCCGCCGCCGCGCTTCCAAGATCGGGAGCACCAGGAGAACTCTTCCCGGCACCCTGCCGGAGGGGAGAACCACCACCGGGAGCTTCTCCACCACCATGGACGCTTCCCGGATGAGTCGTGAGTAGTCCACCTTGGACCATGGGTCCATGACCAGTAGCTATGTGATGTTCTCCTCCCCTCTTTGTTATTCATGGTTTAGACCTCGTGAGCTGCCCTACATGATCGAGGCACATATGTAATCTTTATGCTGTTGCTCTGCTGAGTTTGCTGGGATCCGATGGATTATGAGATTATGTTCAGATTGTGTGTGACTAATATATTTGATTCACCTCTTTTATATTTATGTTCTTGAGTAATTCTTGCATGTTCTCCGTTGCTGTTTATTGCTTTGGCCGAGTAGTAGGTAGTAACTCCAAGAGGGAGCGTTATGCTTGATTGTGGGTTCATGCCCCTTGATGACTAGCTTGAGTGAAAGAAACACAAGTCTAGGGGATGTGCTGTTGCCACAAGGGGGAAAACAACGGTGCTTGTACTTGCGGGTGCAAGGATTGTTTACTTTACGCAAAGTTCTTTTAATGCAATTGTCTGTTGCTTTGAGTTTACACTTTGGGTGGGATTCGCAACTTAATACCAGCGAGATGTTCTGGATAGATATCTCACGGTGGACGATTAGTAGTAGATGCAGATAGATTTTGGTCTACTTGCCTTGGCGTACCGCCCATGCTTTTGAGCCTCTACCTTTCTTTACAGCATAGTTAGCATTGGTTTGCGCACATAATCCTGTCAATTGCCCAGCTGTAATTTGTTTACCTCGCTTTGCTGTTTTATCTTCTTTTGGGAGAGAGACATCACTAGTGAACATCATGGGACCCCGGTCCATATTACCACCACTGATCACACCCGCTATTTACTTCCTGTCTTTATTTCCTAGTTGCAGTCATACCTATCACTATTATCTCTTGTGTTTGATCCTTTCTAAACGACAAGGCCGGAGGGATTGACAACCTCTTTGTACTCGTTGGGAGCAAAGTTATTTGTATCTATGTGCAGGTCCTGTCAACCGCTAAGTTTCTGGCGCCGTTGACACCTTCTTGTCGACCCTTGGAGTCTCACGGGATTCGATCCTTGGTACCTTTGCCAAGGGAAACTTGCTGCTACGCTACATCTCAAACCTTCCACTTGGGGTAACCAACGAGGGGCGAGAAGCCATCAGTTGCCACCTGTCGGTGACCCCTTTGACCTATAAAAGGAGGCCCATGCGCAACGTAGGGGGGGTTCCGAACATCGATCATTCTCCAGGCTCGGTCTTGTTAGCGGTTAGAGTGTACTATTGCTCTCCTCGCTCCCGAGCCAAGAACTCAATAACAAACCAAAGCAGGAGTAGGGTTTTACGCATCCGTGCGGCCCGAACCTGGGTAAACTTCTCGTGTGCTCGCCTCGATCCGCTCTTTGTGCATCCTCCGCCCCCCGCCGTACCGAGAAGGGGCTCCGGTCCCATAGGTGTTCGTGGGCGATCAGTTTCCCCGACACTTACCAGTAGACAACAATTCCCAGCCCCTCTCCTCCGCTACACGCCAGTGCACGCGGTGATCACGTTGCTGGCATAACAGTGCGTGTGCTCTGTGCACTGCGGCCGCGCCCAGGCATCATTTGTGCTGCGGCACCTCCCCCCTCGTCACCTTCACGCGCGTGTGCGTGTCCCTTGGCTTCTACTCATCGTCGCCATTTCCGTGGACAACTCACCCCCTTCGTCCTCTTCCTCACCGACGCAAGCCGCCGCGCGCCCACGGGCGAACATATGCGGTTTGGCTCGGAGCTCGTCGTCGTCATCCTCCCTGCGCCCCTCTTGGCCTCCTCTGCCCCGTGAGATCCCTCCACTGTGCCTCCCTCGCCGCCTGCCTCTGAGCTCGCGAGCGTGGGCACGCGTCCGCGGATGACGCCAGCGTGGCACATCCCTCCCCTGCCTATTTAAGGCCACCCCGAGCGCGTTTCTCTTCACCACTCGCCTCCACCACCTCCCAGTACCCCGCCCAGCCTCTCCAATGAGCTCGATGAGCTCTCCTGCCCTCTCTCTGTCGCCATGGCTGACTAATACGTCTCCAACGTATCTATAATTTTTGATTGTTCCATGCGATTATTTATGAAGTCTGGATGTTTAATGGACTTTATCATTCACTTTTATATCATTTTTGGGACTAACCTACTAACCCAAAGGCCCAGTCCAGATTGCTGTTTTTTGCCTGTTTCAGATTTTTGCAGAAAAGTAATATCAAACGGAGTCCAAATGGAATGAAACCTTCGCGAGAGATATTTTTGGAGAAAATCACGCACGCGGAGCTTGAGGACCAAGTCATGGGACAAAGAGGTGGCCCTCGAGGGTGGAGGGCGCGCCCCCATTCCCAGGGCGCGCCCCCTGCCTCGAGGCCCCCTCAAGTGGCCCTCGGTACCCTCCTTCATCCTATATAAGTCCACGTACCCCAGAAACACCATACACAGAGAGAAAACCCTAATTCCATCGCCATACCTTCTGTTCCCGTGGAGATCCCATCTTAGAGCCTGTTCTGGAGCTCCACCGGAGGGGGATCTATCACGGAGGCCTTGATCATCATTATCATCGCCCTCACCATGAGTCGTGAGTAGTTTACCACAGACCTTTGGGTCCATAGCTAGTATCTAGATGGCTTCTTCTCTCTCTCTAGATCTCAATACAAAGTTCTCCTCGGCCTTCGAGGAGATCTATTCGATGTAAACTCTTTTTGCGGTGTGTTTGTCGAGATCCGATGAATTGTGAGTTTATGATCAAGGTTATCTATGAAAGATATTTGGTTCTTCTCTGAACATTTTATGTGTTCTCATAATATCGTTGCAAGTCTCTTCAAATTATTGGTTTGGTTTGGCCTACTAAATCAATAGTTCTTGCAATGCGAGAAGTGCTTGGATTTGGGTTCAATCTTGCGGTGTCCTTTCCCAGTGACAGTAGGGGCAGCAAGGCACGTATTGTATTGTTGCCATCGTGTCCTTTCATCATATTGCTTGAGTTTATCCCTCTACATCATGTCATCTTGCTTAAGGCGTTACTCTGTTCTAATGAACTCAATACACTAGATGCATGCTGGATAGCGGTCGATGTGTGGAGTAATAGTAGTAGATGCAGGCAGGAGATGGTCTACTTGTCTCGGACGTGATGCCTATATACAATGATCATGCCTAGATAGTCTCATAATTATTCGCTTTTCTATCAATTGCTCGACAGTAATTTGTTTACCCGCCGTAGAATATCACTATCATGAGAGAAGCCACTAGAGAAAACAATGGCCCCCAGGTCTATTCTCAACATGTCAATCTACATCTACTTTACTTTCACTGTTTTTATTTGCTGTTTTATTAAACTAAAAATACCAAAAATATAAATTATCATCTCTATCAGATCAGACTTTCATAAGTGACCGTAAAGGGATTGACAACCCCTTATCGCGTTGGCTGCGAAGTTCTTATTTGTTTGTGCAGGTGTGAGGGACTCGCGCGTGGTCTCCTACTAGATTGATACCTTGGTTCTATAAAACTGAGGGAAATACTTACGCTAGTGTGCTGCATCTCCCTTTCCTATTCGAGGGAATACAACGCAAGCTCAAGAGGTAGCAAGAAGAATTTCTGGCGCTGTTGCCGGGGAGGCTTACGCAAAAGTCATATACCAAGTACCTATGACAAACCCTTAGCCTTCGCATTACATTTTTTGCCTCTCGTTTTCCTCTCCGCCACTTCACCCTTGCCGTTTTATTTGCCCTTCTTCCGCCATGTGTTTATCGTTCACTTGCTTCTTGTTTGCTTGTGCGTGTTGGATTGCTTGCTTGTCACTATGGCTCAGAACAATACCAACAACAATTACTTTATTAGCACTCCGATTGCTGCTGTTAACGCTGAATATTGTGAGATCAATGCTGCTTTGCTGAATCTTGTCATGTAAGATCAATTCTCCGACCTTCCTAGTGAAGATGTCGCTACCCATCTAAACAACTTTGTTGACTTGTGTGATATGCAAAAGAAAAGGGATACGGATAACGATATTGTTAAATTGAAGTTATTTCCATTTTCACTTAGAGATCGTGCTAAAACTTGGTTTTCCTCTTTTCCTAGAAATAGTATTGATTCGTGGAATAAGTGCAAAGATGCTTTTATCTCTAAGTATTTCCCTCCTGCTAAGATCATCTCTCTTAGAAACGATATTACGAATTTTAAGCAACTAGATCATGAGCATGTTGCACAAGCTTGGGAGAGAATGAAATTGATGATACGTAATTGCCCGACACATGGTTTGAATCTATGGATGATTATTCAGAACATTTATGCTGGCTTGAATTTTTCTTCTAGAAATCTTTTAGATTCGGCCGCCGGAGGCACTTTCGTGGAAACTACCTTAGGAGAAGCTACCAAACTCCTAGATAATATTATGATTAATTATTCTCAGTGGCACGCCGAAAGATATACTAGTAAAAAAGTGCATGCTATCGAAGAAATTAGTGTTTTGAGTGAAAAGATGTATGAACTTATGAAATTGTTTGCTGCTAAGAGTGCTTCTTCTGATCCTAATGATATGCCTTTGTCCACTTTGATTGCGAATAACAATGAATCTTTGGATGTGAATTTTGTTGGTAGGAATAATTTTGGTAACAATGCTTATAGAGGGAATTTTAATCCTAGGCCTTTTCCTAGTCATTCCTCTAATAATTATGGTAATTCCTACAACAACTCTTATGGAAAGATGCCTTCTGAATTTGAAACTAGTGTTAAAGAGTTTACGATCTCGCAAAAGAATTTCAATACTATGCTTGAAGAGAAATTGCTTAAGGTTGATGAATTGGCTAGAAGTGTCGATAGAATTACTGTTGATGTTGATTCTTTGAAACTTAGATCACTAGTAGAAAAAGGGTCAAATGTAGAGCTAATTAGTCCCGGTTTACAACTGAACCGGCACTAATGGGACCATTAGTGCCGGTTCCAGAGGCTAGGCCGACAGCGATCATTAGTACCGGTTTGTGGTGAACATTTAGTACCGATTCTTAGCACGAGCCGGTACTAAAGAGGCTATTGCAGGTTGTGGTTATGCTGGGGGCCCACCAGAACCTTTAGTACCGGTTCGTGCCACGAACCGGTACAAAAGGGTTCTACTCACTTCGATCTACAACGCTTTTTTAGTCCCACCTCGCTCCTCTAACAGAGATTTTACCACTTTAAATATGTTATTTCTCAAACTATCATAACCACTTGGTCTTCATTGAACTCTATGTGTAGGATTTGTGGCTGCAATAGGAATCATCACCAGTTCCTAAACCGGCGAGGACTCCTATTGACAATTTAAATTGTACACAAAAAGATCAATGATGGTCAATGCATTTTTTAACATTTTTTACGCTAGGCACCTTTAGTACCGGTTCATGGCATGAACCGGTACTAAAGTATCTTAGTAAGCTGATTTTTAGTCCCACCTCGCCAAGAAAGAGGCACTAGGAGCGGTTTATAAGCCTCGAGTGCACAAAGAATGTGGGAGAGGCGCAATGTTCACCTGCACGTTGCTTAGCTTCAAACCTTGAGGAATAGTGTAGACTGCACGGAGCTATATATGTCAAGTGCTTTGTACACTCTTCCGAAAGGCTTGAAGCTAATTAACGAGCATTGCACCTCTTTTTGCACTCCAGACTTTTTGTGTGTTCAAAATGCACCATTCAAATCCACATCATCAATTATCAGCCCTTTCTGAATTCATTTGGTATTTTTCATTCATTTACTGATTTGTTTTGAGAGAGATAAATGACCGTGAAATTGAAAAGCACTACAAATTGAACTCTGAAAAGGTTGAAACTTGGCATGGTATCATCATTTCACCCACATGGCATGTGCAAAAAAGTAGAGAGCGTCACGGCAAAAACTGGATGCACTTCCTGTACAAAATGGATAATCTCTTTCGAAGTATCAGGGTTTAGAACGAAAACTCATATGATACAAAGGCATTGCATTTTTTTGAACTCCAGAGTTTTTGTGTGTTCAAAATGCACCATTCAAATCCACATCATCATCAATTATCAGCCCTTTCTGAATTCATTTCGTATTTTTCATTCATTTACTGATGATTTGTTTTGAGAGAGCTAAATGACCGTGAAATTGAAAAGAAGTACAAATTGAACTTTGAAAAGGTTGAAACTTTGCATTGTATCATCATTTCACCCACATGGCATGTGCAAAAAAGTAGAGAGGGTCACGGCAAAAACTGGTTGCACTTCGTGTACAAAATGGACAGTCTCTTTCGAAGTATTAGGGTTTACGACGAAAACTCATATGATACAAAGGCATTGCATTTTTTTGAACTCCAGAGTTTTTGTGTGTTCAAAATGCACCATTCAAATCCACATCATCATCAATTATCAGCCCTTCCCAGGGCGCGCCCCCAGCCTCGAGGCCCCTTCAAGTGGCCCCCGGTGCCCTCCTTCTTCCTATATAATTCCACGTACCCCAGAAACTCCATACACAGAGATGAAACCCTAATTCCACCGTGGTACCTTCTGTTCCAAGGGAGATCCCATCTTGGAGCCCGTTCCGGAGCTCCACCGGAGGGGGATCCATCATGGAGGCCTTCATCATCATAATCATCGCCCTCTCCATGAGTTGTGAGTAGCTTACCACAGACCTTCAGGTCCATAGCTAGTATCTAGATGGCTTCTTCTCTCTGGATCTCAATACAAACTTCTCCTCGGTCTTTGAGGAGATGTATTCGATGTAATCTCTTTTTGCGGTGTGTTTGTCGAGATCTGATGAATTGTGATTTTATGATCAAGGTTATCTATGAAAGATATTTGGTTCTTCTCTGAACTTTTTATGTGTGATCATAATATCCTTGCAAGTCACTTTGAATTATTGGTTTGGTTTGGCCTACTAGATCGATAGTTCTTGCAATGGGAGAAGTGCTTTGCTTTGGGTTCAATCTTGCGGTGTCCTTTCCCAGTGACAGTAGGGGCAGCAAGGCACGTATTGTATTGTTGCCATCAAGGATAAAAAGATGGGGTTTTCATCATATTTCTTGAGTTTATCCCTCTACATCATGTCATCTTGCTTAAGGCGTTACTCTATTCTTATGAACTCAATACACTAGATGCATGCTGGATAGCGGTCGATGTGTGGAGTACTAGTAGTAGATGCAGGCAGGACTCGGTCTACTAGTCTCGGATGTGATGCCTATATACAATGATCATGCCTAGATAGTCTCATAATTATTCGCTTTTCTATCAATTGCTCGACAATAATTTGTTTACCCACCGTAGAATATCGCTATCATGAGAGAAGCCACTGGAGAAAACTATGGCCCCCGGGTCTATTCTCAACATATCAATCTACATCTACTTTACTTTTACCGTTTTTATTTGCTATTTTATTTAACTAAAAATATCAAAAATATAAATAATCATCTCTATCAGATCTCACTTTTGTAAGTGACCGTAAAGGGATTGACAACCCCTTATCGCGTTGGCTGCGAAGTTTTTATTTGTTTGTGTAGGTGTGAGGGACTCGCGCGTGGTCTCCTACTGGATTGATACCTTGGTTCTCAAAAACTGAGGGAAATACTTACGCTACTGTGATGCATCTCCCTTTCCTCTTTGAGGGAATACAACGCAAGCTCAAGTGGTAGCACTGACCTAGGCCCTCCCCCTCCTCCTGGCCGCCACCAGAGCCCTCCACCGCACCCCTAGAGCCTCTCCGCCATTTCCCTCCTCCTCTGGTAGCCCCTAGCCGCGATGCCTAACACTTACTCGAAGCTCTCCTTCGCCGCGACTAATGCCCTGCTCCTTCCCAACTTCCTCGACGTCCGTGCCCTGTGGGGACTGGTTCGCCTCGGCCGCCTCTACGCGTGGGTGCTCCGGGCGCACTCTCCCCTCTGCCCCGTCGAGCGAGCGCGAGGACAGAGACGAAGCCCCGCCCCCATGTGGCCAGTGGGCCCTTGGCCCCACCTGTCGGTGGGCAGGCATTGACCCCGCCTGCCTAGCTAGATAAGTGACGGGCCCCAGCCCCGGGGACCCATCCGTCAGCTGCACTACCCTTGGGCCCCCGCTGCCACGTCATTTAAGTGGAAGCGTAATCCCATGTAATACACTTTCGTTTCAGTGGAAGCGTAAACAATTGCGGCTTCGGCCAAAAATACGCCTTCACTGTCTCGAAAGCATAGTTCCTCGAATGCGCTTTCAGTTTTTCTATTCTGGCCCAGTCTGTAAAAATTTCTATTACAGATAAGTCCCTGGCAGAAAAACACTCATATCTTTTTGATCCTAACTCCAAATGAGGTGATTCCAAAGCCCATCTCTTCGCCTCGTCGAGCCCGATCTGTTGGCATAATTTTCATTATGTTTCAACATTCTGAAAATGACGATTTTTCCCTTGCCATTAACCAGCCTCTTTCGAGAGAGAAGTGTTTCCGGCAAATCCTTCTGCGATGTTTCCGCACTTTGTCCCGGTGATTTCTTCAACCCTAGGCAAGCCACACCCTCCATTTGCATGATTGCGGTGACATGGTTCTTTATTTGAACTTATTTAAAATATTGCATTAGCTATGCATGATCTTGTTCATGGCATTTATCGGAGTCATATTTTGATCTTGTTATTGCCATGATATTGCTTGGAGTTCTAGGACTTATATTTTGATGATTATGTGGGTGACATGTTGCCTTTGGATTCTTAGTTGCTATTTTCATGATAGTATCTGGTATTATTTAGCAGTATTACTTTGGACATCATGTTTCCTTTGGATTTACTAGTGGCTAGTGTTAGTTTCATCATGATGCTAGTTGATATTATGTTTTGGAGAATGATGATGGAGACAATGTTTGCATGTGGATCATAGTTCGATAGTTAGTTCTTGATATTTGAGTAGTAGTATTACAGTTCTTGGATTATAGTTTAATAGTTGATATCGGAGTATCTATACCCCAGTTATATTTTTGAGGATAAATTCCGTCATTAAGTTGGTCAGGTGCCACCGAATCGGGCTTTCTCCAGTGCAACCACATTTTCCTTTTGTGGGAAGGCCCTAATGCGATGCTATTGTCATGCCTCTCGCCGGTGCCTCCAACTAGGGAAGGTTATGGACGCACGCTACCCTGATCAGGTAGGCGGACATAACCTTGTGTGCCCGTAGTTGGATGATAAGCGCTTTTGTCCCCGTTTGGGATGGTTGATTGTTTTGGGCACGACGGCGGCCGTTGGTGTATTTGGTAGACACTGGGCCACCCAGGACTAGCCCAGTGGGGAGTGAGTCGGAGTGGCTGGGAGAGTGTCATGGCAGTAGATCGGATTTCTCGGAACACCGTTGGTCCACCCGAATGGGAGTGCGAGGCCATGGGTTCCGTGGTGTGGGTAAAGTGCGCTACCTTTGCAGAGTGTATTTGTTTAATCTATCGATAGCCACATCCTCGGGCATGGGCATGGGTTCGTACTAGGTCACACCGTTCGATCAACACTCACATGACGGAATGACGAAATGAATTATAGGTGATTTATAAATTGATATTTTGAGCAGTGCAGATTGGCAGGATGTTGATGATGATGTTGGAGACTAAGTGATGGTGATGGTAGCGATCGCCGGAATGATCACGTTCATTTTTGATCATGAGGTGATCGAGATGGCATACTTCTTGGCCTGATAGCCAAGAGAGATATGATTATGGAGATCTGAGATGGTGATTTCTCAGTATTGTATTAGTTTCATACCATGCTCAGTAGTTGCTTCATTATGGTAGTTGTTAATTAATTAATCTGTTAATGATATGTTATTGTTTTGCCTTGATGCTTTTGGTTGTGTGAGCTTGCAAGTACATACAATGTACTGACCTGGCGTGTCATGCAAAGATTGCAGGTGATGCCATGATTGCTTGCTTTCTTGTCGAGGTTGTCGTGCGTGCGAGCTAGATCGTGTCCCAGCAAGAGTCCCTGTAGAGTGGAGTTCACCACCTTCGTTGTTGTTCCGCTGCTTGAAGTATTCCGCTGCTACGAGTTGTCCCGCTGCTAGCATAGAGCAAGTGTTGTATCGCAGGCGTAGTGTCGCCGTGCTGATATAATTCTTTGTAACATCAGACCTTTGTATTATTATTCTTGTAATAAGAGCTGATTTGTTCTATGTCAAGCAGTGCCATTTTCCAGAGACTTCTCCTCGATCTCTGGGCTGGAAAACGGGGCGTTCCGGTTTCTCTGAGCCGGGGTGCCACAGGCTTGGTATTAGAGCAGGTCTGGCTGTAGGACGCCTTAGTTAGCGCGAGCAAGAGAAACCGGTAGTAATCAGTAGTATAGAGTCTGGTTTGTTTATTGCATTTGTTTGTTGCATAGCATGCATATAGCCTTATTATTTTGATACTGATGATTTATCTGGTGAGTGTAGATGGCATTGGTTCGGATCCACTACAGCTCAGCCTTTGCATTTCTTCAATTTTCTTTTCTTGCTCGTTCTTCGGTGTTTGGCGTCATTTATGTCCCAGCAGAGTAATGCCAAGTGATCCTGACATGGTTTGCAGAAATGGTGCTTAGGTATTGCGCCGAATTCCTTCCTTCAGCCCCATTTTTGTTTCGGTGGTAGACATGCTTATATCCCGGATCGTCCTTTTTCTTGACGTGTTGTCAACCCTTAATGGTCTTACTCATGAAGAAAGGGCAATGCGAGGAGACTTAGTTTTTCCCTTATTTCTTGGATGAGTACGAATATTTTTCGTCTGCTTGATAATAATGTGGTTGCGACAATCGTATCCTGCTACAGGGTTACTGTCGTGGAATTAGCACGCCAGATGTCCGGTTTAGCGGACTTAGTGGTGAGGCCGCGCATCTATGTAGTAGCTTGAGAGGGGTTGAGCGGAACCGAGAGACGCGATGCAAGACACGGATTTAGACAGCTTCGGGCCCCGGGAAACATCATCCGGTAATAACCCTACGTGCTGTTTGAGGCTAGATCTCATTATGATCCTCGTGGTGTCGCCGGTAAACCGGCTCTTTGTGTCTAACCCAAGAAACTTGTCTAAACTTCTCCTCTAACTTGTAACTTGTAACTTGTCTCAAACTTGTCCTCTTTGGGGAGCCCTGCCCCTCCTTATATATGTTGAAGGGGCGGTTTACATGACTAGTCCTAGTAGGACTAGGATTGATCTATTACAAGGAGTCCTAGTCTTGCTTTCCTTGCAGGAGAATATCCCTTATGCTTTCTTCATAAACCGGCCCACTATTAATATGAACCGGCCTTCTGGGCCTTGGGCCTTGTCATCCATGACCCGCTTGCCTGGTTACCAGTAACTTGCCAAATGTAAACCGTCCTAAGTAAAATATCAAGTCCGGCCGGGTTATAATTCCGGCCGGTTCATACCGCGGGGTATATCCCCGACATTAGCCCCCAAGTTTAGCTTGGATGTGTCCATGGTAAACTTATGCTCCAAAATAACACAAGAACAACTTGACAGGTTGTACTCCGGGTCAAGAATTCTTGCACACCGGCATCTGACCTTAAGTCCTTGTCCTTCTTCTAGAAAATCCGGGTCAACAGACCAACTTCATAATCAACTTGCTTGCATAAGAAATATTGTAAATAAAGAATCCATTTGAATCGGCCTTTAATGCTCTGATTTGACAAAAATATTGGTCTTTGAAATATTCAACTGATATCCAGCCGGCTTGAAGATGTAGAATTTGCCGGTTTATGATTGCCAAAATTGTCGGGTCACACAATTAATCTGATTAGCCAGAACTGAAAATTTGAAGATGTTCCTCCTTTATATGCATATGTTCCTCCTTTATATGCATATTACCTATAGCCCCCAAGTGCCGGGTCATTATGTAATAATGAGCAGGGACTTTATATATACTTCATTGAAAATAGCCTTGTATAATCAAGAAGAAATCCGGATCATTCATCCCAATCACTATGAAACTGAATATTCCATATTTATGTAGCTCCCAAGTGTCGGGTTATTATGCAATATTGAGCAGGGACTTTGTAGATATAATCATTGAAGACAACATTATATGATGTAACTTCCATCGTGGGGTTTGAACCCACGTCCACAAGGTTAAGAGCTTTTGTGCTTTACCAACTGAGCAGTGGACCCTTCAATATAATGAATGAATACTTGTGTACCTTGAATTGTTGACAGGAGCGATTGGTAGCCCCCAAGTTCCGGTTTAGCTACATTTAGAAGGTGAACCGGTACTTCTAGATGAAGCAAATGATCTTTCCATTAGCCCCCAAGTGTCAAGTAGACAACTTGCTTGTGTGCTTGAGACTTGTGTATTTGATGTAATCTCAGTCTGAATAATGTAGCCCCCAAGTGCCGGGTTGTAAGCCTGCAGCGACTAGGGACTTTTCCTTTATAGAATAAATCACTTTCATTGATGAAATAATATCCATTGCGCTTAAAGCGACTTTGAAAACCTCAATCATAATATTTATAAGCATAATAAGAATCCAGCCATGTTGGCTATTGAAGAATACAATCCGGTTTGAAGACCGGTTCCAATGATGTTCGATCACAATCGGGTCGGGTTAATAAACACCGGTCATTATTTTGTCTCATACTGGCGACTTATAGTCAAAACCAGGCCGGTTTAATAAACACCGGTCATTATAACTGATCATGTACTGCCAATATGTATTTAAAAACAAGATACTTCATACCTGGCTTTTTTTCCTGATGGATGATCCGGGTTATAATGAGCACCGGTTTATCTCATGCTGGTATTCATGACCCGGACTTTTAACTTTGTAGATGCGTGGTCAATCTCTTGAATTGTCCCACTCCGGATTAAAGAATCATAACACATAAAGATCAGAAAACGCAAATTTGCAAATAAAACCATGTAGTCGAGGCTTTTTACGAGCTGCCAGGCTCAAAGCAAGGTTCAGCCAATCACTGGATGCGGGAATCCCGTCTTTCCAGAGGGCCGGTGGATGTGGATTATCCGTCTTTCCATAGGAACCATAAGAAAAAAATTTAGCCAATCACTGGATGCGGGTAAACCCGTCTGTCCAGAGGGCCGGTTAATGGATGCAGGAATCCCGTCTGTCCATAAGAATTTTAGCCAAACACTGGATGCGGGTAATCCCGTCTGTGCAGAGGGCCGGTTGATGGATGCGGGAATCCCGTCTGTCCATAAGAATTTTAGCCAATCACTGGATGCGGGTAAT
>LR738714.1:862215844-862256846 GCA_902687465.1 Secale cereale | reverse complement strand
ATTTTAGCCAATAACTGGATGCGGGTAATCCCGTCTGTCCAGAGGGCCGGTTGATGGATGCGGGAATCCCGTCTGTCCATAAGAATTTTAGCCAATCACTGGATGCGGGTAAACCCGTCTTTCCAGAGGGCTGGTCGATGGATGCGGATTATCCTTCTTTCCATAGGGAACAAATTTAAACCAATCACTGGATGGATTACCATCCAGAGGGTTTCCGTGAAGCGTCCTCTTTGAGCCGGATGTGACCTCATGCTTTTCAGGGAGTTTTATTGTTGCTGAGTGCATATGCCCTACACAACCAGATAGACTGATCAAAGCATCTTATTTTCTTAAAAAATAATACATAATAAAAGAAATAATACTCTGGATGGATATCACCTGAATGAATTTGAACCGGTATGTTGAATAGACCGGATCACAGGGTGGACAGTAAAACGACTGAAGTATCAGAGGCGGCTCAGACAGTTAAACCGGCAGTGGGGTTGTAAACTGTTGGAGATGAGCAAGTTGTCCTCCGTGTTGTAAACCGGTGCGGATGCGTGAACCGGCCGTCCGCTGATTTGCTCAAAGAACAGACGGGTCGGCCGGCGCCGACGGGCTAGTTGTCCTCCTGGTGGTAAAACAGCGCGGTTGTGAAAGATGGTCGCGACGTTGTAGACCGGTGCGGTCGCGAGAGATGGTCATGGCATTGTTAACTGGCGTAGTTGCAAGAGACAGTCACGGCATTGTAAACCTGTGCGGGAGTCCGTTGAGTAGCGACGATCACTTGTGCCAAATGATGTTGGCGTGCCTCCACCTCCGCGGTATAATACCACTTTGTAATGAATAATTCTCCTGCATATAAAATACAGCATGGCAAAATAATTTTGCTCGGAAGAATTAATATGTGTTTAAAAATAGGACATATATCACCTGATTCGTCCGGACAACAGATGAGTCGGCCGTGTCATCGTAAGCCGGCGTAGACGGGCAAGTCAATCGCAGGCACTGTAAGTTTGTGCAGACGGATGAGTTTAGGTAAACCGGTCTGCACAACGGTAGTTTATATATTTGTTTGAATCTTGATGGCATGGTCAGACACTAGCGTATCACAATAGTGGCGCAAGTTATATATATCCGTGATACGTCCATCCGTCGCTCCTTTGTAATGAACAATTGTTCTGCATCAAAAAACATCACAAGCCAGAGTACTTACAAGAGTAAAAGCATATCAGTAGAATTTAACCGGAAAGAATTCACCTTAGCTATCCAGGCAACAGTTGAGCTAGGCGGCTCAGAGCACTTTTTAACCTGCCCATTACTTTTCTTCCCACCGGTCTCCTCATATCTTCCTTCTTTTTGCTTCCAAGGAAAAGCATGGCAGCAGAGGCCAGAGCATACCAAACGAAGAGATAATAGAGCAGGGATGAGCGGCGGGTGCCCTCCAGCAGGAGCAACTCCGGGAGGCGCGGGGGCGGCTGAGGTGAAGACCGGTGAGCTGCGGCGGCGCTTTAGCGCGGTCCTCGGCGGTTTAAAACCTGGCGGCCCAAGCGATCCCTGGTGGCTACTGCTGGCTCAGAGGAAACCAACGCTGGCCGTGGCTCAAGGCGGGGAGGAGTGGCGTCGGCAATTTTACTAAAGGGCTGCGGGGCAACTCGGACTGCTCGGCGAAGCTGGGCCTGCTCGGCGCGACGGCTGTGAGGCGTGGTGATTTGTGATGATGGCGGCCACATCCGGCGGCTTGCGAGGGGAACCGGCCATGGACGCGGCGATTTGAGGTGGCGGAGGATCGTGGCGGGTCAAGGCGGCTCGATCCGAGGCGGAGCGACGAGGCGAGGCGGTTCGCAGGCGATTCGGAGTTTGAAAACGAAGCTGAGACCGGTTCGATGTGGAGGCGAAGCCGAGCGGGGCCAGGCAAGCTCAGGGCCAGTCCGCGGCAGCTCGAGATCAAAAATTGAAGGTGCGTGGCAGCTGTTCTCGGCAAAACAACAGTACTGCGGCGGCGGCTTGCAGTCGAGGAGGCCCTGGGGGCAGCCCAAGGTCTCAAGGGCGCGGCGGCTCTCCGCATGCCTGAGACGGCCGCGGGAGCTCGAGGCGTGCGAGGGCCGAGCGGTAACTTGAAGATGCTGTAGGTTTGGTGATTTGCGGCAGCGGCGAAGTGATGATGGCTTGCAACGACGGCCGTGGCGGTCGGCGGCTCAGATGCCCCACGCGGGCAGAAGTGAGCAGCGTCTTGAGGCAGATGGACCGCAGATCGGAATCAATCCGTGTGAGCGACGGCGTCTCGATGGTGGAAAAAATCGCTTCCGGGTTGTGGGCTGTTTCCCCTTCTTCTTCCTTTTTTTAATACGCTGAGCAATCCGGTTTGGATCTGTTTATTCTGCTAAAGCTCTGTCCGTCTCCACGCGTCCTAGTGGTCAATGGCGTAGTTGTTGATGATTCGACTTTGGTAAAGCAGCAGCGGTAGATCAGTGGTTGCCTCGGGGCTTGACTCCCTCGTGGACGCTCTGACTCGAAGGATTATCACGGCGCGTGAGGCGGCCGTGCAATACGTAACCTTAAAACAATCTCAATATCATATCCGCCGCCGCACCACCCTTCGTCAATCTTGACTGACGAATTTATAGATGATGTGAATTCTCCACGCCGGCTTTCGTTGAGCCAGAAAAATCGCGAACTTCTCAAACCCTAGAAAAAATCCCTCCAAGAACTCAAACACCACTGTGCGCAGGCCCCACGGTGGGCGCCAACTGTCGTGGAATTATCACGTCAGATGTCCGGTTTAGCGGACTTAGTGGTGAGGCCGCGCATCTATGTAGTAGCTTGAGAGGGGTTGAGCGGAACCGAGAGACGCGATGCAAGACACGGATTTAGACAGCTTCGGGCCCCGGGAAACATCATCCGGTAATAACCCTACGTGCTATTTGAGGCTAGATCTCATTATGATCAACGTGGTGTCGTCGGTAAACCGGCTCTTTGTGTATAATCCCAGAAACTAGTCTAAACTTCTCCTCTAACTTGTAACTTGTCACTTGTCTCAAACTTGTCCTCTTTGGGGAGCCCTGCCCCTCCTTATATATGTTGAAGGGGCGGTTTACATGACTAGTCCTAGCAGGACTAGGATTGATCTATTACAAGGAGTCCTAGTCTTGCTTTCCTTGCAGGAGAATATCCCTTATGCTTTCTTCATAAACCGGCCCACTATTAATATGAACCGGCCTTCTGGGCCTTGGGCCTTGTCATCCATGATCCGCCTGCCGGGTTACCAGTAACTTGCCAAATATAAACCGTCTTAAGTAAAATACCAAGTCCGGCCGGGTTATAATTCCGGCCGGTTCATACCGGAGATCCCGCGAGATTTGTGTGCTTAAGTAGGCATGCATATTGTGTGACTAGCAGTAATATGTGACATTCATTGTGTGTGAATTGATTGTTGTTATGTGCTTTTGTTGAATTGAGTTTTGTTTTGCTTCTTTCTTTTTGGGCCCCGGTGTTACATTATTTCTCCCCTATAAAGTGTGGCTCATGAACCGACACCAGACACGAAGAAGTAATAAGGAGTTCAAATATTTGGAAACTCAGCTAAACAGAATGGAATTCTCGGCCGACTGCAGTGAAATGGGGAATATCTAATTTTGAGACTGATAATCAAATTTTGCATTAGTGTGCACTCCTCACAACAGTACTGATAACTCAAGTCTACATTAGTACAAATTACTCACAGCAGTAATAGTCAAGTCAGCAGCAAGACAAGTCAGGTACAAGATCAACGGTATATTTTCAGTCAAAGGTATGGATCATATACAAAATTTTGGCTCAGTAAGGCATGATGCTTGAAATATGTTATCATCCGAAATAAAGTCAGAATGTGATATACTCGTGGAAGACTGTCAAACCATTTTTCACATGCAAATAATCAACCTCAGAATATTATGGGCGTGTGTATGGATTTCAGTCTGCCTATCAGTAGGAAGTTTTGGGTATAAGAAACCCAGTATTATTCCACACGCTATCGGAAGAAATTTATGAGGCAACGCTCCAAAAATTTCCTCAGCATGATATGTGAAGAATTTCCGGCCCACGATACCCGGTCTTTCTCAACAAGATACCTCCGTAAAAGCTTGTGACAAACGAAAATAAATTTTTCACAAACAAGCAAGCCCGAGGTGAAGCTTCTCAAGTACGGAACACAGGCTTCTCCAGCACAATAATCAGACCAAGCTTCGTGTGTAAGCTATAGAGCCTTCTTCTGCACGATACCCAGACAAAAGATTTGCGCGGAAGCTAACAAGTCCTCCTTAGCAAGCTACTCAGATGGCTTCTCTCATAAGCGATTCAGTCTGCGTTAGTATCATACTATTACACCGTCCTCAGAGGTTGTATGATGAGTTGCCAATGTATGGCAGTACCGGCCTTGCAACATTTTCTCGGAAGCACAAATCTGCCAGGGCATGTGTCTTTTTAAGAAATCAACTATTTGGCTACATATGATTCTTATATATGGTGAGCATGCATCAGTCACTCATACAAGATGCGGCAAGAATCCAGCAGATATACCTAAGACAGGTACGGATCCAACAACCTCACGAGTCAGGCAAAGGAAAATAAGCAGAAATACATCTCATGTATTACAAGAATCGCCAAGATCTGGGGATGAAATCACAGAATCAACCGTCTTGACAATGGTCATTGCCGCAACTGACAAGGAAATGTCCTACAACCTTGTCACCTTCTGGTATGGCCTTAGCAATGAGCTCCGTATAGCCACAAACCCCGGGCACATGTCATATGTATACGAACCCAGGTCAGCAAAAATGCATACAGAATAATGTCGAAAATATCGCACTAATCACATCCATGGTCATTCGAAAATCAAGGACAATCATGGCCAAGTTATTTCAGTAAGGTATCCTGAGAAAGCAAATCATGACCGCCAAAAAAATGAGGCTGATAGCAAAGGTATAATGATTTTTGCGCGACCATCAGGGACCGGATACCCAGGTCAATCGAAAGCCGTAATTCCATATGGATCCACAAAGGCATACTCTCAGCAGCCTACTCTGTTTTATAAGGATTACATATCCCGCTGACCCGCTTGGAATGGTTAGTGTGGAAAATCCAAATGAGTATACTGACTAAAGGAGAAAATCAAAAGCCAAACAAATCATCTCAGACCCGGTCCGTCAACTGCACGCCCGCCGTTGGCGGTGACTCGACATTAGCCGATCTCGACGCCATCATCACGGTAACTAATTAAGCCTCTCTCGGCCGAGGACTTCATCTCCTTGCCTTTGACTGGGCATCCCTGACGCCCTACATGTTTTCACAGGGCGCCGCCGACGTTCCGTGCACTCTCCTCCACTTCGTGAACAACGAGTTGGTTGATGTCGCCAAGGGCAAAATCGTTCAACCGGGCAACCCCTTGTTCCACGGTACACAGATGCCACCCAACTTGTTTAGGGTTCAACTGGTTCGGGTGCTGCCAGGCTGCGACGAGTTGTTATCTCCGATTCGACCTGTCGGGGCCGACGATGATGATGTGATGACCCTCAACGCGTGCCTGAGCTGGCCCCTGCTTTGGCCGAAGAGCCAGATTCGTATGGGGGCGGGGGTCACCACCCCAAAGACAACACCGCCAGTCGTGCCGGCGCCAAGTCGGCCCCATGGCAAGACCGCCGCAACGGTGCCGAACATCCCTATGCCACTGGATCCAAACATGCATATGGCATAGGATCAGAACGACGACGACGACGATACATTTGCCAACGTCGATCAGTACTTTGCCGATCATGGGTAAGGTGGCGACTTCATGGGGCCTCCTTCTCAAGAACCCAACCCTACAAAAGACGTGCGCGATCTAGCTGGTACCGCGGAGAAGCCAAGTTGCAACATGCGTCGTCTGCCGTTTAGTTCTCACGAGACGCCTCCAGCTGCCAACTTCACCGAGCCTCAGATAGGCGAGGTGCGAAATATTATCAGCCCCAAAACACTCAAGAAGGCGGTCTGTGAGCAGAACTCGGTCCCATTACAGGAGAAGAAGAAGGCACGCAAAAGAAAGGCTAACAAGGGTGCGAGCCAGCCGGCACCGAGTACGATCCATGCTCAGGACAGGCCACCTTCACCTGAGGATGTAATGAGGAGGGTGCATGTGGCGGGTAGGCCGATGCCACCGAGAAATATGCTCGATGCTGCAACCGGTGATATGCGGAGTCTGCATGACAGTGTTCTTTCTTTGGAGAAGCGGCGTCTCAGAGAGAAGGATGTGGCATACCCGGTTTTCGCGGCCAACGTGCCAGAGGGCAAGGGCTTTGTGGATAACTCCATCGGGGGTACAATCGTCCTGCGGTTTGATGACATCTACGCTATGTTGAACCTTCATCCGCTGCACTACACCTTCGTTCGGCTATTTTCGCTGAGTATGGAGATGCGGATCATTCGCGACAAGACCCCGGACATCGGTATAGTCGACCCCTTCTACATGCGTGCCAAGATCTTGGGCAGCGCTGGGGACCGGCAAGTCGCGAGTTCTTACCTCGAAGGCGTCATTCTGGCAAACCGAGATAAGGATAACTTCCTCGTGCCTTAATTTCCCGAGTAAGTCCTCCCCTCAACCGCCCCGTAACATATGAATTCTTAGATTTCGATCGTTTTTGTTTTAACATTCCGTGTTTTCTGCAGTAACACACATTGCACGCTCATCCTCCTAAGCCCCAAATATTCCATGGCCATGTATTTCGACCCGGACCGTCAGTCGAACGTAGACTACACAAATGTCAAGAAGGTTCTTAATGATGTTCTCCCCGGCTACGCCAAATCTGGAGGCACCTTCACCAGGCCTATTCGTAAGACCGACAAGCACGTGTTCTCCCACAATACGACGTTCTGATGCGTTAAGCAGCCGCCTGGAGGTCAGAAGGGTGCCTACTATGCCATCCATCACATGCGGGCGATCGTACGGGACCATCATCAACTTCTGCTACCGAGTAAACTCAAAGATTGGGCCGCGAGTGTGTCGGCAATCCAGGACGCGGACATCAGACAAGAATTCTTTCGCATCCAGTTGGAGTTTGCGGAAATCATCCTTCAAGATGTTCTTCGTACCTCGGGGAAGTTCTACCTCAGAAATCAACCGTCCAACAGTGACATCAACACAATGCTACAAATGCAGGCTGACAACGCCCATGATTTCATGACTCCCACGATAGACGGCGGCTTCATCCAAGCTCCGGTCCCTTGAGTCGAGTCAAAAGTAGTGATGCTGTGTCTAGTTCTGAAACATCGATTGGCTCATGTTGTAATTAAACTTTAATGAACTTGTACTATGTATCTTTGGTTTCGAGAGTCGTTCAACTTATATGTAATCGATGCTATTAATGTCTTGCTTTTCTCTTCCGATCGTTCTGTTGCATACTTATATATTGCTTATGTATTGTGTGTGAATTGGTAGTAACGTTTCGTTTGGCTAGTGCATAGCGATGCCGTCGTATGTCGTGTACAAGGGTAAGATTCTCGGAGTCTACGACGACTGGGAGGAGTGTCGGAGACAGGTTCACCGATTTAGCGGTAACAGTTACAAAGGGTACACCACTAGGGCCGAGGCGGAATCTAGATACGCCCGCTATCTAGCGGGAGAGGGGAGGGAACGTTGGAGGAACCAGATGAAGACGAGTTTCATCGTGATGATGCTCATCGTGATGACCGCAGCTCTCTTCTATGTGATGGTAGTTTAGATGATCGATCTCGACTTGTAATGTGAAGACAAACTCGCTACTCGCGGTCTCGAGACTTGTAATATAATGTTCTATCTTTGTTCGGTCTTTTCAATTCGGAGACTAATATGATGAATTGTATTCGGAGACTAATATGATGAATTGTATTCAGAGACTAGTCTTCTATTGTATTCGATGAATCTGTTGTTGATGTGTGCTGTCTATATTCTGTCCAATAATACATTTTGTAACCTGTGCAAAAAACAGAAAATTAAAAAATAAATAAATAACCTAATATTCATACTAATGGCGCATCACATCACAGTGCGCTATTAGTATGCCAAAGGATACTAATGGCGCATCATTAAACAGTGCGCCATTAGTATGCCAAAGTTACTAATGGCGCATCTGGCTGTAGTGTGCCATTAGTATGCCAAAGCACCTGGGTATATATGGCCCCCTGGGAGGCATACTAATGGCGCACTTTGGTATATACTAATGGCGCAGCTGAGGTGCGCCATTAGTATACCAGATACAAATGGCGCACCAGAGATGCGCCATTAGTAAAATATACTAATGGCGTGGCACTAATGGCACACCACTAATGCGCCATTAATGGCCAAAATAGGTGCGCCATTAGTAGGACTTTTCCTAGTAGTGTCATGCTCAACGCAAATGCCAAATAACATTTATTTAGGTTCTACGCTATTCCCAAAAATATAGGGAGTGTGTGATGATGATCATATCAATCTTGGAACCACTTCCAACACACATCGTCACTTCACCTTTAACTAGTCTCTGTTCATTCTGCAACTCTCGTTTTGAGTTATTAATTTTAGCAACTGAATCGATATCAAATACCCAGTGGTTACTATGAACACTAGTAAAGTACACATCAATAATCTGTATATCAAATATACCTTTGTTCACTTTGCCATCCTTCTTATCCGCCAAGTATCTAGGGCACTTCCATTTCCAGTGACCATTTCCTTTGCAGTAAAAGCACTTAGTTTCAGGCTTGAGTTTAGCTTTGGGTTTCTTCACGGGAGTGACAACTTGCATGTCATTCTTCTTGAAATTTCCCTTCTATCCCTTTGCCATTTACTTGAAACAAGTGGTCTTGTTAACCATCAACACTTGATGCTCTTTCCTGATATCTACCTTCGCCGATTTCAGCATCACGAAGAGCTCGGGAATTACTTTCGTCATCCCTTTCATATTATAGTTCATCACTAAGTTCTACTAACTTGGTGATAGTGACTAGAGAACTTTGTCAATTACTATCATATGTGGAAGATTAACTCCCACTTGATTCAAGCAATTGTAGTACCCGGACAATTTGAGCACATACTCACTAGTTGAGTTATTCACCTCCATCTTGTAGGCAAAGTACTGTCAGAGGTCTCATACCTCTCAACACGGGCATTAGTATGAAATACTAATTTCAACTCTTGGAACATCTTATATGCTCCGTGGCCTTCAAAACGTTTTTGAAGTCCCGGTTCTAAGCCGTAAAGCATGGTGCACTAAACTATTAAGTAGACATCATATTGAGCATTGCCAAACGTTCATAACATTTGCATCTGCTCCTGCAATAGATCTGTCACCTAGCGGTGCATCAAGGACATAATACTTCTATGCAGCAATGCGGATAATCCTCAGATCACGAACCTAGTCCGCATCATTGCTACTAACATTTTTCAACTTATATTTCTCTAGGAACATATAAAAATAAACGGGGAGCTACATCGCGAGCTATTGATCTACATCATAGATATGCTAATATTACCAGGACTAAGTTCATGATAAATTAAAGTTCAATTAATCATAATACTAAAGAAATCCCACTTAGATAGACATCCCTCTAGTCATCTAAATGATCACGTCATCCAAATCAACTAAACCATGTTCGATCATCACGTGAGATGGAGTAGTTTTCAATGGTGAACATCTTATGTTGATCATATCTACTATAAGTATTCTGCATGTGCAAAACTATCTTACACACATTGTATTTGAACGTAGAGCTTATCACACCCGATCATCACGTGGTGTCTCGGCATGATGAACGTTTGCACCGGTGCATACTCACGGAGAACACTTGTACCTTGAAATTTTTGAAAGGGATCATCTTATAATGCTACCGCCCTTCTAAGCAAAATAAGAAGCATAATAAGATAAACATCACATGCAATCAAAAATATGTGACATGATATGGCCATCATCATCGTGTGCTTTTGATCTCCATCTCCAAAGCATCGTCATGATCTCCATTGTCAACGTCATGACACCATGATCTTCATCGTAGCGTCGTGGTCGTCTCGCCAACTATTGCTACTACTACTATCGCTAACTCAGAGTGATAAAGTAATGCAATTACATGGCTTTCGCAATTCATACAATAAAGAGACAACCATAAGGCTCCTGCCGGTTGCCGATAACTATACAAAACATGATCATCTCATACAATAACTTATAACTCATCACGTCTTGACCATATCACATCACAACATGCCCTGCAAAAACAAGTTAGACGTCCTCTACTTTGTTGTTGCAAGTTTTACGTGGCTGCTACAGGCTTAGCAAGAACCGTTCTTACCTACGTATACAAAACCACAACAATTTTTCGTTCTTCATAGTCGCCCTGCGTAGTCACCGCTGTCGCCTAGTCCCGCCTAGTCCCGCCGGAGCCGCCACCCCGTCCACCGTCATCGAGCCGCTGGAGCCGCCGGAATCTGCCGCCGTTTTTTGGTTTTTAGGTAAAAACGCCGGTTTTCTAAAATCCTAGTCCGGTTTATTTTTTTAGTTAGATCGGTTCGGTTATTTTTTCGCCGGTTTATTTATTTAGCGGACGTTCATCTGTTCCTTCGTTTCAACGAACGCTGTTCGCCGGTTAGGTTCACACAGTGAAAGTTCGTTCATTAGTCTTTCCTTTTTATTTTATTTTCGGCCAGGGACCTATCCACGATTATTTTTATCACAGATTGGCCCCTGATGTTCAAACCCTCGCCGTTTCTAAACCGTTTGTCGAAATCCAGTGAAACCAACGCCAAAATATTCGTCTCGAACCCCTCTTTCTGTTTAAGGAACTTGAACAAGGTTTTGACAGTTTAAATTTTTATTTCAAGCAGATTTGATTTCGAAGTTCTTTTGACCGTAGTTTCAGTTCCGTAGCTCCGATTCGATTGTTTCTTCTTGCAGATCCAGTCTCTTCAGTTGAGTTTTCAGATTTCATCTTCTTATTTGAGTTTACCCTTGCATCTATGCTTGAGTGCTTATGTATTTTATTGTGTGTTTGTGTTAGAATTCCCGGAGTGCGAAGCGTGCTACTATGAATCACTAGGTTTTGCAGATCGTCAGCAAGGCAAGTAACACATTCATCATACGCTTTTCATACCCAGTTTTTATGCATTAGTTACAATCCTCAAACACTGCATGATTAGGATGTGATTAAATTGTGGGTTGGGAAGTAGATCATCAGGTAGAACTATTTCCCTTTTTATTATCAAACCCTGAGAGTTACTTCTTGTTGGGGAACGTAGTATTTTCAAAATTTTCCTACGATCACCCAAGATCTATCTACTAGATGCATAGCAACGAGAGGGAGAGTGTGTCTATATACCCTCGTAGACCGGGAGCGGAAGCGTCAAGTGACGCGGTTGATGTAGTCGAACTTCTTCGCGATCCAACCAATCAAGCACCGAACGTACGACACCTCCGCGTTCAGCACACGTTCAGCTTGATGACGTCCCATGAGCTCTTAACCCAATTGAGCTTCACGGGGGAGTTTCGTCAGCACGACGGCGTGGTAATGGATATGATGAAGTTACCGGCGCAGGGCTTCGCCTAAGCAATGCGACAGTATGACCGAGGTGTGTTTCTGTAGAGGGGGGCACCACACATGACTAAAACAATTCAACTTGTGTGTCTTTGGGTGCCCTCTGCCCCCGTATATAAAGGAGCAAGGGGTAGAGGCCGGCCGACCCCTTGTGGCGCGCCTAGGAGGTGCAATTCTACTAGGAATAGGATTGCAATCCTATTCCTAGTAGGAACTACCAAAAGGGAGAAGGGGGAAAGGAAGGAGAGGGAGAAGGAGAAGGAAAGGGGCGCCGGCCCCCCCTCCTTCCTTGTCTAGTTCGGGGCAAGGGGTGGGGGGCGCAAGGCCCAGCCCTGGCCTTCCTTCCCTCTTTCTCCTATGGCCCATTAAGGCCCATAGCTTCCCCAGGGGGTTCCGGTAACCCCCCCCCCCGGTACTCCGGTAAATTCCGAAACTTTACGGAACACTTCCCTTGTCCGAATATAGTCGTCCAATATATCAATCTTTACGTCTCGGACATTTCGAGACTCCTCGTCATGACCGTGATCTCATCCGGGACTCCGAACTACCTTCGGTACATCAAAACTCATAAACTCATAATACCGGTCGTCATCAAACGTTAAGTGTGCGGACTCTACGGGTTCGAGAACTATGTAGACATGACCAAGACTCGTCTCCGGTCAATAACCAATAATAAAGATCTTTATCGGTCAAACCGCATAACAACATACGTTGTTCCTTTTGTCATCGGTATGTTACTTGCCCGAGATTCGATCATCGGTATCTCTATACCTAGTTCAATCTCGTTACTGGCAAGTCTCTTTACTCGTTCCGTAATACATCATCTCGTGATTAACTCATTAGTCATTTGCTAGCAAGGCTTATTATGATCTGTATTACCGAGAGGGCCCAGAGATACCTCTCCAACACTCGGAGTGACAAATCCTAGTCTTTATCTATGCCAACACCACGAATACTTTCGGAGACACCTGTAGATCATCTTTATGATCACCCAGTTATGTTGTGACGTTTGATAGCACACAAGGTGTTCCTACAGTATTCGGGAGTTGCATAATCTCATAGTCATAGGAACATGTATAAGTCATGAAGAAAGCAATAGCAGTAAAACTAAACGATCATAGTGCTAAGCTAACGGAAGGGTCTCGTCCATCACATCATTCTCCTAATGATGTGACCCCGTTGATCAAATGACAACTCATGTCTATGGCTAGGAAACATAGCCATCTTTGATCAATGAGCTAGTATAGTAGAGGCATACTAGGGACATACTATTTTGTCTATGTATTCACACATGTACTAAGTTTCCATTTAATACAATTCTAGCATGAATAAAAGACATTTATCATGATATAAGGAAATACAAATAACATATTTATTATTGCCTCTAGGGCATATTTCCTTCGGTCTCCCACTTGAACTAGAGTCAATAATCTAGATTACAAAGTAATGATCCTCACACCCATGGAGGCCTGGTGCTGATCATGTTTTGCCCGCGGAAGAGGCTTAGTCAACGGGTCTGCAACATTCAGATCCGTAGGTATCTTGCAAATCTCTATGTCTCCCTCCTTGACTAGATCGCGGATGGAAATTAACCTTCTTTTGATGTGCTTTGTTCTCTTGTGAAACCTAGATTCCTTCGCCAAGGCTATTGCTCCAGTGTTGTCACAAAAGATTTTCATTGGACCCGATGCACTAGGTATTACAACAAGATCGGATATGAACTCCTTCATCCAGACTCTTTCATTTGCTGCTTCTGAAGCAGCTATGTATTCCACTTCACACGTAGATCCCGCCACGATGCTCTGCTTGGAACTGCACCAACTGACAGCTCCACCGTTCAATAAAAATACATATCCGATTTGTGACTTAGAGTCATCCAGATCAGTGTCAAAGCTAGAATCGATGTAATCGTTTACGACGAGCTCTTTGTCACCTCCATACACGAGAAACATATCCTTTGTCCGTTTCATGTATTTCAGGATGTTCTTGACCGCTGTCCAGTGATCCACTCCTGGTTTACTTTGGTACCTTCCTACTAGACTTATAGCAAGGCACACATCAGGTCTGGTACACAGCATTGCATACATGATAGATCCTATGGCTGAGGCATAGGGAATGACTTTCATTTTCTCTCTATCTTCTGAAGTGGTCAGGCATTGAGTCTTACTCAACTTCATACCTTGTAACACAAGCAAGAACCCTTTCTTCGACTGATCCATTTTGAACTTTATCAAGGTATGTGCTTTGTTAAAGTCTAATTAAGCGTCTTGATCTATCTCTATAGATCTTGATGCCTAATATATAAGCAGCTTCACCGAGGTGTCTCATTGAAAAAATCTTATTCAAGTATCCTTTTATGCTATCCAGAAATTCTATATCATTTCCAATCAACAATATGTCATCCACATATAATATCAGAAATGCTACAGAGCTCCCACTCACTTTCTTGTAAATACAAGCTTCTCCAAAAGTCTGTATAAAACCATATGCTTTGATCACCTCATCAAAGCGTATATTCTAATTCCGAGATGCTTGCACCAGTCCATAGATGGATCGCTGGAGCTTGCATACTTTGTTAGCACCTTTTGGATCGACAAAACCTTCTGGTTGCATCATATACAACACTTCTTTGAGATATCCATTCAGGAATGCAGTTTTGACATCCATTTGCCATATTTCATAATCATAAAATGCGGCAATTGCTAACATGATTCGGGTAGACTTAAGCATCGCTACAGGTGAGAAAGTCTCATCATAGTCAACTCCTTGAACTTGTCGAAACTCTTTCGCAACAAGTCGAGCTTTGTAAACAGTAACATTACCATCTGCGTCAGTCTTCCTCTTGAAGATCCATTTATTCTCGATGGCTTGCCGATCATCGAGCAAGTCAACCAAAGTCCACACTTTGTTCTCATACATGGATTCCATCTCAGATTTCATGGCCTCAAGCCATTTTGCGGAATCTGGGCTCACCATTGCTTCCTCATAGTTCATAGGTTCATCATGGTCTAGTAACTTGACTTCCAGAACTGGGTTGCCGTACCACTATGGTGCGGAACTTACTCTGGTTGATCTACGATGTTCAGCAGAAACTTGATCTGAAGTTTCATGATCATCATCATTAGCTTCCTCACTAATTGGTGTAGGAATCACTGGAACAATTTTCTGTGATGTACTACTTTCCAATTCAGGAGAAGGTACAATTGCCTCATCAAGTTCTACTTTCCTCCCACTCACTTCTTTCGAGAGAAACTCCTTCTCTAGAAAGGATCCATTCTTAGCCACAAATATCTTGCCTTCGGATATGTGATAGAAGGTGTACCCAACAGTCTCTTTTGGGTATCCTATGGAGACACATTCCTCCGACTTGGGTTCGAGCTTATTAGGTTGAAGATTTTTCACATAAGCATCGCAGCCCCAAACTTTAAGAAACGACAACTTTGGTTTCTGGCCAAACCATAGTTCATAAGGTGTCGTCTCAACGGATTTAGATGGTGCCCTATTTAACGTGAATGCAGCTATCTCTAAAGCATGACCCCAAAACGATAGTGGTAAATCGGTAAGAGACATCATAGATATCACCATATCCAATAAAGTACGGTTACGACGTTCGGACACACCATTACGCTGTGGTGTTCCGGGTGGCGTGAGTTGTGAAACTATTCCACATTGTTTCAAATGAAGACCAAACTCGTAACTCAAATATTCACCTCCACGATCAGATCGCAGAAACTTTATTTTCTTGTTACAATGATTCTCTACTTCACTCTGAAATTCTTTGAACTTTTCAAATGTTTCAGACTTGTGTTTCATTAAGTAGATATACCCATATCTCCTCAAATCATCAGTGAAGGTCATAAAATAACGATACCCGCCGCGAGCTTCAACACTCATTGGTCCGCATACATCAGTATGTATGATTTCCAACAAATCTGTCGCTCGCTCCATCGTTCCGGAGAACGGAGTTTTAGTCAGCTTGCCCATGAGGCATGGTTCGCAAGCACCAAGTGATTCATAATCAAGTGATTACAAAAGTCCATCACTATGGAGTTTCTTCATGCGCTTTACACCAATATGACCTAAACGGCAGTGCCACAAATAAGTTGCACTATCATTATTAACCTTGCATCTTTGGCTTCAATGTTATGAATATGTGTTTCACTACAATCGAGATCCAATAAGAATAGACCACTCTTCAAGGGTGCATGACCATAAAAGATATTATTCATAAAAATAGAACAACCATTATTCTCTGATTTAAATGAATAACCGTCTCGCAACAAACAAGATCTAGATATAATGTTCATGCTCAACGCTGGCACCAAATAACAATTATTTAGGTCTAAAAGTAATCCCAAAGGTAGATGTAGAGGTAGCGTGTCTACGGCGATCACATCGACTTTGGAACCATTTCCCACACGCACCGTCAACTCGTCCTTAGCCAATCTTCGTTTAATCCATAGTCCCTGTTTCGAGTTACAAATATTAGCAACCGAACCGGTATCAAATACCCAGGTACTACTACGAGCATTAGTAAGGTACACATCAATAACATGTATATCACATATATCTTTGTTCACCTTGCCATCCTTCTTATCCGCCAAATACTTGGGGCAGTTCCGCTTCCAGTGTCTAGTCCCTTTCAAGTGGAAGCACTCAGTTTCAGGCTTGGCTCCAGACTTGGGTTTCTTCGCGGGAGTAGCAACACTCTTGCTATTCTTTTTGAAGTTCCCCTTCTTTCCCTTGCCCTTTTCTTGAAACTAGTGGTCTTGTTAACCATCAACACATGATGCTCCTTTTTTATTTCTACCTCCGCAGCTTTGAGCATAGCGAAGAGTTCGGGAATTGTCTTTTGCATCCCTTGCATATTATAGTTCATCATGAAGCCTTTATAGCTTGGTGGCAGTGATTGAAGAACTCTATCAATAACACTATCAACGTCAACTTTGCAACCAAGTTGAGTCATATGATTGTAGTACCCAGACATTCTGAGCGAGTGTTCACTGATAGGACTATTCTCTTCCATCTTGCAGCTGTAGAACTTATTGGAAATCTCATATTTCTCGATCCGGGCATTTGCTTGAAATATTAACTTCAACTCCTAGAACATCTCATATGGTCCACGACGGCAAAACGTCATTGAAGTCCCGGTTCAAAGCCGTAAAACATGGCACACTGAACTATCGTGTAGTCATCAGACCGCGTCTGCCAGACGTTCAAAGCGTCTACATTGGTGGGAGGGGGCTTGTCACCTAGCCGTGCTTCAAGGACATAATTCTTCTGTGCAGCAATGAGGATAATACTCAAGTTACGGACCCAGTCCATGTAATTGCTACCATCATCTTTCAACTTAGCTTTCTCTAGGAATGCATTAAAATTCAAAGGAACGGTAGCACGGGCCATTGATCTGAAACAACATAGATATGCAAAAACTATCAGGACTAAGTACATGATAAATTAAAGTTCAATTAATCATATTACTTAAAGAACTCCCACTTAGATAGACATCCCTCCGGTCATCTAAATGATCACGTGATCCAAATCAACTAAACCATGTCTGATCATCACGTGAGATGGAGTAGTTTCAATGGTGAACATCTTATGTTGATCATATCTATATATGATTCACGCTCGACCTTTCGGTCTCCGGTGTTCTGAGGCCATATCTGCATAAGCTAGGGTCGTCAAGTTTAACCCGAGTATTCTGCATGTGCAAAACTGTCTTACACCTGTTGTATTTGAACGTAGAGCTTATCACACCCGATCGTGACGTGGTGTCTCGGCACGACGAACTTTCGCAACGGTGCATACTCAGGGAGAACACTTATACCTTGAAATTTAGTAAGGGATCATCTTATAATGATACCGTCGTTCTAAGCAAAATAAGAAGCATAATAAGATAAACATCACATGCAATCAAAATATGTGACATGATATGGCCATCATCATCTTGTGCTTTTGATCTCCATCTCCAAAGCACCTTCATGATCACCTTCGTCTCGCCAACTATTACTTCTATGACTATCGCTACCGCTTAGTGTTAAAGTAAAGCAATTACATGCCGATTGCATTTCATACAATAAAGCGACAACCATATGGCTCCTGCCAGTTGCCGATAACTTTACAAAACATGATCATCTCATACAAAACCGTATAACTCATCATGTCTTGACCATATCAAATCACAGCATGCCCTGCAGAAACAAGTTAGACGTCTTCTACTTTGTTGTTGCAAGTTTTACGTGGATGTTACGGGCTTAGCAAGAACCGTTCTTACCTACGCATACAAAAACCACAACGATGTTTCGTCAAGTATGTGATGTTTTAACCTTCACAAGGACCGGGCGTAACCACACTCGATTCAGCTAAAGTGAGAGAGACAGACACCCGCTAGTCACCTTTAAGCAACGAGTGCTCATAACGGTGAAACCAGTCTCGCGTAAGCGTACGCGTAATATCGGTCTGTGCCGCTTCATCGCACAATACCGCCGAAGCAAAGTATGACATGCTGGTAAGTAGTATGACTAGTATCCCCCACAACTCATTGTGTTCTACTCGTGCATATCATCTACGCATAGACCTGGCTCATGATGCCACTATTGGGGAACGTAGAATTTTCAAAAAAATTCTACGATCAGGCAAGATCTATCTAATAGATGCATAGCAACGAGAGGGAGAGTGTGTCTACATACCCTCGTAGGCCGGGAGCGGAAGCGTCAAGTGACGCGGTTGATGTAGTCGAACTTCTTCGCGATCCAACTGATCAAGCACCGAACGTACGGCACCTCCGCGTTCAGCACACGTTCAGCTTGATGACGTCCCACGAGCTCTTGATCTAGTTGAGCTTCACGGGAGAGTTTCGTCAGCAAGACGGCGTGGTGACGGGTATGATGAAGTTACCGACGCAGGGCTTCGCCTAAGCAATGCGACCGTATGACCGAGGTGTGTTTCTGTGGAGAGGGGCATCGCACACGGCTAAAACAATTCAACTTGTGTGTCTTTGGGTGCCCCCCTGCCCCTGTATATAAAGGAGCAAGGGGGAGAGGCCGGCCGGCCCCTTGTGGCGCGCCTAGGAGGTGCAATCCTACTAGGAATAGGATTGGAATCCTATTCATAGTAGGAACAACCTAAAGGGAGAAGGGGGAAAGGAAGGAGATGGAGAAGGAGAAGGAAAGGGGCACCGACCCCCCTCCTTCCTTGTCCAATTCGGACCAAGGGGTGGGGGGCGCGCGGCCCAGCCCTGGCCCTCCTTCCCTCTTTCTCCTACGGCCCATTAAGGCCCATAGCTACCCCAGGGGGTTCCGGTAACCCCCCCCCCTGTACTCCGGTAAATTCCGAAACTTTACGGAACACTTCCGTTGTCCGAATATAGTTGTCCAATATATCAATCTTTACGTCTCGGTCATTCCGAGACTCCTCGTCATGTACGTGATATCATCCGGTACTCTGAATTACCTTCGGTAAATCAAGACTCATAAACTGATAATACTAATCATCATCAAACGTTAAGTGTGCGGACCCTATGTGTTCGAGAACTATGTAGACATGACCGAGACTCGTCTCCGGTCAATAACCAATACCGGAACCTGGATGCTCATATTGGCTCCTACATATTCTACGTAGATCTTTATCGGTCAAACCGCATAACAACATACGTTGTTCCTTTTGTCATCGGTATGTTACTTGCCCGAGATTCGATCGTAGGTATCTCTATACCTAGTTCAATCTCGTTACCGGTAAGTCTCTTTACTCGTTCCGTAATACATCATCTCATGACTAACTCATTAGTCATTTTCTTGCAAGGCTTATTATGATGTGTATTACCGAGAGGGCCCAGAGATACCTCTCCGACACTCGGAGTGACAAATCCTAGTCTTGATCTATGCCAACACCACGAATACTTTCAGAGAAACCTGTAGAGCATCTTTATGATCACCCAGTTACGTTGTGACGTTTGATAGAACACAAGGTGTTCCTACGGTATTCGGGAGTTGCATAATCTCATAGTCATAGGAACATGTATAAGTCATGAAGAAAGCAATAGTAGTAAAACTAAACGATCATAGTGCTATGCTAACGGATGGGTCTAGTCCATCACATCATTCTCCTAATGATGTGATCCCGTTGATCAAATGACAACTCATGTCTATGGCTAGGAAATATAGCCATCTTTGATCAATGAGCTAGTCTAGTAGAGGCACACTAGGGACATACTATTTTGTCTATGTATTCACACATGTACTAAGTTTCCAGTTAATACAATTGTAGCATGAATAAAAGACATTTATCATGATATAAGGAAATACAAATAACATCTTTGTTATTGCCTCTAGGGCATATTTCCTTCACTTCTATGTTATGCTTATGTTGCTATGCTATGCTCGTAGACGTGGTTTGGTTTGAGAGATACATGACAGATGTGAGATTGTTAATTAATAGTTAACTTAAGGTGGCTACTTAAAAACACATCTGGGTAGATTGTTGGTTCGGGCACCTGGAGAATCCATTGTTGTCCTAAGATATCCCGGAGTACCCGTGTGATCATCATATGGTTCGCCACCCAGGCTCAAAGGGATCATAAGATTATCCATGCTAGAAACTTCCGTGTCCAGCCACAAGCTATTATGGGCTCTAGCATAGTTGAGTAGGTTGCATGACCTCTTTCAGTGGTGGGCTAGCACATGTAGGGGAAAATAGGTGTAACTGTCCACCCAGAGTAAAACGTTAATGTTTCTGAAAGAATGTGTCTCGGTCATCCATTTCTCAAACACCATGTAGTGCGAGAAATCCAACGGAGGAGATCGAGTCTTGTGGGGAAAAGTGTACAAACCTCTGCAGAGTGTACAAACTAATCATGATTAGCCGTGCTCGGTTATGGACATTTTGAGTATCTAGTAATTGAATTATTGATTTGATCTCATCACTCTAAAAATTAATTTGTTGGGATGTTAATTATTACCTTAATTGGGATTGAGTTGAAGGAACCTTCTCAATTATGTTTCAACCACCATGATAGTTAAATAAATTGTATTCCTTTGTTGCAGGAAAAAATTGGCTTTTCGCAAAAAAATTATAACCATAGAGCCTCCACCAGCCATATATGCATGTAGAGATAGCATTTATCTGTTTTTTGCTCTACTGTGTTATATTGCCAGCATATTGCATGTGCTGACCCCTTCTCGGGCTGCAACATATCACGTGGCGGACTTTTTCGACGAAGAGTAAGGTGCGCTAGGTCGTTGTCATGCACTCAGCAATGCCGTTGGAATTGATCGACTCACTTTATCTTCCAAGCCTTCCGTTGTTATCTTAGCTAGATGGCCTTAAGACATATTTATTGTAATAAGTTCTCTATTGAGACAATCAATGTAATAAGTGTGTGATTTCTACTTTATTATGAATCCATTCGAGTACTGTGTGTGTCAGCATTACCGATCCAGGGATGACACTGAAACACAGAGACTTGACCGTTTGAGGTCGGGTCGCTACAAGATGGTATCAGAGCACACGCTGAATGTAGGACACAACCACTAAGATGAGCCATAGGTCACTCTTCTCAACTCATTTCTGACTCCTCTCCATTTTCTACTCCTTAGGATGGCGGACTCAAGGAACAAGTTTACACAACCGGATAAAGACACACCTTTCGGACGACACTTGAAGGAAGTCACTAGGTTCCTGAACATCGGAATACCAAGCTTCATCGGGACCGACACCGCCACTTTACCAGAAGAGGAGCGATGGTTGATTCGAGGTCAAGTTCCAGGAAGGACATTCACGCCAATCACTGAGCCCATAGAATTTTCCTTTGATGCACCAACCTGGAGTCTAGGCAAGAGCATGGCAGCCCACATTGCTATGGGACGCATCGGAGAAGTCTACAAACAGGAGCTGAAGAACACTATCTACTAGATATGTGGGCGCCGAGATGAGCAATGGGATATGATCAGCACCTGGAGTGACATGTCCATTGCACCTTTCATCCAGGAATTAAACCAACACATTCGCCGAGCATGGAGCTAGAAGAGGAACACAAGTCTTCATGTGATGGGTATGAGGAGGAAATCACAATACGTATGGAGAAGAATAATGACCTGACAAGGAAGCTAGGAGTATTTATGGGAGACCACGCCCCAGGATTGACAAATCCTTACTGTTTCTTTCACAAAATCCTTACTGTTTCCTTCACAAAATGCGAATATCAATACTTGCTATTTTTCTCCCAACCGGCTAGTTTATAAGCAGCCTTTTGGCCGGATTGACAAACCATCCCCTCGATCACATACAATCCATAGGTCTGAGAGATGCAACAACTGCGGCGCACGTATTGGATATCTCAATTTGCAATACACCTGACTATGGCGGCGCTATATGCCAAGACGAAGTCGTCATGGTATATTAATATACCACCACAACTCATTTCATTGTCTTCTTATTTTGTGATAGGAAACCGGCTGATGCATTCTTATTTTGCCATCTTCTGAATGAATTTGAGTTGTCTTGCTTGTGAATTTTTCTCTGTACGATGTCTTGATAAATTTCTCTTGTCCAATTTAGTCCCAACTTTCTTTTAAAGTTCATGAATTTCCCTCGCAAAAGAAAGTTCATGCATTTGAAGATTGGAGTTTCAAGCAGTATATTGCACGACGGCAGAGCTGAGCACTTTAATCCTTCTTGCGCAAAAAAGAAGATGGGCACTCAGATTCATTTTCAGAATAGATCTATGATTTTTTTAGGAGAAAGTTCAGTTTTTCTTTTCAAAAGAACACTTCATCAATTCAACGCGAGTAATTTGGGTTTGAGTTATTTATAGTTCTACTTGTTGGGTGTTGACATGTACTAATAATACCAAAACAAGATGTGTTTTATTTGTTCATGATGTCTCCTATCACTCACTTGGCCTATGACTGCAGTGTGCTTCCTAAGGAGACCAATGACAATGATATGCTCGCTTCGTCATGCGCCTCGGAGCTACCGCAGCCGCAGACTATTTCCATCTTTGATTATACTCTGCTACCTCCACTAGCTCCAAAGGAGAATGATCACTCTGGTGCCCTTCTGGTGGCTCAGCCTGCTCCTATTATTTATCGCTTTGATCAACTTTCTGGCTTCAAGGCAATTGTGACGGTCGCCAATGAACCAGGCGTCGTTGAGAATGGGTCAAGAGTGTGTTGAACTCCCTCCAAACGGTGGAAATGAAGATTGTTGGTCTAGACTGCGAGTTCACTGACCATGTTCATGGTATGAAACAGAAGGATCTACCCCCGGAAATGCAGCAACGCGCCGCCGTACTTCAACTGTGTTTTGCAGATGATTACTTGCTGTACCACATCGTACACTCGCCTCGCATACCACACGAGCTCAACAAATTTCTTGCTCGTGAGGATATCTTCTTTTGTGGAGTGGCAATTGGCAATGACGTAAAAATGCTTCAGCCATACGGCCTCCATATTGAAAAGCCCGTTGACCTACAAGAGCGCACTGATATACCAATTACAACTTGCAGTAAACCTAAATCATCGCTATTTGACCTAGCAAATTTTGTGTTGGGAACGAATCTGGAGAAGGGCAAGGAGTGCAAGCAACTGAGGAATTCCCGATGGGCAATTGCTACATTGAACTTTCAACAAATCAGATATGCTGCGTTCGATGCCCTTATAAGTTTTGAGATAGCTAAAGGGGCAGCAAGCCTTGGCTACATGCGCCTTGATGAATAAGCATAGGATGATTAAATAAAACTATGGACACATGAGTTATTTTATATGTCTATGTCTAATTTTTTGCGGGTGTGTGTATATAACTTTCATAGTAGGCCGAGGACATGCATGTGCATCTTCAATATGTTCTATTGTTGTAAGAACTCAAACAAATCCTAGAGAAACTTTTTAGATCCATAACTTTTAGCATGTCGGGATCAGGAACATAACTGTAAAAATAATTTGTTGTTGTATGTATTAATAATCTTTTATTTTTGCCTAACTGTATACTATCTTGTTCAACCACAATCGGAGAAGCTCCTGAGTGTCTTCCTGACGCATCTCTCCAAATGGCAGCTGCAGAACCTTTTTGCCGATTTTGGAGACAACACTATCAACTTTTTTTTGAAGCACTACTCCTATCTTGTCTTGCACATCACCGGGCTAGTTTCGCCCATCAAGTCCATACACTTATTCTAAGACTATTCATACATCCGGAGATGGTGGGTTTCTTGCACGTGGTGATCTATGGGATATAATACATGGCCATGTAGGCGGTTTGTTTCAACTTACGGAGGTGCGGGGTCTCACTAGGTGTGGTGTGATGCAGGTTCGAAAGAAAAAAAAATTGCTAGGGTACAGTACCATGTGCCCAAACACATGGGCGATGCTCGGGGTTCGATGGCTCTACTTGATTGGAGGAGGCCATGCAAGTCCCTCCAGGGCCTATTTGGGCAATCGCTCCTAGGCATCATTTGGGTCAAACCATGTATGGCCTGTCTGATGGGAGATAAGGTGCCAGCTCAATCGCCATGAATGTCGTGTTATTGGCAATGGTGCAAGGGAAATGGCTTGTGGCTGTTATTAAGTCACCATATTCTTTGAAATGGTAATAGCCAAAGTATACTACAGAGCTTCATTCTTTTTCTCGGCAGCGAGTGTTTCACTTGGTATATTGTGTATTGAACGCAAGCATGGAAAGCATCAAATTTGTTCACGGTTGTGTGTGTAGTTCTGTCTCATCTTAAAGCTGGTTGTAGCTTATCAGGGGTGTTGATTACAATGACATGGTCCTACATTTTTTTTAATCAATGCATCTGTTTTCTCCAAGGAATGAAAAGTCTCGGTTGTTTGTTGTGCCTTGGGTAGTTGGGGGGAGCGATTTGATGTAGCCTTGAGAGATTTGATGTAGCCAATTATGGTCAGCAGCTCCACTTGACCACGATGGGAACGTATGTCTCCAGATATAGCTAGTCATGCACACAACTGCTACTTCTCGAGCTTGTGTTTTATTCCCTCGAAGAGGAAAGGGAGATGCAGCACAATAGTGTAAGTATTTCCCTCAGTTTTTGAGAACCAAGGCATCAATCCAATAGGAGACCACGGGCGAGTCCCTCGCACCCGCAACACAAATAAGAACTTCGCAGCCAACGCGATAAGGGGTTGTCAATCCGTTTGCGCTCACTTACGAAAGTGAGATCAGATAGAGATGATAGTTTATATTTTTGGTATTTTTGTTTATAAGAACAGAAAGTAAAAGCGAAAAAGTAAAGTAGATGTAGATTGATATGTTCAGAATAGACCCGGGGGCCATAGTGTTTTGTAGTGGATTCTCTCATGATAGCGATATTCTACGATGGGTAAACAAATTACTTTTGAGCAATTAATCGAAAAGTGAATAATTATGAGACTATCTAGGCATGATCATTGTATATAGGCATCGCGTCCGAGACAAGTAGACTGACTCCTGCGGGCATCTACTACTATTACTCCACACATCGACCGCTATCCAGCATGCATCTAGTGTTTTGAGTTCATAAGAATATAGTAACGCATTAAGCAAGATGACATGATGTAGAGGCATAAACTCAAGCAATATGTTATAAATCCCGTCTTTTTATCATCGATGGCAACAATACAATACGTGCCTCGCTACTCCTACTGTCACTGGGAAAGGACACCGCAAGATTGAACCCAAAGCTAAGCACTTCTCCCATTGCAAGAACTATAGATCTAGTAGGCCAAACCAAACAAATAATTCGAAGAGACTTGCAAGGATATTATGAGCACACATCAAGAGTTCAGAAAATAACCAAATATTTATCATAGATAATCTTGATCATAAACTCACAATTCATCGGATCTCGACAAAACACCGCAAAAAACGATTACATCGAATAGATCTCCTCGAAGACCGAGGAGAACTTTGTATTGAGATCAAGAGAGAGAGAAGAAGCCATCTAGATACTAGCTATGGACCCGAAGGTCTGTGGTAAACTACTCACAACTCATGGTGAGGGCGATGATGATGATGTAGAAGCACTCCGTGATGGATCCCCCCTCCGACGGAGCTCCAGAAGAGGCTCCAAGATGGGATCTCACGGGAACAGAAGGTTACGGCGGTGGAACTGGGGTTTTCTCTCCTTTTCTGATGGTTTCCGGGTACGTAGGCTTATATAGGAGGAAGGAGAACACCGGGGGCCTCACGAGGGACCCACGAGGTAGGGGGCGCGCCCTAGCCAGGGGGGCGCGCTCCCCACCCTCATGGGCACCTCGTGGCCCCTACTCCGTGGTTCTCAAGTCTCCCGTGCGTGATTTTCTCCAAAAATATCTCTCCCGAAGGTTTCATTCCGTTTGGACCCCGTTTGATATCCCTTTTCTGTAAAACCCTAAAACAAGCAAAATATAGCAATCTGGACTGGGCCTTTGGGTTACTATGTTAGTCCCAAAAATAATATAAAAGTGTATGACAAAGCCCATTAAACATCCAAAACATTTTAAATAATAGCATGGAACAATAAAAAATTATAGATACGTTGGAGACATTTCAACAACCTTGATGTGAACAGTGTCATGTGTCTGATACACGCAAGCACATAAGTGAGCTGCCAAGAAGCGAAACCTGCTACCTTAGATGAAGAGGTGCATGGTGGATATGGAGGTCAAATGGCTTGCCTCCAGATAAGCATGCGCAGCAGTCTGTTCGGATGCCTCCCATACTGAAAAAGCTACCCCGCGCGGCGCCTCGTAGCCAATAAAGAGGGGATGGTTGGCGGTTTCTAAATGGTTAGTACAATGCCCACAATTTCAATAATACTTGTGTTTCCAATTGTAATGAGACAACTCTTGTTCCAAAATGACTTTGTTGGTTGTTAATGTGCGCACCTACTCAATTTGGCCAATTTTTTTGCCACAACATGTTGGTGCCATGTCATGACACCAAGCCAAGTTTCATAATTTCCAAACGGGTTTTAGATTTACACGAATTTAAAAACCAAGCTTCGCAATGTTTCTGGCCAAGCTACGACGCCTAGATGTTTGAATTTCATTCCCATTTCTTCCATGGGACCTATAAATTCACCCAAAAACGATTTCTCGACCAACTTTGGTGCACTAGAGTATGTGGTTGTAGTTCAAATTTTAATTATGCGCATTAGATGCCTAAAAACTCAATTAATGTAAAAGAAAGGCCAAATGAACCCGGAATAATTCCAAATTTTAACACGGCACTCATATAGTTCTATGTTTCCTTTGTAGAAAATCAAGGCGGGGAGGGGAGGGAGGCAGCATATGATGTTTCCCACACAAAGGTGACTTGTTCCCTCTCAGAACCATGAGCCTTCTTGAGAGAAGCTCCAGTTTGCAAGAAACTTATACCAAAACTTGTCCCAATTTGGCCAAAATTTTGACCACAGCATCTTGGTGCCATGTCAGGACACCATGCCAAGTTTCCTGATTTTAAGACAAGTTTTGGATTTATAGGAATTTAAAAGCCAAGCTTCTCAATGTTTCGGGCCAAGCCACGACGCTGAGATTTTTCAATCTCACTACCATTTCTTGCATGGGACCTATAAATTCACCCAAAGACACACATGTGATTTTTGAGCCAACTTTGCTGCACTGGAGCATGTGCTTGTACTTCAAATTTGAATTATGCACAATAAATGCCCAAAAACTCAATTAATGTATTAAAATGTAAAATTAATCCGGAATAATTCCAAAATTTAACACGACACTCATACAGTTATATTTTTCTTCGATAAAAGAAAATCAAAGGGGGTAGGAGAGCATATGTCGTTTCACACACAAAGGTGACATGTCCCCTCTCGGAACCACGAGCCTTCTCGAGAGAACCTGTGGTTTGCAAGAAGCTTCAAAACGTGTCCCGATTTGGCCAATTTTTTTTACCACAGCATGTTGGTGCCATGTCATGACACCATGCCAAGTTTCACGATTTTCAGACAAGTTCTGAATTTACACGAATTTAAAAACCAAGTTTCTCAATGTTTCTGGCCGAGCCACGACACCAAGATGTTTGAATTTCACTACCATTTCTTGCATGGGACCTATAAATTCACCCAAAGACACACATGTGATTTTTCAACCAACTTTTCTGCACTGGAGCATGAGCTTTTAGTTCAAATTTCAATTATGCTCATTAAATGCCATGCACGCCGACCGCCAGATCTTGGAGGAGCACCTCGTCTTCGAGGTCACCTCGACGCCGTCACTGAGTTGTCTACTTTGAAATACAGTTCTTGGTATTTTCTCGAGGCCACCGTCGGTGCCTTCTAGTGATTTGTCCTTTGTAATGTTAATCTGCAATCTGATATTCCAAAATGTAATGTTCAGTTAACAGTTTGGTCCAACAATTGCTACATTTCCTAGCAGTTCTCAAGAATTATTTGTTTCATGAACTGTCTTATCTTCTAGTATATGTTCTATTTTACAATGTTGTGCTCAGTTAACTGTTTTGGTTCATTTGTTCTTCTCTCCAACTAACTGTTTGATTCGGTTCTGTAATTTGATGTTCATTTGTTCTGGGTACAGTTTTGTATTGTTATGCATGTGAGAAATAAACAGAATTTGGTTGTTCTCAATACATGAGAAACATATATAGTTGCTCTATTTCCAAGTTGGTTAGCATGCTTGATTAGGTTAACTCACTTTTCCATGCGGCTCGAGTTAATCTGTTGCATCTACAATTTGTTTATTTTTCATTAACATATTATACTGATAGTATGCCAACTCTGAGTTAACCTAATGAAGATCTTCCTTATATGTGTTGCAGGGAAACAATGAGAGCCACTGAGTTTTACCATCGAGGTTTTCTCATATATGGTCCTTTCGCTATAATAGCATATTATTGTGCAGTTTCAGGAATCATTCTAATATTTAGGTTTTTTACAATTTGGTCTTGCACATGTAGGTCCTACTGCCAGAGGCTTAGATCCATAGTTCGACCCATTTTGTATATGGGGAAATGAGATGTCCATGAATATCAGTGAACTCAAGAAACTCAGAAATATTGTTAGGATAAAGAAACTTGCGACAAATAACAACAAGATCTTTGTTTGCAGAATGAAGAAGACATCAGTCAACTATAGAATAGTACTAACTCTATTACCTTATTTTCCCCCTTGTGCCATTTCAAAATTTATAATAACTAATTATGCATATCTTTGTTTTCAGTACTTTCCAAAGCAGTTCACTGATGATTACCTCATAAACCACCTACATGGTCAAGAGGCGACGAAGGTATTCATTCAACACCACGGTACAATATTGAAGTCTAAAGTTGCAAAGACATTTAACATCACTGAAGGCTCAATATCCGCCTTCCGCTTGTGCAGTTTTCCAGATGAGATTCATCTGTCTATTTACCGTGCATGATGGTACTTTTCAAAGGTTTTTCATGTTGCATGTGAAACTTGGTGTTGTTGTGTAATGGCGTAGTTAGCTATATGCCTATATGATGTAACTAAGTGCTGAAGCTATCTGATGTAATTCGATTATGAAATCCTGGCTTTCCTTCTACGAATATGAAATATATGGTGGGTTTTATAAGATATGTCAAATTAATTATTACATGGATTATCAATAATAGGCCAATTAGCATGCTTATTGGAGTATTCTATTGCAAACGGTTTCTCTGACGACACCGTGGGTGATGAATTCGAAAGACCCACGCAGTTTCTAGAAGGGGTCTAGATTGGTTTTCGGTAGCTACAAAGGCATGTGGCGGCGGAACTCGCGATCTAGGTTATAATCTGGAGGTTTCCGTATATATAAGAGGTGTTGGAGTCGGGAACAACTAAGGGTGGTCCCCGAGGCGGCCATGAGATAGGGGGGCGCGCCTAGGGGGGTGGGCGTGCCCCAAACCCTCGTGGGCAGCCCTGGATTCCCTTGGTCCATCTCCGGTACTCCTTGGGCTTTTTCTGGTCCAAAAACATCCTCCGTTAAGTTTCGTGTCAATTGGGCTCCGTTTGGTATTCCTTTTCTGCGATTCTCGAAAACAAGGAAGAAACAGAAACTGGCACTGGGCTCTGGGTTAATAGGTTAGTCCCAAAAATCATATAAAAGTATATATTAAAGCCCATTAAACATCCAAAACAGATAATATAATAGCATGGAACAATAAAAAATTATAGATATGTTGGAGACGCATCAAGCATCCCCAAGCTTAATTCCTGCTCGTCCTCGAGTAGGTAAATGATAAAAACAGAATTTTTCATGTCGAATGCTACCTAACATAATTTTCAATGTAATTTTCTTTATTGTTGCATGCATGTTCAGATCCAAAAGATTCAAGACAAAAGTTTATATTGACATAAGAATAATAATACTTGAAGCACACTAACAAAGCAATTATGTCTTCGCAAAATAACATGGCCAAAGAAAGTTCATCCCGACAAAATCTTATAGTTTGGCTATGCTCCATTTTCATCACACAAAATATTCAAATCATGCACAACCCCGGTTTCAGCCAAGCAATTATTTCATACTTAATTTTTTTTCAAACATTTTCAACTTTCACGCAATACATGAGCGTGAGCCATGGATATAGCACTATTGGTGGAATAGAGTGGTGGTTGTGGAGAAGACAAAAATGAGGAAGATGGTCTCACATCAACTAGGCGTATCAATGGGTTATGGAGATGCCCATCAATAGATATCAATGTGAGTGAGTAGGGATTGCCATGCAATGGATGGACTAGAGATATAAATGTATGAAAGCTCAACAAAAGAAACTAAGTGGGTGTGCATCCAACTTGCTTGCTCACGAAGACCTAGGGCATTTGAGGAAGCCCATCGTTGGAATATACAAGCCAAGTTCTGTAATGAAAATTTCCACTAGTATATGAAAGTGACAAAACAATAGACTCTCTGTCATGAAGATCATGGTGCTACTTTGAAGCACAAGTGTGGAAAAAGATAGTAGCATTGTCACTTTTTTCTTTTCTTTTCTTCTTTTTTTCTTTTCTTTTTCTTTTTTTCCTTTTTCGGGACTTTCTTTTTTCTTTGGCCTTTCTTCTTTTTTTTTCTTTGGTACAATGCTCTAATAACGATGATCATCAAACTTCTATTGATTTACAACTCAAAAATTACAAATCGATACAAGAACAAAGTATAACTCTACATGAATGCCTCCGACGGTGTACCGGGATCTACAATGAATCACGAGTGACATGTATGAAAACTTATGCATGGTGGCCTAGCCACAAATACGATGTCAACTACATGATCATGCATGGCCATGACAATGATGAAGCGTGTCATATGAACGGAACATTGGAAAGTTGCATGGCAATATATCTCGGAATGGCTATGGAAATGCCATAATAGGTAGGTATAGTGGCTGTTTTGAGGAAGGTATATGGTGGGTGTATGGTACCGGCGAAGTTTGCACGGTACAAGAGAGGCTAGCAATGGTGGAAGGGTGAGAGTGCGTATAATCCATGGACTCAACATTAGTCATAAAGAACTCACATAATTATTGCAAAAATCTACAAGTCGTCAAAACAAAGTACTACACGCATGCTCCTAAGGGAAGGGTTTGTAGGAGTTAACCATCGCGCGATCCCGACCGCCACACAAAGGATGACAATCAGTGAAATACATCATGCTTCAAATTTGTCACACAGCGGTTACCATACGTGCATGCTACGGGATTTGCAAACCTCAACACAAGTATTTCTCAAATTCACAATTACTCAACTAGCATGACTCACCATCCTCATATCTCAAAACAATCATCAAGCATCAAACTTCTCATAATATTCAATGCACTTTATATGAAAGTTTTTACTATATCCCTCGTGGATGCCTATCATATTAGGACTAAATTCATAACCTAAGAAAATTACCATTCTGTTCTAAAAGTCTCTCAAAATAATATAAGTGAAGCATGAGAGTTCATCTATTTCTTAAAAATAAAACCACCACCGTGCTCTAAAATATATAAGTGAAGCACTAGAGCAAATGACAAACTACTCCAAAAGATATAAGTGAAGATCAATGAGTAGTTGAATAATTATGTAACTATGTGAAGACTCTCTAGCATTTTAGAATTTCAGATCTTGGGATATTATTCAAACATCAAGCAAAATAAAATAGAATAAATTGACGCTCCAAGCAAAACACATATCATGTGGTGAATAAAAATATTGCATCAAGTAAAGTTACCGGTAGACGAAGACGAAAGAGGGGATGCCTTCCCGGGGCATCCCCAAGTTTAGGCTCTTGGTTGTCCTTGAATATTACCTTGGGGTGCCTTGGGAATCCCCAAGCTTAGGCTCTTACCACTCCTTATTGCATAGTCCATCGAATCTTTACCCAAAATTTGAAAACTTCAAAACACAAAACTCAACAGAAAACTCGTAAGCTCCGTTAGTATAAGAAAATAAAATCACCATTTATGTATTGTTGTGAACTCATTATAAATTCATATTGGTGTAATATCTACTCTATTCAAACATCTCAATGGTTCATACCCACCTATACTACTCATAGATTTATCAAAATAAGCAAACAACACACGAAAAACAGAATCTGTCTAAAATAGAACAGTTTGTAGCAATCTGTAACTTTCGACTACTTCTGTAACTCTAAAAATTCTGAAATAAATTTGTGGACATGAGGAATTTGTCTATTAATCATCTGCAAAAGGAATCAACTCAAAAGCTCTCTTCTGTAAAAAAAATGGCAGCTAATCTCGTGAGCGCAAAATTTCTGTTTTTTACAGCAAGATCACATTAACATTCTCCCAAGTCATCCCCAAGGTTTTACTTGGAACTTTATTGAACCAAAATCTATAAAACATGATTAATACAATAGCTTAATCATGTGAACACACAAATACAGTAGGGTTAAATATTGGGTTGTCTCCCAACAAACACTTTTCTTTAATGCCTTTTAGCTAGGCATGATGATGACAATGATGCTCACATAAAAGATGAGAATTGAAACATAGCGGGAGTATCATGAAGTATATGACTAACACATTTAAGCCTAACCCACTTCCTATGGATATGGATTGTGTGAGCAAAGAACTTATGGAAACGATAATCATCTAGCATAGGAAGGGAAAATGAGCATAGTTGGTTATTAGAAGCATCCCAAAAGCGTTCGGCTCGAAATATGGCTTTCAAATTAAGTTCCGAAATAGTACTCCAAGATTTTAAGCACATAGAGAGGAAAGTTGATATTATTGCAATATTTGGAAGCATGTGATCCTCTCTCATAATAATTTTAAGTAGCGTCAAGAATGAATTCAACCATATAACCAGCACATAAAGCATTCTTTTCATGATCTACTTGCATAGAAATTTTACTACTGTCCACATAAGCAAAATTCTTCTCATTCATAGTAGTGGGAGAAAACTTAAAAAAATAACTATCATGTGAAGCATAATCCAATTGAAAATTAAAATCACGATGGCAAGTTTCATGGTTATCTTTATTTTTTATAGCATACATGTCATCACAATAATCATCATAAATAGGAGGCATGCTTTCATCATAATAAATTTGCTCATCAAAACTTGGGGGACTAAACATATCATCATCAAGCTTGTGGCTTTGCATATCATCAGCATTATGGGTATTCAAATAATTCATACTAACAACATTGCAATCATACTCATCATTCACATATTTTATGCCAAACATTCTATGTAATTCTTCTTCTAGTACTTGAGCACAGTTTTCCTTCCCATCATTTTCACGAAAGATATTAAAAAGATGAAGCATATGAGGCAACCTTAATACCATTTTTTGTAGTTTTCTTTTATAAACTAAACTAGTGATAAAACGAGAAACTAAAAGATTTGATTGCAAGATCTAAAGATATACCTTTGTCGGTGTACTAAGATAGGGGTACCTTAGTACCCCAACTTGTGCACGGGTAGTAGCAGCTTCCCGCGGCAGGGTTTACCACGTGCTCGCCAAGTACCTTTCGGGTCCTTATGAAGCCATTCAAGGATAAAGTATACAAGACAGAAAGTCAAGACCCCGGCAAGAGGAGCTTGCCGGGAATGCCGCACCAGGCTCAAGATTGTCACTTAAACGCAAGACCCTGGCAAGAGGAGCTTGCCAGGAAAGCCAAGGAATGTGTATCTCAAAAGATGCCTCGGCGCACCCTGCGCCCCGGCAGGACCCGAGGAGCGACAAGCTTCCGGGCCCGGCAAGATGCTTGCCGGGGAAGCCTGCGCTGTGTGCCCGCGCTCCAGCTCATCGGCCCACGCGTCGCCCTGGGGCCCTTCCAGGGACGCGTGGTGGATGGCCGTGCAGCCTGGGGGACACGGTGGCACGCCACGGTGACGAGGCTACCGTCGTGGCGAACGGAGAAGCATGGGCGGGCGCTTTTGGGGTCGACGGCGACGGGCATTTAATGCCCTTGTCCCCCACTGTCAAGGTTAGCTGAAGACCACTGTTCATCCACTGTTCATACACTATTCACGCACTGTTACAACTACCACCAAATTTACACTTTTACCCTCCTCTACGTTGGCACCTGTCGGTGACCCCTTGAGCTATAAAAGGAGGCCCATGCACAACGTAGAAAGGCTTCGAAACCTAGACAACTCTCTCGCTCGGTGTAGCTAGTACTATAGCTCTTCAAGCTCCCGAGCTCAAGAACTCAATACAACCTAAGGCAGGAGTAGGGTTTTACGCGTCCGCGCGGCCCGAACCTGGGTAAAACTGGCCGCGTGCGTTCCTCGATCTGCTCTCCGTGCTCCCTCCGCTCCCTTACCGCAACGTAGAAGGGGCTCCGGTCCCATAGGTGCTCGTGGTGGACAGTTTCCCCCGACATCTTTGGCGCGCCAGGTAGGGGGCGTCGAGGTTGTGCGAACCTGATCCGGCGCTCACGCGGGCGCATTCTTCATCAACCTCTCCAGCTTCACCAACTTCATCAGCAACAACAACATGCCTCCGAAGAAGAAGGCTTCGGAGGTCGCGGGTCCGTCTGCGTCGATCCCACCGCCACCAGAACCAACGGTTGGTGGAGGAGACGCCGGCGGAAGGGTGGTCGCCGGCGAGGAGACTCACGGCGCCACCAAATCCAAGGACAAGACGGACGACCGGGCGAATTCCAAGGCCTCGGTGTCCGTAGACGCACCACGTCTCTCTTAGCAGATGCCAGGCCAGCAGCGCCGTGGTACAGGAGGTACCATACGCTTGCTGGGGCAAGGACAAACCGGAGGATCGCGGGACCCTCAAGGTCACCGTCCTGGTACGAGCAAGGCGCGGTCGCCGGGGCGAGAGACTGCTCCTTCTAACCCTGTTAGAAGTCCGATCATATCTCGCTCCTCGCACCGCTCGCCGCCGCTCCCCTCCTCTCCAGCAGAAGCTCTAGCAAGAGCACAACTGCTCCTCGATTTCCCTCCAGCGGCAGACAAGGCCGAAGACTGGAGGGCGACGATTCAGAGCCTCATCGCCTTCGCCAACAACGACACGCCGCACCAGCCGGCGACATCGCGGCCGCGGCGAGTCGACCAGACGAAGGACGATGGCGACAAGACCGCCGGGGGTGCAACCACCGTGCACTCCCCGCCGCAGAAGCAGAAGACGCCTCCCCGCCGGATCAACGTCGACGACGACTCCACGGCGTCGTCGGATCCGCGGGCTCGTCGGGACCAACGCCAAGTCCTCGACGACCGGCGGCAAGAAGATGCTCGGACGCGCATCGAGCGCCGACGAGAAGCCCGGCGACAATCGGATCAGCGCGCTGGGACCGCTGTCGACATGTACGCGCCCGGTGAACCAGGCGACTTGCCGTACGCGGCAGGTTGCCCCGTGTTCACCCGTGAGCTGCGGCGAGTCCAGTGGCCCAGCATGAAAAACTTCAAGCCCGACGTACCCGAGAAGTACGACGGCAAGACGCACCCCTCAGAGTTCCTCAGCATCTACACCGTCGTGGTGCAGGCTGCCGGGGGACGCGACGAGAAGATACTAGCCAACTACTTCCCGCTAGTGCTTAAGCCAAACGTCCGCTCTTGGCTTATGCACTTGCCGGAGAGCTCCCTTTCTTCGTGGGCGGATCTGTGCCACCAGTTTGTTGGCGCCTTCACGGGCGGCCACAAACCCCACGGCCAAGAGAGCGATCTCCACATCCTAGCCCAGAAGGAAGGAGAATCCCTGCGCAAGTACACTCAACGATTCAGCCGCGTGCAACACAACATTCCCGACGTCCACCCCGCCGCGGTTATCAGCACGTTCCACCAGAACGTGCGTAACCGCCGCATGAGGGAAGAGATGGCCATGACCATGATCCGGGATGTCAGCGAGCTCTACGCTCTGGCTGACAAGTGCGCGCGCGCCGAAGAGGGGAGGAGACTCCCCGGAGAGGATGCTGGCGCAGGAGGAAGCGACAGCGAGGATGCCGCCCCGGCAAGGAAGAGCCGCCGGCGGAACAACAGAAAGAAGAAGAGCAAGGAAGTGCTGGTCGTCGAGCAGTCCGGCAAGGAGGCTCCCGCCAAGAAGGTACAGGCTGGCGGTTCCGGCAAGGAACCTGCCCCTGTAGCAGCAGCCGACAAGCCGGACGGCTCTGACAAGCAGTACTGCAAGATCCACCGCACCAAGGGCCACGATCTTCAGAACTGCAAGCGAGTCGAATACCTCGTAGAGCAGCAGAAGGCTGAATATGAGCGTCGCGACAAGGAGAAGGCCCAAGGTGGCGGAGGAGAGCCCAGCAAGAAGCGGCCGCTCAATGGCCGGGGAGGACGCCGCGGCAAGGCCAAGCAGCGGCAAGGTGACCGACCTCCCCGGGGCCGTGACAAGGATGAGGAAGAAGACGACGATGACGACATGGAAGAAGGAGACAAAAGCGAGTAGGAGTTCCAGAAGGCCACAGAGGTTCTGTGTGTCGACGGAGGCGCCTCTCTGCATACTTCCCACCGCCAACTCAAGCAATGGGTGCGGGAAGTGAACGCAGCTGAGCCACCCGTCGAGTCATGCAGGCTGCTGAAGTGGTCCGGCACGCCCATCATCTTTGACCTTGAGGACCACCCGGACCGCACCACAGCGGTCGGGTGCTTGCCGATGTTGGTCTCACCAACTATCCGCAACCTCGAGGTCACCAAGATGTTGGTTGACGGCGGGGCTGGCCTGAACTTGATCTCCTCAGCTGTGATCAAGAAACTACAAATCCAAGACGGTGAGCTCGAAGAAACCGGGTCGTTCCAGGGGATCAACCCGGGAAGGAGCAAGCCGAAGGGAAAGATTACTCTGCCAGTGACCTTTGGCGGAGAGCTTAACTTCAGGACGGAGAGGATCACGTTTGATGTTGCTGATATCCCATTGCCATACAATGGGATACTTGGACATCCTGCCCTCGCCAAGTTAATGGCAGCTTCCCACTATGCCTACAACGTACTCAAGATGCCGGGGCCGATAAGCGTCATCTCTGTCCCCGGCGACAAGAAGGACGCGCTTATCTGCGCCGACAAGATCTACCGGGACGCAGCAGCCGCAGCAGAAAGCAACACACTTGCCGCTGAAGCTCCCGGGGGGAAGACCAAGACCAAGTCCGGCAAGAGCTCTGGGGCCCACTCCGGCAAACGCACCTCCTCAGAGTGCTGCGCTGCCGTCGAGGACGCTCCATCGAGCTCCACCGGCAAGTGCAAGAAAGGAATGGCAGCTCCACGGGCAACCAAGAAGGTGTCCGCCAAGGAGGACGACACTGGTGGTACTTTCACCATTAGTGCTACGCTCGACAACAAATAGGAAAGCGCGCTCGTTGCCTTCCTGCGGGCGAATGTCGATGTGTTTGCATGGTAACCCTCTGACATCCCCGGCGTTCCCAGGAAGGTAATTGAGCACAAGCTTGCTGTTTGTCCTCATGCGCGGCCCGTCAAGCAGAAGGTTAGAAAGCAAGCCGTGGAGCGCCAAGAATTCATCGCCGAAGAGATAAAGAAGCTAGAAGCAGCAGGCCTGGTTAGAGGCGTGATCCATCCTACGTGGTTGGCCAATCCAGTTGTCATACGCAAGGCCAATGGAAAATGGAGGCTTTGTATAGACTTCACTGATGTGAATAAAGCATGTCCCAAAGATCCATTTCCCTTGCCGCGTATCGACCAGATTGTTGACTCCACCGCTGGATGTGAGCTGCTTTCCTTCCTTGATGCGTACTCAGGTTACCACCAGATTTTCATGGCCAAGGAAGATGAAGAGAAGACTGCATTCATTACTCCATGCGGCACATATTGCTTCATACGCATGCCCTTTGGATTGAAGAATGCAGGCTCAACATTTGCAAGGGTGGTGCACACTGCTTTTGAGCCACAGATACACAGAAATGTAGAAGCCTACATGGATGACATAGTGGTCAAGAGCAAGAGCAAGGATACCCTGATCCAAGACTTAGAGAAAACCTTTGAGAACCTGCGCAAGATCCAGCTCAAGTTGAACCCCGAGAAGTGCATCTTCGGAGTCCCCTCCGGCAAGCTTCTCGGGTTCTTTGTGTCCCAGAGAGGGATTGAAGCCAATCCCGACAAGATAAAAGCCATTGAGCAGATTGAAGCCCCGAAGCGCGTCAAGGACGTAAGGAGACTTGCTAGTTGTGTGGCTGCCCTCGGCAGGTTCATTTCGAAGTCTGCAGAACGCGCCCTGCCTTTCTTTAAAATTTTGAAGAAGGCAGGTCCTATGAAATGGACTCCGGAAGCGGAGGCAGCACTGTAGGATTTGAAAGGATACCTGTCCTCCACTCCAATACTTGTCGCACCTAGACCACAAGAGAAGTTGCTGCTGTACTTAGCGGCAACCAATCAAGTGGTTAGTGCTGCGTTGGTAGCTGAAAGGGAGGCAGAGGAAGAACCCACAGCCCCGGCGAGTACTTCCAGCGACAAGCAGGGGGCTTCCCCGACAAGCTATGGCCCCGACAAGGACAAGTCTGCGCAGGAACAAGGTGAAGTGCGAAAGAAGATGGTGCAACGCCCAGTGTATTTTGTAAGTTCCCTCTTGCAGGGAGCTAGGTCAAGATACTCTGGAGTGCAGAAGTTGCTGTTCGGCCTCCTCATGGCCTCAAGGAAGCTGCGCCATTACTTTCAAGCACACGAGATAACAGTGGTCACTCGCTTTCCGTTGAAGAGGATATTGCAAAATCCAGAGGCAACGGGCAGGATCGTCGAGTGGGCACTGGAACTGTCAAGCTTTGGCCTCAAGTTTGAAAGTACTTCAACCATACAGAGCAGAGCTTTGGCAGAATTCATAGTAGAATGGACCCCAACGCCGGATGAAGAAGTTCCAGAGACAAGCATCCCCGTCCAAGAAGCAAGCAAAGAATGGATGATGTACTTTGATGGTGCTTTCTCACTGCAAGGCGCTGGTGCCGGCGTGGAACAAGCGACAAACAATACTGCTGAGTATGAAGGGTTGCTTGCGGGCCTCAGAATTGCGGCCGAGCTTGGGATCAAGAAGTTGATTGTGCGGGGAGATTCACAGTTGGTGGTCCGACAAGTGAATAAGAGTTATCAGAGCCCTTTGATGGAAGCTTATGTTGATGAAGTGAGGAAGCTTGAAGAGCACTTTGAAGGTCTGCAAATGGAGCACGTCCCAAGAGCTCAGAACGATATTGCAGATGGCCTTTCAAAGTGTGCTGCAATGAAGTTACCTGTGGAACCAGGGACCTTCCTGCTCAAGTTGACTCAACCATCCGTTACACCATCAGTTGGGCAGAACAAGAAGAGAAAGTTGGTCTCCGGCGACTACTTGCCGGCGGACCTTCCAGAAGCCGCCGCCAAGGTCCCCAAGATCAACAGTCCAGATGCTGAGGAACAGTTTGTTCCTGCAGATCCAAGGGTATATACAGTTGAAGCAAGCGTTCCCGACAAGCTTTGCCCCGGCAAGCTTGCCGGGGGAGCATCAGCTCCGGCGGAACCGGAGGTTCTTGCCGTAGAAGCTGGGGTTCCCGCAGCAGCCCTCATGCCTTTAGTCCTTGCCGTTGAGCCTCGGGCTCCGGCATGGGCACAGCAGATCGTCCGTTTTCTGCAAACTGGAGAACTTCCCGATGAGCCAGAAGAGATAGAGAAAATAACCAGACAGTCAAGTATGTACCAGTTCGTTGACAATGAACTGTACAGAAGAAGACTCAACGGTGTCAGGTTGAAGTGCATTTCCAGAGAATATGGACAGAAGCTGTTGGCAGAGATACATGGAGGCATATGTGGTCACCTCATTGGCGCAAGGGCACTTGTCGGGAAGGCGTTCCAGCAAGGGTTCTTCTGGCAAGAAGCCCTCCAAGATGCAACTGCACAAGTAACCAAGTGTGAAGCGTGCCAGTTCCATGCCAAGCAAATTCACCAGCCAGCTCAAGCTCTCCAGACGATTCATTTGTCCTGGCCTTTCTCGGTCTGGGGGCTCGATATCCTCGGCCCTTTTCCCCGCGCAGTCGGTGGCTTTGAATACTTGTACGTAGCAATCGACAAGTTCACAAAGTGTCCAGAAGTGGAACCGGTGAGAAAGGTGACAGCACAGTCAGCAGTCAGGTTCTTCAGGGCAATTGTTTGCTGTTTCGGAATCCCTAACAGGATCATCACCGACAACGGCACACAATTCACAAGCCGCACCTTCATGCAGTACGTCCAAGACCTTGGCGCCAAGGTCTGCTTCGCTTCTGTTGCTCACCCGAGGAGCAATGGTCAAGCGGAGAGGGCCAATGCTGAAGTGCTGCGCGGGCTCAGGACAAGAACCTTCGACAGGCTGCGCAAGTGCGGAAGAAACTGGATAGAGGAGTTGCCGGCGGCTCTTTGGTCAATCAGAACGACACCAAATCGAGCCACCGGATAGACACCCTTTGCTCTTGTCTATGGAGCAGAGGCAGTTCTCCCCACGGAACTCGTATACGGATCTCCTCGAGTGCTTGCTTATGATGAGCTCGAGCAAGAGCAACTGCGACAAGATGATGCATTGCTCCTTGAGGAGGAACGTCTCCAGGCTGCTGTACGAGCTGCTCGATACCAGCAAGCCTTGCGTCGCTATCATATCCGCAAGGTCAAGGCCAGGAGTCTCGAGGAAGGCGACCTTGTTCTTCGGCGTGTTCAATCCGCCAAGAATTCCAACAAGTTGACGCCGAAGTGGGAAGGCCCTTATCGGGTGAGACAAGTCACAAGGCCCGGCGCTGTCCGCCTTGAGACCGAAGAAGGCTTACCGGTGAGCAACTCCTGGAACATAGAGCATCTTCGCAAGTTTCATCCATAAGGCGCGGTTGCCGTGATCCGCTCCGGCAACCACCTTTTGTACAAGTCTTGCCGCTGTTGCATGTAAACCTTTGTACAAAGCCGGGCGCAGATCCCGTGCATCAGTAAAGTTTTCGTGCTTCGCACTATTTGCCATTTCATGCTTTTCTTTGTTATTTGCATGCATTGTTTGGCACCTTGTGCAACGCACATCCCCGTTAAGCACTAGCAAGCCATGAGGCTATATACTTGTTTTCCCTCCTCTTTTTCTTTCCCTCTTAAGCAGAAGGAGTATTCCTCGCGCATAAGTTTGCCGGGGGGGGG
>LR738714.1:862187650-862212595 GCA_902687465.1 Secale cereale | reverse complement strand
GCTCAGGGCGCGATTCTGTTCCTTCCTTTTATCATTCCAGCAACTTTCAAATAATTCCATAATAGCCATATATACACTAAAATGGGTAGTTCAAATTTCTGTAGGCTTCAAAAATCTTGCTCTGTTTATTTAAATTAAGTGAACATTTTACTGGGCATAGTTTCTGTTTAAAGGATTTAAATATTGCTTTTAAACATGTTTTCCATCTTAGTAAATCCATAACTAATTCATATGAACTCTAAATGAATTAGTTATTTTTCTGTTATTCCTTAAATATCCTCTGGTTTATTTTAGTATTTGTTTCAAAAATATTTGAAATGCCTTTTAGTGCTGTTTTTGAATTATGTGGTAATTTAGATATTTTTGAAAATAGGAATTGAAGGGGAGATGTTTCCTTGCAAGTAACCAGCACCTTTTTCATATCTAAGGCAAGCATTTTGAACACCTGATATGGCGTATGTTTCTCATGCTATAATATTTTAGGGCATGTTTGATACTTTGATAGGCTTGGCATATGAATAGAAATATTGCATGCATGCATGGTCATAATTATACTTCCTCTTGCATGCATCCCCTTCAATTTTGCAACATACATAAGTTATGAAAGTACATGGTTGTGCTCCTGTTTTGGACGTGCTGGTGGGCACGGGCCATATTTTGACATGGTGGTGTCATGAGATATATGTGGAAGCAGGCAAGGGTTGTGGCCCTGTCCTGATGATAAAGTTGAAAGATTAATTTGTTGTGCTAACCACTGCATGAATTATAGGCCTCCTGAGTCGACCGTTGACCGAGTCTTGTTCCGGTAACCCCCACACTTGTTTCGTGCTACCACTTGTCCCTGCCTCGGGTAAGGTATGGTTTAGTAAGTTGTTAACCCCTTTCCATGCACACACCGTACAGAGGGCCATGATGAGGGTTTCCAGGGCCCTGGACTAAATCCTGTCATCAGGTTAGGGGGCATGGGTGTATCCGGTTGTAGCCGAGAGGGAGTGTACCCTTGTAATCCGCGCGTATGAATAGTGATCCCATGCTCATGGAGGTTGTAGCCTCTCCGACTTAGAGTTTTACTTAACTGTTGTTTTGGGTGACTCCTGGCAGCAGAAAAGTTAAGCTGGTGTGTGATGGTTAGGTGTGTTTTCAACCCAAAGACCATAATGGGAATTAGTCAGTGTCACTATACTGACTAAGGAAATCCTATACTTGTGGGTAAAGAGTACACCCTCTGCAGAGTTTAGAAACCTATTCGAATAGCCGTGTCCGCGGTTAAGGATTACAGTCTGGGTTGGTCAAGTGTCGGTCTTATTGTCGGTCTCCGGAGGAAATATTTAAAAGTTGAGCATGGTTATTTTGCAGGATAATTATCGTTGCTACTGGTGTTACCATTAGTATATTTGATGATATGATTATATTTGTGAACTAACCCTTTGCTCTTATTTTACTTTTCAGAGTGTCTCAGGGGCTGGCTAGACTACCCCGGACACTCGCCTTTATTTTCAAGTCCTTTCTGTGGCGTCCCTCGAGTGTCAGGCGGTTTATCACGCCACTACTCTTGTGGACACCCGACTGGCATTTCTTTTCAAGTCCTTTCGTGGCGTCGCCTGAGTTCTCGGATGTTATCGTCCGATTTCTCTTTTAGACGCCCGACTGGCATTTCTTTTCAAGACCGACCGTGGTGTCACTTGACACCCGATCGGCATTTCTTTTATATTTTATAGATGCTTATCTTCTGCACTAAATATTATTCATCATGCCATGTTTTAATTCCTGTCAGCATGCATTTAATATAAGTATATCATGAGCATGTGCATATAGTTTAATTCACCATATTATTGTTTTGCTGCAATTGTTATATCTTTTGTCCATGGTGTTTGCGAGTACATTCAAACGTACTCACAGGCTTGTCCCTGGCTATTTACTTGGCCAGGTTGTGGGTTCTGCAAGAATTAATACAGCGACATCCGTGCAAAGCCTAGGAGTGCAGCCACGCAGGATAGGAGTTATCCGGGTCAGCTATTCCTGTTGGAATGGAGCCCCATCGATGTGGAGATCCGCAAGCCAATTCCTTCATCCACCACCGGAGTCATTGTTGCATCAGTAGACCTATATGGTCTTGCATCAAATTCTTGTAAATGCTTGGTAACCTGTAACAAGGATGTGTCCACCAGTAACAGTAATCCTGGGCTGGTGATGACACTAGGGGTTAATTTCTGGACTATTGTGTTCCCGAAATCCGGCCCCGACAGCCTGGGTATCAGAGCCAGGCTGACCATTGGCTAACCCTATCCTAGCCTGGTCACCATCCCTAGGTTTCCACACCACCCACAACTTTTCCTGTCCGCGGTCAAGTCTATCCCATCCACAGTGGCAACCGACATCTTGTGATAGCCGGTGCCCAACCTATCAGTCTATCCATAGGCCGTGTGCCTGTGCCAACACCTGAGTTTTCCCATCCACAAGCGTGCGATGGAAGACTCTGCTGACTTATAAAGGAAGCCATACCCCAAACTCAGCACATCACAGCCTCATTCCCAGTTCGGTATCCAACCACCAAAATGACAGGCCCTCTCATGCACAACGAGACCACCGCAGTCGAGCTTGAAGGCTTCGTAACCATCCTCGCCAATCTCACCCGTCGTGCTTTTAGCATCAACGAGCCACCGGAATATGTCGTGTACCAAGAGCACACGAGTAATTCCATCCATCACTTCTGGGCCACGGTGCACATCTACGGGAGGGGCACCACATCGGAGCGTCCCTACCGATTCACCGGGAGGACGACCTCCGACGAGCCCCAATCCATCCAACTTGCAGCCCGAGAGGCTGTAGTTCAACTCCGGCACCTGTCGCCGAAGGTTAACTGCCGTCCTTTCTACTACTACCCTAGTCGTGAAGGCTATGGTAGCCCAACCCAGGTCGCCAACGGAGACCATGAGTCGGATCCTGCCCTGGTGCATCTGGTGCGCTACCTGAGAGCGCAAGAGGCACTGTTCGATCAGGTCACTCTTGATCTGATTGAGACCCGCAGGACGCTCGCTCTCCTGACCCCAGCAAGGAGTGAAGCTACACCCTCCACCGACGCCCCGATAGTGCTGCTTGGAAGGCCGGTTGAGCCCCCAAGCTCTGACCATGTCACCTACCCGGGCAATGCTTTCGCCTCACCCGGAAATCTCCGTCGTCTCTTGGAGGCCTACTCCAATGGGACGGTGACCTCGACACCCCGCGAAGGTCACCACCGCTACTCCAGCCCTGTAGCTCCCCATCCTACCCCGGCCAGCTCCGACGCGGAAGCGCACGGAGACGACTCGGCATCCGCAAGACGCGCCAAGATAGATATCAACCAGGTGGAATGAGTCCACCAGAAATTGTTATCAACCCCTAGTGGCTCGGTTTTTCCGTTAATTCCGCAGTAGCTGGTATGTGGCGTAGTGAGTTTGTAGACCCCCTGTGTGTCACCATCTAATAGTATGTGTGATCTGGCATGAATTGCTTGATGAGTGGTTGCAGAGTAAATTCTGGACGTGACCCTTAACCACACGCACAGTAACATGTCACTTTTCTTGTGGGGATTGAGACCTGAGGCTTTGACTCAGACAGCCCCGCGCCGGAATCGGTGTCTCTGTCGTACCGGCACCATTTCATGTCTCATGACCCAGGCCCTCTATAAGAGGCCACTCTCATTTTTCCACACCAGCAACCATCAGCATCAAGTACTGCCCTTTCTCCATTCATCCACACATGTCTCACCCCGGAGCTTATCTGAGGAACCCCGAAGCAAGACCTGGTAGTTTTGTTATGTTATTGTGGGATTTTACCCGCAATACTCTTGGCTCCACCCATCCACCCCTGTATGAGCTGTTCAAATCGAGAATCACTCCTGATCTCTCGAAATACTGGGCAGCTGTACATATTCCACCAGCAGATTTAAACCAAGGCCCTCCCTATGTGATTTTCATCGGGAGATCCATGCCAACGCCAGGCATGGCCATTGAGTCTGCTGCGTATGAAGCAGTCACCCGTCTTCGATTTGCGGTGCCCTGTGCCAACGCAAGGGAATACTGCTATTTTCCAAGTCGCGCTGTTTTTGGAGCAGAAGCTACGTTCCGCTGTGGACGTGCGGAGAACGATCCAGCCCTGGTCTATCTCATTCAATATGTGATGGCCCAGGAGCGTTTCACCCAGCAAATACTGGAGTATCTCCACTACCTTGCTGTCCTGAATCCCCGGATCGCCATTGGCGGACCCCCTCTGCCAACTCAGGAGGGACACGTTCTTCGTTTGCTCCCTCAACTGCCTCCCCTCCCTCCGGAAGAAGAAGGGTGTGTTCCAACACCGGGAAGCCTTCCGCTTGACCCCGTAGATCCCGCTTTCGGACCGTAGACGGTCGTGAGTGCGTGTGTGTAGCGTGTAGTGTCTGTTTGCATGTTGTGCTTTGTTTGTTTTGATTGTATGTCATGAATGTATTGCCCTGTCTGCATTTTTGCTTGTGAGTAATTTTTGTTTGTGTGGTATGCTTTTAATTCTTCCGCCCTTAACAAATCTCGAGGACGAGATTTTCTTAAGGGGGTTAGAGTTTGTAACACCCCAAAATTTTAACCACCTTTTCAGTAAATAAAATTTGGCTAGAAATAAAATTTTGAATTCTTTAATAAAATTTTCAGAGCTTTTTTTTATTCCTGCCTTAGAAAATCTTCTTTGCAAATAGAAAATTTTTGGGATATATTTTTGTGGGCTCTGGTTGTATCTTGGGTCACTTCATTATTTGTTTGATAACATTAGAAATTATTTTCATAATAAAATTTTGCCTTAGAATTTTCTTTTAATAGCTTTTTGCAGGGTTTTAAATGTTTCTGTTGCACTACTTCTATTATAAATAATTCTCTAAAAATTCCACCATAATTCTGAGAGGTCATGTGATGCCTATGTGTCACTTTGGTGCAAAAACCCAACTTGGTGTTTTGAAAATTTTGAGTGAACCATCCTCATTTCTATTTCTGTCCATCTTCTAAGTTTCAACTACAACCCTATTATTTCTTGCTCTAAAAATTCGGAGCCTTGGCCATCTTCTTGTTCTTCCTACCAAACCCTTAACTCCAGAAGATCAGCCCCTTTAGCATCTTTAAGACCCACCAAATATCCCTCTGAATATTCAGTCCAGAACTGAATTCCAGTACAACTTGCACTAGCAAGTATTTCTTTTCCCCAAAATAACTTCACCACCATCTCTACCATCTAAAGAGACCTCCTCCTGCCAAATCCCAACCCCAACAAAGTTCCCTAGCTAGCTCTAACTTTCTGTCGAACACTTTGAGGGCATGACCAAATTTTGGCAAGGATTTTATCTTGCACTACACACTTGCCCTCCTGGCCATTTCAGCTTGTCCACTAGGCATACCATCTCTAGGAGCTTCAACCTGCTAATTATCAGCTTGAGTGGGTCACTGTAGGCCGCTCTGGCATTTCGTCGAACGCCTCAGAGGCATGTCCGGAGCACGAGCAGAGCGCAGTTATTGCAGCCGCTGGCATCGAGCTGCTGTCGCCACTCCACCACCTCCCCTGCTCGCCCGAGCCTCCCTCTGGATCAGGCCGACCACCACCTACCTCCCCGACATCCTCCCTTGGCCGTTTGCGCCGACCACCTCTGTCCACGCCATCCGGAGGCGCCGCCCGACGAACCTCGCCTCGCCACGTCGCACCGACGTCAACGCCCTGGACGCGTGGCTCGCCCCGAGCCAAACCAGACGCCCCGCCTTCACTGCAAGCAACCACCTCCCTCACCAAACTCCGCCGTCCATCAACGGCCTCGCCACCGGCCGCGTCTGCCATTAATGGCCGCTGCCACGGTCTGCCATGGACGGCGCCGTCCCAAGCACCTGGCACCTCCCCGAGCCGCCAGCACACTCCCCGAGTAACTGCGGCCAGGCCACGTCCTCGCCAACCCGCACCGGCCACCCAACGACCACGCCTACCGGAGTAAAAGCATCGCCGCCGTGTCCGTTCTCTGGAACCCGCCGGACCGCGTCGCCCCGCCTATTTAAGCCATCCCGAGCGCCCGGCTCCTCATCTCCACCACTCCCCCTCCTCCTGAGAGCCTCCCCGAGCAAGCAAAACAACCGGAGAAGGTCTTCTTCTTCATCTCCGATGACCACTGCCGCCGCCATTTCCTCGATGGTTCCGACGCCACCAGAGCTTCCCCCTCCCCGTCTTCTTCACCATTCGACTCCTGGAGCATCAACGAACCCGTCCCCAACTTCAACTCCACTGGAGTCGCACCCTAGCCGGAGTTCCCCTCTCGTCCGACGCCGCCGTCCGCCGGGAGCAGCCTCACCGGCGACACCGTCCAACTGTCCGACCATGGCGGGTACCGGAAGGACCGCCGTGACTCCCTGGTCACACCGGTGGTCTCAGATCGCCGAACGGCGCCACCGTTCGCCGGCGAGCTCCGCCGGAGCGCCGCCCCCGCTCTGCCACGAGTAAACGCGCGCGTGGACCTGGTCGAACCTGACCAGTGGGCCAGGCGGGCCCACTGTCAGTGACCACAAGCCGCGGGCCCCCGCTGTGTAAGTGGAGGCGGTTTCCTCTTGGAGCCGTTTTCCGCGCGAAGGAGGCGTATTCCGTGGAATACGCCATCGTCGTCATCACCCCCTTCCCACAGCCAGACGACTGGGCTCGGCCCATTGGTGCCGCGGAGCTAAACAGCGCTCAGGGCGCGAACCTATCCTTTCTTTTTGTCAATTCCAGCAACTTTCAAATAATTCCATAATAGCCATATATACACTAAAATGGGTAGTTCAAATTTCTGTAGGCTTCAAAAATCTTGCTCTGTTTATTTAAATTAAGTGAACATTTTACTGGGCATAGTTTCTGTTTAAAGGATTTTAAATATTGCTTTTAAACATGTTTTCCATCTTAGTAAATCCATAACTAATTCATATGAACTCTAAATGAATTAGTTATTTTTTTTGTTATTCCTTAAATATCCTCTGGTCTATTTTAGTATTTGTTTCAAAAATATTTGAAATGCTTTTTAGTGCTGTTTTTGATTTATGTGGTAATTTAGATATTTTTGAAAATAGGAATTGAAGGGGAGATGTTTCCTTGCAAGTAACCAGCACCTTTTTCATATCTAAGGCAAGCATTTTGAACACCTGATATGGCGTAGGTTTTTCATGCTATAATATTTTAGGGCATGTTTGATACTTTGATAGGCTTGGCATATGAATAGAAATATTGCATGCATGCATGGTCATAATTATACTTCCTCTTGCATGCATCCCCTTCAATTTTGCAACTTACATAAGTTATGAAAGTACATGGTTGTGCTCCTGTTTTGGACGTGCTGGTGGGCACGGGCCATATTTTGACATGGTGGTGTCATGAGATATATGTGGAAGCTGGCAAGGGTTGTGGCCCTGTCCTGATGATAAAGTTGAAAGATTAATTTGTTGTGCTAACCACTGCATGAATTATAGGCCTCCTGAGTCGACCGTTGACCGAGTCTTGTTCCGGTAACCCCCACACTTGTTTCGTGCTACCACTTGTCCCTGCCTCGGGTAAGGTATGGTTTAGTAAGTTGTTAACCCCTTTCCATGCACACACCGTACAGAGGGCCATGATGAGGGTTTCCAGGGCCCTGGACTAAATCCTGTCATCAGGTTAGGGGGCATGGGTGTTTCCGGTTGTAGCCGAGAGGGAGTGTACCCTTGTAATCCGCGCGTATGAATAGTGATCCCATGCTCATGGAGGTTGTAGCCTCTCCGACTTAGAGTTTTACTTAACTGTTGTTTTGGGTGACTCCTGGCAGCAGAAAAGTTAAGCTGGTGTGTGATGGTTAGGTGTGTTTTCAACCCAAAGACCATAATGGGAATTAGTCAGTGTCACTATACTGACTAAGGAAATCCTATACTTGTGGGTAAAGAGTACACCCTCTGCAGAGTTTAGAAACCTATTCGAATAGCCGTGTCCGCGGTTAAGGATTACAGTCTGGGTTGGTCAAGTGTCGGTCTTATTGTCGGTCTCCGGAGGAAATATTTAAAAGTTGAGCATGGTTATTTTGCAGGATAATTATCGTTGCTACTGGTGTTACCATTAGTATATTTGATGATATGATTATATTTGTGAACTAACCCTTTGCTCTTATTTTACTTTTCAGAGTGTCTCAGGGGCTGGCTAGACTACTCCGGACACTCGCCTTTATTTTCAAGTCCTTTCTGTGGCGTCCCTCGAGTGTCAGGCGGTTTATCACGCCACTACTCTTGTGGACACCCGACTGGCATTTCTTTTCAAGTCCTTTCGTGGCGTCGCCTGAGTTCTCGGATGGTATCGTCCGATTTCTCTTTTAGACACCCGACTGGCATTTCTTTTCAAGACCGACCGTGGTGTCACTTGACACCCGATCGGCATTTCTTTTATATTTTATAGATGCTTATCTTCTGCACTAAATATTATTCATCATGCCATGTTTTAATTCCTGTCAGCATGCATTTAATATAAGTATATCATGAGCATGTGCATATAGTTTAATTCACCATATTATTGTTTTGCTGCAATTGTTATATCTTTTGTCCATGGTGTTTGCGAGTACATTCAAACGTACTCACAGGCTTGTCCCTGGCTATTTACTTGGCCAGGTTGTGGGTTCTGCAAGAATTAATACAGCGACATCCGTGCAAAGCCTAGGAGTGCAGCCACGCAGGATAGGAGTTATCCGGGTCAGCTATTCCTGTTGGAATGGAGCCCCATCGATGTGGAGATCCGCAAGCCAATTCCTTCATCCACCACCGGAGTCATTGTTGCATCAGTAGACCTATATGGTCTTGCATCAAATTCTTGTAAATGCTTGGTAACCTGTAACAAGGATGTGTCCACCAGTAACAGTAATCCTGGGCTGGTGATGACACTAGGGGTTAATTTCTGGACTATTGTGTTCCCGAAATCCGGCCCCGACAAGTGAGCTCGTCGCCTTTCTTGGAGAGACGTACCTGCAAGTCAGAATTGGTGTGGGCATCTTTCTCCCGCTCCACGTTGAGCGCGGTGATTCTGTCCGCGCTCGCCTTCAGGTACCGCTCCAGCTGCTCCACCTTGGCTTCGAGGTCCTTCTTGGCGGTCTCCGCGGCGGCTGCGGCGGCTTTCGCCTCCTTCAGGGCCCCGCCAATGGCCTGCTCCCGGGCGGTGAGGTCGTCCTCGTGGGCATCGAGGTCGACTTTCCGCTGGTTGAGCACTCCTTCTCGCCGGGACAGCTCCTCGGTGGCCAACCGTTGCTGCTCGTCCACCTCGGCCTTCTCCAAGAGGAAGGCTTGCTGCGCTCCGGCAAGCTCTTCGCGCTCCTCAGCCAGATGGTGGAGGGCTGCTTGGTTGTCGGCGCGAAGCTCCGCGGCGCGCTTCTCCAAGTCAACTCCAGCCTTGGCGGCAAGAGCTTCCCGAGACTCTAGCTTCGCCTGCCTAGCCCGGTACAGAGCCAGAAGCCGGCGAAGGAGCTTCTCCTCTTCGTGCTCGTCGCTACCGCCAGGCGCTTCAACCACCTTCAACCCCGCGGAGGCGAGGACCTCTCCGTCAAAGGTCTCTCCCTCCACGGGGGCTCGAGACGAGGACCCCCATGGGACTTGTATAAAAACCCCGTTGGGGGCCTCCAGGTAGACGCCCTGCCCAGCCGTGGAGGCGGAAGGGTCGGCGGCCGGTGCAGCACTTGACGCTCCTGCTGCCTCCGGGCCAGCAGTGTGGTCGCCGGCCCCTTCCCCAGCCGCGGCATCTGCGGGCGGGACGGTCTCTTCAGCGGCAGGCTCGTCGGCTCCAGCCCCTCCCTCGGGAGCAGTGGCGTTGCCGGCGCCGCCGTGCGCGCCCTCCTCGCCGGTGGCCTCCGTTTCCATCCGCTCCGGTGCAGGAGGATCTAGCAGAAGAAAAAGAAAAGAAAAAGTCAAGCAAATATCCAAAAAGACAAGTTCAAGAAGGAAAAGCTACAAGGATTTACCTTCGCGGACTTCTTCGACGACAGGCTCCCTCGCCGGGGAATCCACCCTTGGCGACGGAGTGGTGGCCCCTGCTGGCGGAGGGCCGCCCGCGCCTTCCCTTGGCGGGGTGCTCACCGTTGTCGGGCTGCTCACCCTTGGCGGGGTGCCCGCCTTTGGAGGGGTGCCCGTCCTCGGCGGAGCGTCCTCCCTCGCCGGGGAGTTCACCCTTGGCGGGGAGGGTGGAACGGGCAGCTCTTCGGGGGTGACCTCCGGTTGCTCCTGCGGCTGCGGCTCCACTTCTGCACAAGACAAACAAGACAACAAAATATTAGTACGAGCGATAACCTCAAGAGTGCCCGTCAAGCAGAAAACTCAAAAACCAGACTTACGCTGGGGGCTACGCTGGGGGCTGCTCCTCGGAGCAGCAGGTTGATCCGGCAAGCTTGACGCTGGCACGTCTCCGGTCGCCGCGACGGGCGAGTCGTCTTCAACCTCGACCACAGGGATCTTGGCCCTCTTCGCCATCCGCTGGGCCAGGGTCCTGAAAGCATAACAAGAACAAGATCAGGATCAACAAGGGAAATCAAGACAAAATCAAAGAAATTACAAGTTGCAAGAACTTACTCCTCTTCCTCGTCGTCGGAGCTGAGGGCGGAGAAGTCGAAATCCGCCTGAGGTGCTCCCGCGCGAGGAGCAGGAGGAAAAGGCTCCCTCGGGCGCTTGGTGGTCTCCGGGGCTGTGGGCTGCGAAGACCCAGCCTCCGTCGTCGCCGAGGGCCGAGGAGCAGAAGGGGCGGCCATTCCGCTAGGGGAGGATCCCCCTCCGCTAGGCGCTGGTGCGCGGGGCGTCTCCTGGACGACTTTGCTCGTCCTGGTGGCGCGCGTTGCACGGCGCGCCGGCTGCTGTCGGGGCGCCTGCGGCCTCGCCGCCTCAGCTGCCTTGCGGGGGCGCTTCTTCGTTTGCTGCTTGGGACTTGCCGGTGGCGGGGAGTTCTCTGAGGACGAAGAGGCATCGTCGTCAAGTCCCAGAGATCCACCAGAGTCTTCGTCGGCTTCGGCGTCCTCCTCCTCCTCCCCGGCAGGCCCGCTGGACCCAGCACCATGCCCGGCGGCCCCGCTCCCTCCGGCAACCTCGCTCCCTCCGGCGACCTCGCTCTCTCCGGCGACCTCGCTCGTCCAGGCAAACTTCAGGGTAGGCACCCCGGCAAACTCATCGGGCGGAAGCTTGAGCAGCCTGAGGATTTCAGCCTCCTCTGCTTGGCTCACCGCGTCCGCGGCCTGTGCCTCATCCACAGTGTATCCAAACTCTCCCGCCGCTGCGGCTGCAGCGGCCTCTTCCATCCTGGAAGCAATGTAAGCTATGTCCCGCGCCGTAGTGGCCCGAGTGAGGCCCCTGTTCTCCTCGGTGTTCTTGGGCGTCTCAACCAAGTTGTCGAAGAAGCTCAGCACGGTGTCCGGCGGAGGCTCGATCCAGGTGGGCACGATGCCATGGGAGTCACACGCCGGCATCATCGCGCGCAAGAAATCTCGGGCAGTGCTATTGCACAGCGGCACCACTCCCCGGGAAGGTCTGAACCACTCCGGATGGGCCGGGTCATGCTTGAAGAGCTCTCGGACCATCCCCTTCAACTCCAAAGCAGTGAAGTTATAGTTTAATCCAGGGCGCAGCCTCATGATATCCGCCGCATTGCCAAATTCCCAGGCGGCCCTCATCCTTTCTTGTAGAGGGGTAATGCGGCGACGGAGGAAATCTGCCCCAACCTCTCCGATGGTCAGATTGGCTACCCGGAGACGGATAATCCTGACGAGGGCAATACAGAGCTTGTTGTCCTCCGGGGCCAATTCTCTCCAATTCCTGCCACGCACTATGGCTGTTGTGCGCGGCGCAGTGAAGGTCTCCGGCTTGTCCTCCACCACCCAACACCAATCTGCTCTCCACTCCTCCCACTTGCCGCGGAGTTCTCCCTTCAGGTACGAATCCTTCTTGTTCAGCCTGAAGATCCAGGAGATGCCGCCGGAAAGGGGAGCGCCTGATTCTACTCTAGGCATGAAGAAGTGGCGAAAAAGGGCGACATTTGGATGAATCCCAATATAGTTTTCGCACAGATGTACGAAAACGGCCATCGTAAGGATGGCGTTGGGGGTGAAATCAAGGAGGTGGAGGCTATATGTGTTCATGATATCGCAAAAGAACTCCGAGAACGGAGGGCACAATCCACAGTGGAAAAATGCAGCGAAGAAGAAATACCCGCCGGGGAACATATCTTTGGCGATGGCGGGGAAGACGTGGGTGCGGGGGTGAGCTTTGGTCTCCCTCGCCCAGAACAAATAATATTTGTCCCGCAGCTCCCTCGGACCAAGCCTTGGCGCGAAGACCAAGTTCCTTTTCCGCAGGGCGGCCAGCTTCGCCGCCTGCTCGGACTTCTCCTTCTTGGCCTTGTCGTTCTTGGCCTTGTCGCTCTTGGCCTTGTCGCTCTTTGGAGCCATGGCGGAGGCGGCGAGGGAGGAGGCGAGGAGCTCGACGGCACCGCGGATGCGGAAGACGGCGGAGGAGGGGCGGAGGCAAGAAGCAGCGGAGGTTTTTGGAGAAGACAGGCGCAATGAAGACGAAGGAGGGGAACTGCCCCTGCTTCCTCTGCTTTTAAGGGGGAAGTGGGGGACACTCCGCATTTCCCATTAAAGAACAAGGCCACGATCTCTCCCACGACGCCGCAATCGACGCGTGCCGTTAGGGAGGGATGCGGCGGATACGGGAGGAGATACGGCGTGTCGTGGGCCGCGTGTGCCCGTGCACTGTCTTGGGCCTGGCCCAACAGCGCTCGGCACCGTGTGTGGCCCAGGCCCGGGGGCTCCTGTCGGTGTACTAAGATAGGGGTACCTTAGTACCCCCAACTTGTGCACGGGCAGTAGCAGCTTCCCGCGGCAGGGTTTACCACGTGCTCGCCAAGTACCTTTCGGGTCCTTATGAAGCCATTCAAGAACAAAGTATACAAGACAGAAAGTCAAGACCCCGGCAAGAGGAGCTTGCCGGGAAGTCCGCACCAGGCTCAAGATTGTCACTTAAACGCAAGACCCTGGCAAGAGGAGCTTGCCAGGAAAGCCAAGGAGTGCGTATCTCAAAAGATGCCTCGGCGCACCCTGCGCCCCGGCAGGACCCGGGGAGCGACAAGCTTCCGGGCCCGGCAAGATCAAGACCCCGGCAAGATGCTTGCCGGGGAAGCCTGCGCTGTGTGCCCGCGCTCCAGCTCATCGGCCCACGCGTCACCCTGGGGCCCTTCCAGGGACGCGTGGCGGATGACCGTGCTGCCTGGGGGACACGGTGGCACGCCACAGTGACGAGGCTACCGTCGTGGCGAACGGAGAAGCATGGGCGGGCGCTTTTGGGGTCGACGGCGACGGGCATTTAATGCCCTTGTCCCCCACTGTCAAGGTTAGGTGAAGACCATTGTTCATCCACTGTTCATACACTATTCATGCACTGTTACAACTACCACCAAATTTACACTTTTACCCTCCTCTACGTTGGCACCTGTCGGTGACCCCTTGAGCTATAAAAGGAGGCCCATGCACAACGTAGAAAGGGTTCGAAACCTAGACAACTCTCTCGCTCGGTGTAGCTAGTACTGTAGCTCTTCAAGCTCCCGAGCTCAAGAACTCAATACAACCTAAGGCAGGAGTAGGGTTTTACGCGTCCGCGCGGCCCGAACCTGGGTAAAACTGCCCGCGTGCGTTCCTCGATCTGCTCTCCGTGCTCCCTCCGCTCCCTTACCGCAACGTAGAAGGGGCTCCGGTCCCATAGGTGCTCGTGGTGGACAGTTTCCCCCGACAACCTTCAAGCACTCACCTCCCCGGCAACGGCGCCAGAAAAGAGCTTGATGTCTACTACGCAACCTTCTTCTTGTAGACATTGGTGGGCCTCCAAGAGCAGATGTTTGTAGGACAGTAGCAAATTTCCCTCAAGTGGATGACCTAAGGTTTATCAATCTATGGGAGGCGTCGGATGAAGATGGTCTCTCTCAAACAACCCTGCAACCAAATAACAAAGAGTCTCTTGTGTCCCCAACACACCCAATACAATGGTAAATTGTATAGGTGCACTAGTTCGGCGAAGAGATGGTGATACAAGTGCAATATGGATGGTAGATATAGGTTTTTGTAATATGAAAATATAAAAACACAAGGTAACTAATGATAAAAGTGAGCATAAAAGGTATTGCAATGCTTTGAAACAAGGCATAGGGTTCATACTTTCACTAGGGGAAGTTCTCTCAACAAGGATAACATAGCCGGATCATATAACTATCCGACAAAATGCAACAAAGAATCACTCCAAAGTAACTAATAGCGGTGAATAAACGAAGAGATTATTGTAGGGTACGAAACCACCTCAAAGTTATTCTTTCTGATCGATCTATTCAAGAGTCCGTAGTAAAATAACACGAAACTATTATTTCCGTTCGATCTATCATAGAGTTCGTACTAGAATAAAACCTTAAGATACAAATCAACCATAACAATAATGTCAACTAGATACTCCATTGCCACCTCAAGTATCCGTGGGCATGATTATACGAAACGCATCACACAATCTTAGATTCATCTATTCAACCAACACAAAGTACTTCAAGGAGTGCCCCAAAGTTTGTACCGGTGAGTCAAGACGAAAACGTGTGCCAACCCCTATGCATAGATTCCCAAGGCCACGGAACCCGCAAGTTGATCACCAAAACATACATCAAGTAGATCACGTGATATCCCATTGTCACCACAGATAAGCACATCCAAGACATACATCAAGTGTTCTCAAATCCTTAAAGACTCAATCCGATAAGATAACTTCAAAGGGAAAACTCAATTCATCACAAGAGAGTAGAGTGGGAGAAAACATCTTAAGATCCAACTAAAATAGCAAAGCTTGCGATACATCAAGATTGTGCCATCTCAAGAACATGAGAGAGAGAGAGAGAGAGAGCGAACACATAGCTACTCATACATACTCTCAGCACCGAGGGTAAACTACTCCCCCCTCGTAATGGAGAGCGTCAGGATGGTGAAGATGGCCACTGGAGAGGGATTCCCCCCTCCGACAGGGTGCCAGAACGGGTCTAGATTGGTTTCCGGTGGCAACAGAGGCTTGCAGCAGCGGAACTCCCGATCTAGGTCTGGAGGTTTCCGTATATATAAGAGGTGTTGTAGTCGGGAACAAGTAAGGGGCGTCCACGAGGCGGCCACTAGATAGCGCCCCCCACCCTCGTGGGCAGCCCGGGACTCCCCTGGTCCATCGCCGGTACTCCTTTGGCTTCTTCTGGTCAAAAAACATCCTCCGTTGAGTTTCAGGCCAATTGGGCTCCATTTGGAATTCCTTTTCTGCGATACTCAAAAACAAGGAAAAAACAGAAACTGGCACTGGGCTCTGGGTTAATAGGTTAGTCCCAAAAATCATATAAAAGTGTATATTAAAGCCCATTAAACATACAAAACAGATAATATAATAGCATGGAACAATAATAAATTATAGATACGTTGGAGACGTATCAGTCCTCCTAGCTTACACTCTCGGCGGCTGCTCTAGTGATCTTAGTGTTCTTGTGCTCTGAACATATGCTGCAGCACTCTGATGTATGCCAGAGTGCTCTCGATGACTACTCGGGTGCTCTCACATAGGCGAGCATGATCTCCGCGTACTCAGCCATCCTTGTGACAATGTCTATGACTATATGAGTTCCGTTTCGAGGCATTTCGGCTTCTCCATCTAAATTGCATTAAACAAGTTGACATTTAGATAAAAGAAATTTTTCATGAAAGCAGATTTATGACAATATAAAAGATAGAACTTTCGTGACAACAGTCCATAGTTTTCCTTTGGGTGGACATTTAGCGCACTTAAGTTGGTTCATCTCGTTACTGGTTTCATATATATATGGTGTACACTCATTTACTCACTGTAATTTCGATCGTCCGTGATGGCCGTTCGCCCCCCTCTCCTCTAGCTTTACCAAGTCTTAGAGGAGGAAGAGGGAGAAGAACAACCCCTTACGATAACAGTCGGTTCATCTCTCAAGTGGTTATATATACGTTGTACACTCACTCACTCACTCACTGTATTTTCGACTGTCGGTGATAGCCGTCCTTCATCTTCTCCTCATGCCTTACCAAATTCAGAGAGGAAGAGAAGAAGAAGGACGGCCCCCCTATGACAATAGTTGGTGTCATCCTCTTAGAACAACTCGCATCTTAGTTTGTGGATTAAGAGTGAGTATTATCTAGTAGATGGAAAATATAATCAAGTAGCTTGTCCATAAAAAGCTAAAAACTTACGGAACAATTGGCATGTCCTTTGCTAGAAATTGGACATATTGAGTGCCAGTAATTAAGCGAAATGGAACTTAATCCACATTTCGCGAAAACATTGGCAGTCATTATGAATATCTGCATCATCAAGAAAATATCGTACTATATGTTGATCTGTATATGCAGTACATAGTACTCTAGTGCAAGAAATCAAATTTAAGTCGTTGAATTACAACTACAGTATATCCTATCACAAATCTTAGGTACACTAACGAAATGTTGCTAATGTACAAGTACAATAAATAAGAACAACTATGAACTCCATTAATAGATAGAGGGGAGGTGCGGTCACCGGGGTGGACGGGGACGACGGGAAGGAAGAGGACGACGTGGAGGCGGACGATGAGTTTGATGGGGACGCGATGACATTGCATGTCGAGGAAGGCGCGGGCGACGGTGACAAGGAAGTAGTTGGAGGCGGCATTGGATGGCAAGGCCGAGGAATTCGAGGCAGCGATAGACGGCGCAAGCGATGGTGAAGATTGGGTCCGTGATGCCGTTCGAGGCAGCGGACCGCGACCTCGACGGCGGCGGCGGTGAAGGACGTCACGACGCGACTACGACGAAGCGAGAGAGATACAGAGGGAGAAATGTTTATGTATGGATTGATTAGCTGTGACTGGCTGCGGTTGGGGGTGGAATGGATAAGGTCATGCATAACAGTGACTGGTGGTAGATAGCACCCGCCACAGCGATATTTGAGTGGTAGGTGACAGGGTGACCAAATATAGCTTTGGCGGGCACGTAATAGTACCCGTCATTGCAAACTCTTACAAAATTTGAATCCAGTGAGGGCGGGTCCCTAATATGGCTGTGGCGGTCGGTAGAAACTGTCCACCACTGATTAGCATGGCAACAGTGACAAACCTATGTGGCCGCTACTATTGCTTTTTGCCGATTAAGAAATTAGCAAGCATGTAGGAGTGGCGGGTCCTTACTTATGCCCAACACTTTTATGTGGATAGCCAGTGACGAGCAGTTTATAGAACCCCTCCTACTCATCATGGGCCACCTATAAGCCTTTTTCCCAATAGTGAAACAATATGCAAATGTTGGCTTTTTCTTTGTTTTTCCTCAACCAGCATCAACTGAGACACACATGCAATGCAGACAAAATCGCTACGCGCAACCAAACGTGTCCTATGTGAATGTAAAATCAACCACATTCCTAATACAAAAATAATAAATAGACTACGTTCGCATGCAAAAACGTTAAATAAAATTTGAGCACGTTCACATTCAAAAATGGTAAACCAAAGCGACCACGTTCACATAAATAAAGAGGTGACGCGAATATCAATACTTGCTATTTGACGTGAATGAAATATAAAGAAAGCTATTAAAAAATCGCTGCGGACAAGCACTGCGCCAAAATCCTTACTGTTTCCTTCCCAAAATGCGAATATCAATACTTGCTATTTTTCTCCCAATCCGCTAGTTTATAAGCAGCCTTTTGGCCGGATTGACAAACCATCCCCTCGATCACCTACAATCCATAGGTCTGAGAGAAGCAAGAACTGCGGCGTACGTAGTGGATATCTCAATTTGCAATACACCTGACTATGGCGGCGCTGCAAGCCAAGAAGAAGTCATCATGGTATAGTAATATACTACTTCAACTCATTTTATTGTCTTCTTATTTTATGATAGGAAACGGGCTGATGCATTATTATTTTGCCATCTTCTGAATGAATTTGAGTTGTCTTGCTTGTGAATTTTTCTCTGTACGATGTCTTGAGAAATTCCTCTAGTCCAATTTAGTCCCAACTTTCTTTTCAAGTTCAAGAATTTCCCACACAAAAGAAAGTTCATGCATTTGAAGATTGGAGTTTCAAGCAGTATATTGGACGACGGCACAACTGAGCACTTTAATCATTATTGTGCAAAAAAATAGATGGGCACTCAGATTCATTTTCAGAGTAGATCTATGATTTTGTTTATGAGAAAGTTCAGTTTTTCTTTTCAGAAGAACACTTCATCTATTCAACGCGAGTAATTTGGGTTTGAGTTATTTATAGTTCTATTTGTTGGGTGTTGACATGTACTAATAATACCAAAAAAAGATGTGTTTTATTTGTTCATGATATCTCCTATCGCTCACTTGGTCTATGACTGCAGGGCGCTTCCTAAGGAGACCAATGACAACGATATGCTCGCTTCGCCATCCGCCTTGGAGCTACTGCAGCCGCAGCCTATTTCCATCTTTGATTATACTCTGCTGCCTCCGCTAGCTCCAGAGGAGAATGATCACTCTGTTGCCCTTCTGGTGGCTCAGCCTGCGCCTATTATTTATCGCTTTGATCAACTTTTTGGCTTCAAGGCAACCGTGACGGTCGCCAATGAACCAGGCATCCTTGAGGAATGGGTCAAGAGTGTGTCGAACACCCTCCAAACGGTGGAAATGAAGATTGTGGGTCTAGACAGCGAGTTCACTGACCAAGTTCGTGGTGTGAAGCAGAAGGATCTGCCCCCGGAAATGCAGCAACGCGCCGCCGTACTTCAACTGTGTTTTGCAGATGATTGCTTGGTGTACCACATCGTGCACTCGCCTCGCATACCAGACGAGCTCAACAAATTTCTTGCTCGTGAGGATATCTTCTTTTGTGGAGCGGCAATTGGCAATGACGTAAAAATGCTTCAGCCATACGGCCTCCATATTAAAAAGCCCATTGACCTACAAGAGCGCATTGATATACCAATTACAACTTGCAGTAAACCTACACCGTCGCTATTTGACCTAGCAAATTTTGTGTTGGGAACGAATCTGGAGAAGGGCAAGGAGTGCAAGCAACTGAGGAATTCCGGATGGGCGATTGCTCCATTGAACTTTCAACAAATCAGATATCCTGCGTTCGATGCCCTTATAAGTTTTGAGATAGCTAAAGGGGCAGTAAGCCTTGGCTACATGCGCCTTGATGAATAAGCTTAGGATGATTAAATAAAACTATGGACACATGAGTTATTTTATATGTCTATGTCTAATTTTTTGCGGGTGTATGTATTTTTCATATATATATATATATATGCATGGCTTTTGTAATACCTTTCATAGTAGGCCGAGCACATGCATGTGCATCATCAAAATGTTCTATTGTTTTCTTATATATGTTGTTAAATAAACATTAATTGTATTATGGAAGTCATAATATTATTTCAGTTGTTTTATCCTCGGTAAGAACTCAAACAAATCCTAGAGCAACTTTTTAGATCCGTAACTTTTAGCATGTCGGGATCAGGAACATAACTGTAAAAATAATGTATTGTTGTATGTATTAATAATCTTTTATTTTTGCCTAACTTTAGTTATATGAAATGCTGGGAAATTTGTTTTTGAGTTTTTGTTGATTCCTCTGGCCGGTTCGAGCAATCGTCTATGCGGTTGCAGCACCAAGTGCGTGTTCCCCGGCACCATCGGAGATGTGCGTAGTTTGCAGCACTACCACGTAGGGATCGCAACGCCATGTCTCCTCGTCTCGAGTCGCCGGCCGTCATGGATATGGGTCTCAGAAGGATGGCCTGCTGGTCAAAAAGAATGGAGGTATTGAAAGAAATTTATAGCTGTAGAGAAGAAACGAGGTAGAAGGAAGGGGCTAAGCAGTGTGGTCCCACAGGCACTTGGCACATGCACAGGCGAGAGCCGCAACGACGCGATGCGTTTTAGGAGGCGACCGGTGCTGCGTGTAGCCGGTCGGCGGACTTACAACATTTCCTTTTACAATGCCGTTGCTTTTCCTCTAGCATCAAACACTCAATGCTACTCACGCAGAATTTAAATGTGCGAAATGCCGCTTCAATACCGTATTTTTCTATTCCCTCGTGTTGAGAATCCCGTGAATCAAAAATGGCCCTATCAACTTGAGGTTTGGCCAGACAGAGACCATTAATATTTTGATGTAGATGAAGCGCCTACCCATCAATGGAAATTAAGAATGAGTGCATGCTCATCTGGATGTGGTTCAAGAATTGAATATGTTACGAAATCAAGCATCTTGGTACAGAAAAGCAAGAGAATCATTTCCCTCGCAACGGCATGGATAAGGGATAAGCAAGACAGTTTCTTCAGTTTGCTTGTATGCATGGGCTCTCTTTGCTAGCTACGCCCATGCAACTTTGTAATAAAAACCATCTCCTTCCTTCGTACAAATGAAGGCATCGGTTTGCTTCTCTTAGTCAAAAAGGAAATAATATCCGGTTGGGAAGACCACCTGTATACTATCCTGTTCATCCACAATCGGAGAAGCTCCCGAGTGTATTCCTGGCGCATCTCTCCAAATGGCAGCTGCAGAACCTTTATGCCGATTTTGGAGACAGCACTATCAACTTTTTTTTTGAAGCACTACTCCTATCTTGTCTTGCACATCACCGGGCTAGTTTCGCCCATCAAGCCCATACACTTATTCTAAGACTATTCATACATCCGGAGATGGTGGGTTTCTTTCACGTGGTGATCTATGGGATGTAATACGTGGCCATGTAGGCAGTTTGTTTCAGCTTACGGAGGTGCGGGGTCTCACTAGGTGTGGTGTGATGCAGGTTCGAAAGAAAAAGAATCGCTAGGGTAGAGTACCATGTGCCCCAACACATGGGCGATGCTCGGGGTTCGATGGCTCTACTTGATTGGAGGACGCCATGCAAGTCCCTCTAGGGCCTATTTGGGCAATCGCTCCTAGGCATCATATTGGTCACACCATGTATGGCCTGTTTGATAGGAGATAAGGTGCGAGCTCAATCGCCATGAATGTCGTGTTATTGGCAACGGTGCAAGGAAAATGGCCGGTGGCTGTTGTTAAGTCACCATATTCTCCAAAATGGGAACAGCCAAAGTCTCCTTCATAGCTTCATTCTTTTTCTCGGCGGCGAGTGTTTCACTTGGTATGTTGTGTATTGAACGCAAGCATGGAAGGCATCAAATTTGGTCAGTGTTGTGTGTGTAGTTCTGTCTCATCTTACAGCTGATTGTAGCTTATCAGGGGTGTTGATTACAATGACATGGTCCTAGTTTTTTTTAATCCATGCATCAGTTTTCTCCAAGGAATAAAAAGTCTCGGTTGTTATTTGTGCCTTGGGTAGTTGGGTGGTGCGCACATATTAAAAACAGCCAGTCAAATGGAGCTTATTATACCCGTCCTAGGCAACAACACATTGTCAAAAACAAGTTGAGACATTGAAGATTCACACAACCACAAAAAAACAAAGAAAAAGTGCATGACCCTAAAAAATCACGTTGAAGCTATCAAAGGGACACAACAATGAGAAATAACATCTAAGATTACCCTTGACAACATCTAGACTGCGATTAAAGATTCTCCAAAACCAAGCCTCCAAAAAGGAATGACATGCATGCGCCGTCATCACTGGATCTAACCAGAAAAGCCAGATCAAGGGTTTCTAACTTAAGGTGTGACTTCAAGCAATCTGCAAGCAAATATTTCAACAAGGAGAATGACATCAAAACACCGCATTACGAGGTACAACCAGTCTTGAGACCTGGAACTCGAAAATACCACAAAGCGAAAGTCACCTTGTGTTGTTGCCTCCACTTGTCGGGTCAGCACCTCCATACATCATAGCCTTGAGAGATTTGATGTAGCCAATTATGGTCAGCACCTCCACTTGTCCACGATGGGAAGGTATGTCTCCAGATATAACTAGTCACGCACGCACCTGCTACTTCTCGAGCTTGCGTTGTATTCGCTCGAAGAGGAAAGGGAGATGCAGCACAGTAGCGTAAGTATTTCCCTCCGTTTTTGAGACCAAGGTATCAATCCAGTAGGAGACCACGCGCGAGTCCCTCGCACCTGCACAAACAAATAAAAACTTTGCAGCCAACGCGATAAGGGGTTGTCAATCCCTTTACGGTCACTTACAAAAGTGAGATCTGATAGAGATGATGGTTTATATTTTTGGTATTTTTGTTTATAAGAACAGAAAGTAAAAGCGAAAAAGTAAAGTAGATGTAGATTGATATGTTGAAAATAGACCCAAGGGCCGTAGTGTTCTCTAGTGGCTTCTCTCATGATAGCGATATTTTACGGCGGGTAAACAAATTACTGTCGAGCAATTGATAGAAAAGTGAATAATTATGAGACTATCTAGGCATGATCATTGTATATAGGCATCATGTCCGAGACAAGTAGACCGACTCCTGCCTGAATCTACTACTATTACTCCACACATCGACCGCTATCCAGCATGCATCTAGTGTATTGAGTTCATAAGAACACAGTAACGCCTTAAGCAAGATGACATGATGTAGAGGGATAAACTGAAGCAATATGATATAAACCGCATCTTTTTATCCTCGATGGCAACAATACAATACGTGCCTTGCTGCCCCTACTGTTATTGGGAAAGGACACCGCAAGATTGAACCCAAAGCCAAGCACTTCTCCCATTGCAAGAACTATAGATCTAGTAGGCCAAACCAAACCAATAATTCGAAGAGACTTGCAAGGATATTATGAGCACACATAAAGAGTTCAGAAAAGAACCAAATATTTCTCATAGATAATCTTGATCATAAACTCACAATTCATCGGATCTCGACAAACACACCGAAAAAAAAGATTACATTGAATAGATCTCCTCGAAGACCGAGGAGAACTTTGTATTGAGATCCAGAGAGAGAGAGAAGCCATCTAGATACTAGCTATGGACCCGGAGGTCTGTGGTAAACTACTCACAACTCATGGTGAGGGCGATGGCGATGATGTAGAAGCACTCCGTGATGGATCCCCCCTCCGATGGAGCTTCGGAACAAGCTCCAAGATGGGATCTCATGGGAACAGAAGGTTACGCCTTTGGAACTAGGGTTTTCTCTCCTCTTTTGATGGTTTCGGGGTACGTAGGCTTATATAGGAGGAAGGAGGACACCGGGGTCCTCACGAGGGACCCACGAGGCAGGGGGGCGCGCCCTGGGTAGGGGGGCGCGCCCCCACCCTCGTGGGCATCTCGTGGCCCCTACTCTGTGGTTCTCAACTCTCCCGTGCGTGATTTTCTCCAAAAATATCTCTCACGAAGGTTTCATTCCGGTTGGACTCCGTTTGATATCCCTTTTCTGTAAAACCCTAAAACAGGCAAAAAACAACAATCTGGAGAGGGCCTTTGGGTTAGTAGGTTAGTCCCAAAAATAATATAAAAGTGTATGACAAAGCCCATTAAACATTCAAAACATCATAAATAATAGCATGGAACAATAAAAAATTATAGATACGTTGGAGACGTATCAAGCATCCCCAAGCTTAATTCATGCTCGTCCTCGAGTAGGTAAATGATAAAAACAGAATTTTTGATGTGGAATGCTAACCAACGTAGTTTTTCAATGTAATTCTCTTAATTGTGGCATGAATGTTTAGATCTAAAAGATTCAAGATAAAAGTTTATATTGACATAACAAATAATAATACTTCAAGCGTACTAACGAAGCAATCATGTCTTCTCAAAATACTATGGCTAAAAAAAGTTATCCCTAGAAAATCATATAGTCTGGCTATGCTCCCTCTTCATCACACAAAATATTCATATCATGCACAACCCCGATTTCAGCCAAGCACTTGTTTTCATACTCTATTCTTTCAAACCTTTCAACTTTCACGCAATACATGAGCGTGAGCCATGCACATAGCACTATGGGTGGAATAGAGAGGGGGTTGTGGAGAAGACAAAAAGTAGGGAGATAGTCTCACATCAACTAGGCGTATCAACGGGCTATGGAGATGCCCATCAATAGATATCAGTGTGAGTGAGTAGGGATTGCCATGCAACGGATGCACTAGAGCTAAAAATGTAAGAAAGCTCAACAAAAGAAACTAGTGGGTGTGCATCCCACTTGCTTGCTCACGAAGACCTAGGGCATTTGAGGAAGCCAATCGTTGGAATATATAAGCCAAGTTCTATAACAAAAAATTCCCACTAGTATATAAAGTGACTAAGCATGAGACTCTCTACAATGAAGAACATGGTGCTACTTTTAAGCACAAGTGTGGAAAAAAGATAGTTGCAATTGTCCCCCTTTTTTTGGGCCTTTCTTTTTTTCTTTGGCCTTTTTTTGTTTGTGGAGGGGCTTTATTGATTTAGCCTTTCCTCCCATGGGACAATGCTCTAATAATGATGATCATCACACTTTCATTACAACTCGATACTACAACAAAGTATGACTCTATATATGAATGCCTCCAGCGGTGTACCGGGATGTGCAATGAAACAAGAGTGACATGTATGAAAAATTATGCATGGTGGCTTTGCCACAAATACGATGTCAACTACATGATCATGCATGGCAATATGACAATATGAAGCGTGTCATATGAACGGAACGGTGGAATGTTGCACAACAATATATCTCGGAATGGCTATGGAAATGCCATGATAGGTAGGTATGGTGGCTGTTTTGAGGAATATATATGGTGGCTATTTTGAGGAAGGATATATAGTGGCCGTATGGTACCGGCGAAAGTTGCGCGATACAAGAGAGGCTAGGAACGGTGGAAGGGTGAGAGTGCGTATAATCCATGGACTCAACATTAGTCATAAGAACTCATATACTTATTGCAAAAATTTACGAGTCATCAAAACAAAGCAATCAACGCATGCTCCTAGGGGGGAGGTTGGTAGGAGTTAACCATCGCGCCCCCCCCCCCCCCCCCCCC
>LR738714.1:862163754-862187584 GCA_902687465.1 Secale cereale | reverse complement strand
CCCCCCCCCCGACCTCCACACAAAGGTTGACACTTTAGAAATACCTCATGCTCTAACTTCGTCACATAGCGGTTCACCATACGTGCATGCTACGGGAATCACTAACCTTAACACAAGCATCCCCAAGCTTAATTCCTGCTCGTCCTCGAGTAGGTAAATGATAAAAACAGAATTTTTGATGTGGAATGCTACCTAACATAATTTTCAATGTAATTTTCTTTATTGTGGCATGAATGTTCAGATCCAAAAGATTCAAGACAAAAGTTTATATTGACATAAGAATAATAATACTTCAAGCACACTAATAAAACAATTATGTCTTCTCAAAATAACATGGCCAAAGAAATTTCATCCCTACAAAATCTTATAGTTTGGCTATGCTCCATTTTCGTCACACAAAATATTCAAATCATGCACAACCCCGGTTTCGGCCAAGCAATTGTTTTATACTTTAATTTTTTCAAACATTTTCAACTTTCACGCAATACATGAGCGTGAGCCATGGATATAGCACTATTGGTGGAATAGAGTGGTGGTTCTGGAGAAGACAAAAATGAAGAAGATGGTCTCACATCAACTAGGCGTATCAATGGGCTATGGAGATGCCCATCAATAGATATCAATGTGAGTGAGTAGGGATTGACATGCAACAGATGCACTAGAGCAATAAATGTATGAAAGCTCAACAAAAGAAACTAAGTGGGTGTGCATCCAACTTGCTTGCTCACGAAGACCTAGGGCATTTGAGGAAGCCCATCGTTGGAATATACAAGCCAAGTTCTATAATGAAAATTCCCACTAGTATATGAAAGTGACAAAACAAGAGACTCTCTATCATGAAGATCATGGTGCTACTTTGAAGCACAAGTGTGGAAGAAGATAGTAGCATTGTCCCTTTCTTTCTTTTCTTTTCTTCTTTTTTTCTTTTTTTTTCTTTTTTTTTCCTTTTTTTGGGCCTTTCTTTTTTTCTTTGGGCTTTCTTCTTCTTTTTTTCTTTGGGCAATGCTCTAATAATGATGATCATCACACTTCTATTGATTTACAACTCAAAGATTACAAATCGATACTAGAACAAAGTATGACTCTACATGAATGCCTCCGGCGGTGTACCAGGATGTGCAATGAATCACGAGTGACATGTATGAAAACTTATGCATGGTGGCCTAGCCACAGATACGATGTCAACTACATGATCATGCATGGCCATATGACAATGATGAAGCGTGTCATATGAACGGAACCGGGGAAAGTTGCATGGCAATATATCTCGGAATGGCTATGAAAATGCCATAATAGGTAGGTATAGTGGCTGTTTTGAGGAAGGTATATGGTGGGTGTATGGTACCGGCGAAAGTTGTGAGGTACAAGAGAGGCTAGCAATGGTGGAAGGGTGAGAGTGCGTATAATCCATGGACTCAATATTAGTCATAAAGAACTCACATACTTATTGCAAAAATGTACAAGTCGTCAAAACAAAGTACTACACGCATGCTCCTAAGGGAAGGGTTTGTAGGAGTTAACCATCGCGCGATCCTGACTGCCACACAAAGGATGACAATCAGTGAAATACCTCATGCTTCAAATTTGTCACACAGCGGTTACCATACGTGCATGCTACGAGACTTGCAAACCTCAACACAAGTATTTCTCAAATTCACAATTACTCTAGTAGCATGACTCTAATATCACCATCCTCATATCTCAAAACAATCATCAAGCATCAAACTTCTCATAATATTCAATGCACTTTATATGAATGTTTTTATTATATCCCTCTTGGATGCCCATCATATTAGGACTGAATTCATAACCTAAGAAAATTACCATGCTGTTCTAAAAGATTCACAAAATAATATAAGTGAAGCATGAGAGTTCATCTATTTCTTCAAAATAAAACCACCACCGTGCTCTAAAATATATAAGTGAAGCACTAGAGCAAATGACAAACTACTCCAAAAGATATAAGTGAAGATCAATGAGTAGTTGAATAATTATGTAACTATGTGAAGACTCTCTAACATTTAATAATTTCAGATCTTGGGATATTATTCAAACATCAATCAAAACAAAATAAAATAAATTGACGCTCCTAGCAAAATACATATCATGTGGTGAATAAAAATATAGCCTCAAGTAAAGTTACCGATAGACGAAGACGAAAGAGGGGATGCCTTCCCGGGGCATCCCCAAGCTTAGGATCTTGGTTGTCCTTGAATATTACCTTGTGTTGCCTTGGGCATCCCCAAGCTTAGGCTCTTGCCACTCCTTATTTCATAGTCCACCGAATCTTTACCCAAAATTTGAAAACTTCACAACACAAAACTCAACAGAAAACTCGTAAGCATCGTTAGTATAAGAAAATAAAATCACCATTTAGGTACTGTTGTGAACTCATTATAAATTCATATTGGTGTAATATCTACTCTATTCAAACATTACTATGGTTCATACCCACCTATACTACTCATAGATTTCAAAATAAGCAAACAACACACGAAAAACAGAATCTGTCGAAAATAGAACAGTTTGTAGCAATCTGTAACTTTCGACTACTTCTGTAACTCTAAAAATTATGAAATAAATTTGTCGACATGAGGAATTTGTCTATTAATCATCTGCAAAAGGAATCAACTCAAAAGCTCTCTTTTGTAAAAAAAATGGCAGCTAATCTCGTGAGCGCAAAGTTTCTGTTTTTTACAGCAAGATCACATTAACATTCTCCCAAGTCATCCCCAAGGTTCTACTTGGCACTTTATTGAACCAAAATCTATAAAACATGATTAATACAATACCTTAATCATGTGAACACACAAAAACAGTAGGGTTAAATATTGGGTTGTCTCCCAACAAACGCTTTTCTTTAATGCCTTTTAGCTAGGCATGATGATGACAATGATGCTCACATAAAAGATGAGAATTGAAACATAGCGGGAGTATCGTGAAGCATATGACTAACACATTTAAGCCTAACCCACTTCCTATGGATGTGGATTTTGTGAGCAAACAACTTATGGAAATGATAATCAACTAGCATAGGAAGGGAAAACGAGCATCGTTGGTTATTAGAAGCATCCCAAAAGCGTTCGGGTCGAAATATGGCTTTCAAATTAAGTTCCGAAATAGTACTCCAAGATTTTAAGCACATAGAGAGGAAAGTTGATATTATTGCAATATTTGGAAGCATGTGATCCACTCTCATAATAATTTTAAGTAGCATCATTAATGAATTCAACCATATAACCAGCACATACAGCATTCTTTTCATGATCTACTTGCATAGAAATTTTACTACTGTCCACATAAGCAAAATTCTTCTCATTCATAGTAGTGGGAGAAAACTCAAAAAAATAACTATCATGTGAAGCATAATCCAATTGAAAATTAAAATCACGATGGCAAGTTTCATGGTTATCTTTATTTTTTATAGCATACATGTCATCACAATAATCATCATAAATAGGAGGCATGCTTTCATCATAATAAATTTGCTCATCAAAACTTGGGGGACTAAACATATCATCATCAAGCTTGTGGCTTTGCATATCATTAGCATTATGGGTATTCAAAGAATTCATACTAACAACATTCCAATCATGCTCATCATTCACATATTTTATGCCAAACATTCTATGTAATTCTTCTTCTAGTACTTGAGCACAGTTTTCCTTCCCATCATTTTCACGAAAGATATTAAAAAGATGAAGCATATGAGGCAACCTTAACACCATTTTTGTAGTTTTCTTTTATAAACTAAACTAGTGATAAAACGAGAAACTAAAAGATTTGATTGCAAGATCTAAAGATATACCTTCAAGCACTCACCTCCCCGGCAACGGCGCCAGAAAAGAGCTTGATGTCTACTACGCAACCTTCTTCTTGTAGACATTGGTGGGCATCCAAGAGCAGATGTTCGTAGGACAGTAGCAAATTTCCCTCAAGTGGATGACCTAAGGTTTATCAATCTATGGGAGGCGTAGGATGAAGATGGTCTCTCTCAAACAACCCTCCAACCAAATAACAAAGAGTCTCTTGTGTCCCCAACACACCCAATACAATGGTAAATTGTATAGGTGCACTAGTTCGGCGAAGAGATGGTGATACAAGTGCAATATGGATGGTAGATATAGGTTTTTGTAATATGAAAATATAAAAACAGCTAGGTAACAAATGATAAAAGTGAGCATAAACGGTATTGCAATGCTTTGAAACAAGGCCTAGGGTTCATACTTTCACTAGTGGAAGTTCTCTCAACAAAAATAACATAGCCGGATCATATAACTATCCATCAACATGTAACAAAGAGTCACGCCAAAGTAACTAATAGCGGAGAACAAACGAAGAGATTATTGTAGGGTACGAAACCACCTCAAAGTTATTCTTTCTGATCGATCTATTCAAGAGTCCCAAGTAAAATAACACGAAACTATTCTTTCCGTTCGATCTATCATAGAGTTCGTACTAGAATAAAACCTTAAGATACAAATCAACCAAAACCCTAATGTCAACTAGATACTCCATTGTCACCTCAAGTATCCGTGGGCATGATTATACGATATGCATCACACAATCTCAGATTCATCTATTCAACCAACACAAAGTACTTCAAAGAGTGCCCCAAAGTTTCTATCGGAGAGTCAAGACGAAAACGTGTGCCAACCCCTATGAATAGATTCCCAAGGTCACGGAACCCGCAAGTTGATCACCAAAACATACATCAAGTAGATCACGTGATATCCCATTGTCACCACAGATAAGCACATGCAAGACATACATCAAGTGTTCTCAAATCCTTAAAGACTCAATCCGATAATATAACTTCAAAGGGAAAACTCAATTCATCACAAGAGAGTAGAGGGGGAGAAAACAACTTAAGATCCAACTAAAATAGCAAAGCTCGCAATACATCAAGATTGTGCCATCTCAAAAACACGAGAAAGAGAGAGAGAGAGAGAGAGAGAGAGAGAGAGAGAGAGAGAGCGAACACATAGCTACTGATACATACTCTCAGCACCGAGGGTGAACTACTCCCCCCTCGTAATGGAGAGCGTCAGGATGGTGAAGATGGCCACTGGAGAGGGATTTCCCCCTCCGACAGGGTGCCAGAATGGGTCTAGATTGGTTTTCGGTGGCAACAGAGAATTGCAGCGGCGGAACTCCCGATCTTGGTCTGGAGGTTTCCGTATATATAAGAGGTGTTGTAGTCGGCAACAAGTAAGGGGGGTCCACGAGGCGGCCACGAGATAGCGCCCCCCACCCTTGTGGGCAGCCCGGGACTCCCCTGGTCCATCTCCGATACTCCTTGGGCTTCTTCTGGTCAAAAAACATCCTCCGTTGAGTTTCAGGCCAATTGGGCTCTGTTTGGAATTCCTTTTCTGCAATACTCAAAAACAAGGGAAAAAACAGAAACTGGCACTGGGCTCTGGGTTAATAGGTTAGTCCCAAAAATCATATAAAAGTGTATATTAAAGCCCATTAAACATACAAAACAGATAATATAATAGCATGGAACAATAAAAAATTATAGATACGTTGGAGACGTATCAGTCCTCCCAGCTTACACTCTCGGCGGCTGCTTTAGTGATCTTAGTGTTCTTGTGCTCTGAACATATGCTGCAGCACTCTGATGTATGCCAGAGTGCTCTCGATGACTACTCGGGTGCTCTCACATAGGCGAGCATGATATCCGCGTACTCAGCCATCCTTGTGACAATGTCTATGACTACAGGAGTTCCGTTTCGAGGCATTTCGGCTTCTCCATCTAAATCGCATTAAACAAGTTGACATTTAGATAAAAGAAATTTTACATGAAAGCAGATTTATGACAATATAAAAGATAGAACTTTTGTGACAACAGTCCATAGTTTTCCTTTGGGTGGACATTTAGCGCACTTCAGTTGGTTCATCTCGTTACTGGTTTCATATATATATATATGGTGTACACTCATTTACTCACTGTAATTTCGATAGTCGGTGATGGCCGTTCGCCCCCCTCTCCTCTAGCTTTACCAAGTCTTAGAGGAGGAAGAGGGAGAAGAACAACCCCTTACGATAACAGTCGGTTCATCTCTCAAGTGGTTATATATATGTTGTACACTCACTCACTCACTCACTGTATTTTCGACTGTCGGTGATAGCCGTCCTTCATCTTCTCCTCATGCCTTACCAAAGTCTGAGAGGAAGAGAAGAAGAAGGACGCCCCCCCTATGACAATACTTGGTGTCATCCTCTTAGAACAAGTCGCATCTCAGTTTGTGGATTAAGAGTGAGTATTATCCAGCAGATGGAAAATATAATCAAGTAGCTTGTCCATAAAAAGATAAAAACTTACGGAACAATTGGCATGTCCTTTGCTAGAAATTGGACATATTGAGTGCCAGTAATTAAGCGAAATGGAACTTAATCCACATTTCGCGAAAACATTGGCAGTCATTATGAATATCTGCATCATGAAGAAAATATCGTACTATATGTTGATCTGTATATGCAGTACATAGTACTCTAGTGCAAGAAATCAAATTTAAGTCGTTGAATTACAACTACAGTACATCCTATAACAAATCTTAGGTACACTAAGGAAATGTTGCTAATGTACAAGTACAATAAATAAGAACAACTATGATCTCCATTAATAGAGAGAGGGGAGGTGCGGTCACCGGGGTGGACGGGGACAACGAGAAGGAAGAGGACGAGGTGGAGGCGGACGATGAGTTTGATGGGGACACGATGACATTGCATGTCGAGGAAGGAGCGGGCGACGGTGACAAGGAAGTAGTTGGAGGCGGCATTGGATGGCAAGGCCGAGGAATTCGAGGCAGCGATAGACGGCGCAAGCGATGGTGAAGATTGGGTCCGTGATGCCGTTCGAGGCAGCGGACCATGACCTCGACGGCGGCGGCGGCGAAGGACGTCACGACGCGACTACGGCGAAGCGAGAGAGATACAGAGGGAGAAATGTTTATGTATGGATGGATTAGCTGTGATTGGCTGCGGTTGGGGGTGGAGTGGATAAGGTCATGCATAAGAGTGACTGGTGGTAGATAGCACCCGCCACAGCGATATTTGAGTGGTAGGTGGCAGGGAGACCAAATATAGCTTTGGCGGGCACGTAATAGTACCCGTCATTGCAAACTCTTACAAAATTTGAATCCAGTGAGGGCGGATCCCTAATATGGCTGTGGCGGTCGGTAGAAACTGTCCACCACTGATTAGCATGGCAACTGTGACAAACCTATGTGGCCGCTACTATTGCTTTTTGCCGATTAAGAAATTAGCAAGCATGTAGGAGTGGCAGGTCCTTACTTATGCCCAACACTTTTATGTGGATAGCCACTGAAACAATATGCAAATGTTGGGTTTTTCTTTGTTTTTCCTCAACCAGCATCAACTGAGACACACATGCAATGCAGACAAAATCGCTAAGGGCAACCAAACATGTCCTATGTGAATGTAAAATCAACCACATTCCTAATACAAAAATAATAAATAGACTACGTTCGCATGCAAAAACGTTAAATAAAATTTGAGCACGTTCACATTCAAAAATGGTAAACCAAAGCGACCACGTTCACATAAAGAAAGAGGTGACGCGAATATCAATACTTGCTATTTGACGTGAATGAAATATAAAGAAAGCTATTAAAAAATCGCTGCAGACAAGCACTGCGCCAAAATCCTTACTGTTTCCTTCCCAAAATGTGAATATCAATACTTGCTATTTTTCTCCCAATCGGCTAGTTTATAAGCAGCCTTTTGGCCGGATTGACAAACCATCCCCTCGATCACCTACAATCCATAGGTCTGAGAGAAGCAACAACTGCGGCGTGCATAGTGGATATCTCAATTTGCAATACACCTGACTATGGCGGCGCTGCAAGCCAAGACGAAGTCATCATGGTATAGTAATATAATACTTCAACTCATTTTATTGTCTTCTTATTTTTTGATAGGAAACGGGCTGATGCATTATTATTTTGCCATCTTCTGAATGAATTTGAGTTGTCTTGCTTGTGAATTTTTCTCTGTACGGTGTCTTGAGAAATTCCTCTAGTCCAATTTAGTCCCAACTTTCTTTTGAAGTTCATGAATTTCCCACACAAAAGAAAGTTCATGCATTTGAAGATTGGAGTTTCAAGCAGTATATTGCACGACTGCACTACTGAGCACTTTAATCCTTATTGTGCAAAAAAAATAGATGGGCACTCAGATTCATTTTCAGAGTAGATCTATGATTTTGTTTATGAGAAAGTTCAGTTTTTCTTTTCAGAAGAACACTTCATCTATTAAACGCGAGTAATTTGGGTTTGAGTTATTTATAGTTCTACTTGTTGGATGTTGACATGTACTAATAATACCAAAAAAGATGTGTTTTATTTGTTCATGATATCTCCTATAGCTCACTTCGTCTATGACTGCAGGGCGCTTCCTAAGGAGACCAATGACAACGATATGCTCGCTTCGCCATCCGCCTTGGAGCTACTGCAGCCGCAGCCTATTTCCATCTTTGATTATACTCTGCTGCCTCCGCTAGCTCCAGAGGAGAATGATCACTCTGCTGCCCTTCTGGTGGCTCAGCCTGCGCCTATTATTTATCGCTTTGATCAACTTTTTGGCTTCAAGGCAACCGTGACGGTCGCCAATGAACCAGGCATCGTTGAGGAATGGGTCAAGAGTGTGTCGAACTCCCTCCAAACGGTGGAAATGAAGATTGTGGGTCTAGACAGCGAGTTCACTGACCAAGTTCATGGTGTGAAGCAGAAGGATCTGCCCCCGGAAATGCAGCAACGCGCCGCCGTACTTCAACTGTGTTTTGCAGATGATTGCTTGGTGTACCACATCGTGCACTCGCCTCGCATACCAGACGAGCTCAACAAATTTCTTGCTCGTGAGGATATCTTCTTTTGTGGAGCGGCAATTGGCAATGACGTAAAAATGCTTCAGCCATACGGCCTCCATATTAAAAAGCCCATTAACCTACAAGAGCGCATTGATATACCAATTACAACTTGCAGTAAACCTACACCGTCGCTATTTGACCTAGCAAATTTTGTGTTGGGAACGAATCTGGAGAAGGGCAAGGAGTGCAAGCAACTGAGGAATTCCGGATGGGCGATTGCTCCATTGAACTTTCAACAAATCAGATATGCTGCGTTCGATGCCCTTATAAGTTTTGAGATAGCTAAAGGGGCAGTAAGCCTTGGCTACATGCGCCTTGATGAATAAGCTTAGGATGATTAAATAAAACTATGGACAGATGAGTTATTTTATATGTCTAAGTCTAATTTTTTGCGGGTGTATGTATTTTTCATCAAAGTGTTCTATTGTTTTCTTATATATGTTGTTAAATAAACATTAATTGTATTATGGAAGTCATAATATTATTTCAGTTGTTTTAGCCTCGGTAAGAACTCAAACATTTCCTAGAGCAACTTTTCAGATCCGTAACTTTTAGCATGTCGGGATCAGGAACATAACTGTAAAAATAATGTATTGTTGTATGTATTAATAATCTTTTATTTTTGCCTAACTTTAGTTATATGAAATGCTGGGAAATTTGTTTTTGAGTTTTTGTTGATTCCTCTGGCCGGTTCGAGCAATCGTCTATGCGGTTGCAGCACCAACTGCGTGTTCCCCGGCACCATCGGAGATGTGCGGAGTTTGCAGCACTACCACACAGGTATCGCAACGCCATGTCTCCTCGTCACGAGTCGCCGGCCGTCATGGATATGGGTCTCAGAAGGATGGGCTGCTGGCCAAAAAGAATGGAGGTATTGAAAGAAATTTATAGCTGTAGAGAAGAAACGAGGTAGAAGGAAGGGGCTAAGCAGTGTGGTCCCACAGGCACTTGGCACATGCACAGGCGAGAGCCGCAACGACGCGATGCGTTTTAGGAGGCGACCGGTGCTGCGTGTAGCCGGTCGGCCGACTTACAACATTTCCTTTTACAATGCCGTTGCTTTTCCTCTAGCATCAAACACTCAATGCTAATCACGCAGAATTTAAATGTGCGAAATGCCGCTTCAATACCGTATTTTTCTATTCCCTCGTGTTGAGAATCCCGTGAATAAAAAATGGCCCTATCAACTTGAGGTTTGGCCAGACAGAGACCATTAATATTTTGATGTAGATGAAGCGCCTACCCATCAATGGAAATTAAGAATGAGTCCATGCTCATCTGGATGTGGTTCAAGAATTGAATATGTTACAAAATCAAGCATCTTGGTACAGGAAAGCAAGAGAATCATTTCCCTCGCAACGGCATGGATAAGGGATAAGCAAGACAGTTTCTTCAGTTTGCTTGTATGCATGGGCTCTCTTTGCTAGCTACGCCCATGCAACTTTGTAATAAAAACCATCTCCTTCCTTCTTACAAATGAAGGCATCGGTTTGCTGCTCTTAGTCAAAAAGGAAATAATATCCGGTTGGGAAGAGCACCTGTATACTATCCTGTTCATCCACAATCGGAGAAGCTCCCGAGTGTCTTCCTGACACATCTCTCCAAATGGCAGCTGCAGAACCTTTATGCCGATTTTGGAGACAGCACTTACACTTATTGTCTTGCACATCACCGGGCTAGTTTCGCCCATCAAACCCATACACTTATTCTAAGACTATTCATACATCCCGAGATGGTGGGTTTCTTTCACGTGGTGATCTATGGGATGTAATACGTGGCCATGTAGGCGGTTTGTTTCAGCTTACGGAGGTGCGGGGTCTCACTAGGTGTGGTGTGATGCAGGTTCGAAAGAAAAAAAAATCGCTAGGGTAGAGTACCATGTGCCCCAACGCATGGGCGATGCTAGGGGTTCGATGGCTCTACTTGATTGGAGGACGCCATGCAAGTCCCTCTAAGGCCTATTTGGGAAATCGCTCCTAGGCATCATTTTGGTCACACCATGTATGGCCTGTTTGATGGGAGATAAGGTGCGAGCTCAATCACCATGATTGTCGTGTTATTGGCAACGGTGCAAGGAAAATGGCTGGTGGCTGTTGTTAAGTCACCGTATTCTCCAAAATGGGAACAGCCAAAGTCTACTGCAGAGCTTCATTCTTTTTCTCGGCGGCGAGTGTTTCACTTGGTATGTTGTGTATTGAACGCAAGCATGGAAGGCATCAAATTTGGTCAGGGTTGTGTGTGTAGTTCTGTCTCATCTTACAGCTGATTGTAGCTTATCAGGGGTGTTTATTACAATGACATGGTCCTAGTTTTTTTAATCCATGCATCTGTTTTCTCCAAGGAATAAAAAGTCTCGGTTGTTTGTTGTGCCTTGGGTAGTTGGGTGGTGCGCACATATTAAAAACAGCCAGTCAAATGGAGCTTATTATACCCGTCCTAGGCAACAACACATTGTCAAAAAAAAGTTGAGACATTGAAGAAATAACATCTAAGATTACCCTTGACAACATCTAGACTGCGATTAAATATTCTCCAAAAGCAAGCCTCCAAAAAGGAATGACATGCATGCGCCGTCATCACTAGATCTAACCAGAAAAGCCAGATCAAGGGTTTCTAACTTAAGGTGTGACTTCAAGCAATCTCCAAGCAAATATTTCAACAAGGAGAATGACATCAAAACACCGCATTACGAGGTACAACCAGTCTTGAGACCTGGAACTCGAAAATACCACAAAACGAAAATCACCTTGTGTTGTTGCCTCCACTTGTCAGGTCAGCACCTCCATACATCATAGCCTTGAGAGATTTGATGTAGCCAATTATGGTGAGCACCTCCACTTGTCCATGATGGGAAGGTATGCCTCCAGATATAGCTAGTCACGCACGCACCTGCTACTTCTCGAGCTTGCGTTGTATTCCCTCAAAGAGGAAAGGGAGATGCAGCACAGTAGCGTAAGTATTTCCCTCGGTTTTTGAGAACCAAGGTATCAATCCAGTAGGAAACCACGCGCGAGTCCCTCGCACCTGCACAAACAAATAAGAACTTTGCAGCCAACGCGATAAGGGGTTGTCAATCCCTTTACGGTCACTTACGGAAGTGAGATCTGATAGAGATGATGGTTTATATTTTTGGTTTTTTTGTTTATAAGAACAGAAAGGAAAAGCGAAAAAGTAAAGTAGATGTAGATTGATATGTTGAAAAGAGACCCGAGGGCCGTAGTGTTCTCTAGTGGCTTCTCTCATGATAGCGATATTTTACGGCGGGTAAACAAATTACTATCGAGGAATTGATAGAAAAGTGAATAATTATGAGACTATATAGGCATGATCATTGTATATAGGCATCACGTCCGAGACAAGTAGACCGACTCCTGCCTGAATCTACAACTATTACTCCACACATCGACCACTATCCAGCATGCATCTAATGTATTGAGTTCATAAGAACAGAGTAACGCCTTAAGCAAGATGACATGATGTAGAGGGCCGGGATAAACTCAAGCAATATGATATAAACCCCATCTTTTTATCCTCGATGGCAACAATACAATACGTGCCTTGCTGCCCCTACTGTCACTGGGAAAGGACACCGCAAGATTGAACCCAAAGCCAAGCACTTCTCCCATTGCAAGAACTATAGATCTAGTAGGCCAAACCAAACCAATAATTCGAAGAGACTTGCAAGGATATTATGAGCACACATAAAGAGTTCAGAAAAGAACCAAATATTTCTCATAGATAATCTTGATCATAAACTCACAATTCATCGGATCTCGACAAACACACCGAAAAAAAGATTACATCGAATAGATCTCCTCGAAGACCGAGGAGAACTTTGTATTGAGATCCAGAAAGAGAGAGAAGCCATCTAGATACTAGCTATGGACCCGAAGGTCTGTGGTAAACTACTCACAACTCATGCTGAGGGCGATGATGATGATGTAGAAGCACTCCGTGATGGATCCCCCCTCCGACGGAGCTTCGGAACAAGCTCCAAGATGGGATCTCATGGGAACAGAAGGTTACGGCGGTGGAACTAGGGTTTTCTCTCCTCTTCTGATGGTTTCGGGGTACGTAGGCTTATATAGGAGGAAGGAGGACACCGGGGTCCTCACGAGGGACCCACGAGGCAGGGGGGCACGCCCTGGGTAGGGGGTCGTGCCCCCACCCTCGTGGGCACCTCGTGGCCCCTACTCCGTGGTTCTCAAGTCTCCCGTGCGTGATTTTCTCCAAAAATATCTCTCACGAAGGTTTCATTCCGTTTGGACTCCGTTTGATATCCCTTTTCTGTAAAACCCTAAAACAGGCAAAAAACAACAATCTGGACTAGGCCTTTGGGTTAGTAGGTTAGTCCCAAAAATAATATAAAAGTGTATGACAAAGCCCATTAAACATTCAAAAAATCATAAATAATAGCATGGAACAATAAAAAATTATAGATACGTTGGAGACGTATCAAGCATCCCCAAGCTTAATTCATTTTCGTCCTCGAGTAGGTAAATGATAAAAACAGAATTTTTGATGTGGAATGCTAACCAATGTAGTTTTTCAATGTAATTCTCTTAATTATGGCATGAATGTTTATATCTAAAAGATTCAAGATAAAAGTTTATATTGACATAACAAATAATAATACTTCAAGCGTACTAACAAAGCAATCATGTCTTCTCAAAATACTATGGCTAAAGAAAGTTATCCCTAGAAAATCATATAGTCTGGCTATGCTCCCTCTTCATCACACAAAATATTCATATCATGCACAACCCCGATTTCAGCCAAGCACTTGTTTTCATACTCTACTCTTTCAAACCTTTCAACTTTCACGCAATACATGAGCGTGAGCCATGGACATAGCACTATGGGTGGAATAGAGAGGGGGTTGTGTAGAAGACAAAAAGTAGGGAGATAGTCTCACATCAACTAGGCGTATCAACGGGCTATGGAGATGCCCATCAATAGATATCAGTGTGAGTGAGTAGGGATTGCCATGCAACAGATGCACTAGAGCTAAAAATGTATGAAAGCTCAACAAAAGAAACTAGTGGGTGTGCATCCCACTTGCTTGCTCACGAAGACCAAGGGCATTTGAGGAAGCCCATCGTTGGAATATATAAGCCAAGTTCTATAACGAAAAATTCCCACTAGTATATAAAGTGACTAAGCATGAGACTCTCTACCATGAAGAACATGGTGCTACTTTGAAGCACAAGTGTGGAAAAAAGATAGTAGCAATTGTCCCCCTTTTTTTGGGCCTTTCTTTTTTTCTTTGGCCTTTTTTTGTGTTTGGAGGGGCTTTATTGATTTAGCCTTTCCTCCCATGGGACAATGCTCTAATAATGATGAACATCACACTTTCATTACAACTCGATACTACAACAAAGTATGACTCTATATATGAATGACTCCGGCGGTGTACCGGGATGTGCAATGAAACAAGAGTGAAATGTATGAAAAATTAATAAATTATGCATGGTGGCTTTGCCACAAATACGATGTCAACTACATGATCATGCATGTTAATATGACAATATGAAGCGTGTCTTATGAACGGAACGGTGGAATGTTGCACAGCAATATATCTCGGAATGGCTATGGAAATGCCATGATAGGTAGGTATGGTGGCTGTTTTGAGGAATATATATGGTGGCTATTTTGAGGAAGGATATATAGTGGGCGTATGGTACCGGCGAAAGTTGCGCGATACAAGAGAGGCTAGGAACGGTGGAAGGGTGAGAGTGCTTATAATCCATGGACTCAACATTAGTCATAAGAACTCATATACTTATTGCAAAAATTTACGAGTCATCAAAACAAAGCAATCAACGCATGCTTCTAGGGGAGAGGTTGGTAGGAGTTAACCATCGCGCGCCCCCGACCTCCACACAAAGGTTGACACTTTACAAATACCTCATGCGCTAACTTCGTCACATAGCGGTTCACCATACGTGCATGCTACGGGAATCACTAACCTTAACACAAGCATCCCCAAGCTTAATTCCTGCTCGTCCTCGAGTAGGTAAATGATAAAAACAGAATTTTTGATGTGGAATGCTACCTAACATAATTTTCAGTGTAATTTTATTTATTGTGGCATGAATGTTCAGATCCAAAAGATTCAAGACAAAAGTTTATATTGACATAAGAATAATAATACTTCAAGCACACTAACAAAGCAATTATGTCTTCTCAAAATAACATGGCCAAAGAAAGTTCATCCCTACAAAATCATATAGTTTGGCTATGCTCCATTTTCGTCACACAAAATATTCAAATCATGCACAACCCCGGTTTCGGCCAAGGAATTGTTTTATACTTTAAATTTTTCAAACATTTTCAACTTTCACACAATACATGAGCGTGAGCCATGGATATAGCACTATTAGTGGAATAGAGTGGTGGTTTCGGAGAAGACAAAAATGAAGAAGATGGTCTCACATCAACTGGGCATATCAATGGGTATGGAGATGCCCATCAATAGATATCAATGTGAGTGAGTAGGGATTGACATGCAACAGATGCACTAGAGCTATAAATGTATGAAAGCTCAACAAAAGAAACTAAGTGGGTGTGCATCCAACTTGCTTGCTCACGAAGACCTAGGGCATTTGAGGAAGCCCATCGTTGGAATATACAAGCCAAGTTCTATAATGAAAATTCCCACTAGTATATGAAATTGACAAAACAAGAGACTCTGTATCATGAAGATCATGGTGCTACTTTGAAGCCCAAGTGTGGAAAAAGATAGTAGCATTGTCCCTTTTTTTCTTTTCTTTTCTTCTTTTTTTCTTTTCTTTTTCTTTTTTTCTCCTTTTTTTGGGCCTTTCTTTTTTTCTTTGGCCTTTCTTCTTTTTTTTTTCTTTGGGACAATGCTCTAATAATGATGATCATCACACTTCTATTGATTTACAACTCAAAGATTACAAATCGATACTAGAACAAAGTATGACTCTACATGAATGCCTCCGGCGGTGGACCAGGATGTGCAATGAATCACGAGTGACATGTATGAAAACTTATGCATGGTGGCCTAGCCACAGATACGATGTCAACTACATGATCATGCATGGCCATATGACAATGATGAAGCGTGTCATATGAACGGAACCGGGGAAAGTTGCATGGCAATATATCTCGGAATGGCTATGAAAATGCCATAATAGATAGGTATAGTGGCTGTTTTGAGGAAGGTATATGGTGGGTGTATGGTACCGGCGAAAGTTGTGAGGTACAAGAGAGGCTAGCAATGGTGGAAGGGTGAGAGTGCGTATAATCCATGGACTCAATATTAGTCATAAAGAACTCACATACTTATTGCAAAAATGTACCAGTCGTCAAAACAAAGTACAACACGCATGCTCCTAAGGGAAGGGTTTGTAGGAGTTAACCATCGCGCTATCCTGACCGCCACACAAAGGATGACAATCAGTGAAATACCTCATGCTTCAAATTTGTCACACAGCGGATACCATACGTGCATGCTGCGGGACTTGCAAACCTCAACACAAGTATTTCTCAAATTCACAATTACTCTAGTAGCATGACTCTAATATCACCATCCTCATATCTCAAAACAATCATCAAGCATCAAACTTCTCAAAATATTCAATGCACTTTATATGAATGTTTTTATTATATCCCTCTTGGATGCCCATCATATTAGGACTGAATTCATAACATAAGCAAATTACCATGCTGTTCTAAAAGATTCACAAAATAATATAAGTGAAGCATGAGAGTTCATCTATTTCTTCAAAATAAAACCACCACCGTGCTCTAAAATATATAAGTGAAGCACTAGAGCAAATGACAAACTACTCCAAAAGTTATAAGTGAAGATCAATGAGTAGTTGAATAATTATGTAACTATGTGAAGACTCTCTTTACCCAAAATTTGAAAACTTGACAACACAAAACTCAACAGAAAACTCGTAAGCTCCGTTAGTATAACAAAATAAAATCACCATTTATGTATTGTTGTGAACTCATTATAAATTCATATAGGTGTAATATCTACTCTATTCAAACATCTCTATGGTTCATACCCACCTATACTACTAATAGATTTATCAAAATAAGCAAACAACACACGAAAAACAGAATCTGTCTAAAATAGAACAGTCTGTAGCAATCTGTAACTTTCGACTACTTCTGTAACTCTAAAAATTCTGAAATAAATTTGTGGACATGAGGAATTTGTCAATTAATCATCTGCAAAAGGAATCAACTCAAAAGCTCTATTCTGTAAAAAAAATGGCAGCTAATCTCGTGAGCGCAAAATTTCTGTTTTTTACAGCAAGATCACATTAACATTCTCCCAAGTCATCCCAAAGGTTCTACTTGGAACTTTACTGAACAAAAATCTATAAAACATGATTAATACAATAGCTTAATCATGTGAACACACAAAAACAGTAGGGTTAAATATTGGGTTGTCTCCCAACAAACGCTTTTCTTTAATGCCTTTTAGCTAGGCATGATGATGACAATGATGCTCACATAAAAGATGAGAATTGAAACATAGCGGGAGTATCATGAAGCATATGACTAACACATTTAAGCCTAACCCACTTCCTATGGATATGGATTGTGTGAGCAAACAACTTATGGAAACGATAATCAACTAGCATAGGAAGGGAAAATGAGCATCGTTGGTTATTAGAAGCATCCCAAAAGCGTTCGGGTCGAAATATGGCTTTCAAATTAAGTTCCGAAATAGTACTCCAAGATTTTAAGCACATAGAGAGGAAAGTTGATATTATTGAAATATTTGGAAGCATGTGATCCTCTCTCATAATAATTTTAAGTAGCATCATGAATGAATTCAACCATATAACCAGCACATAAATCATTCTTTTCATGATCTACTTGCATAGAAATTTTACTATTGTCCACATAAGCAAAATTCTTCTCATTCATAGCAGTGGGAGAAAACTCAAAAAAATAACTATCATGTGAAGCATAATCCAATTGAAAATTAAAATCACGATGGCAAGTTTCATGGTTATCTTTATTTTTTATAGCATACATGTCATCACAATAATCATCATAAATAGGAGGCATGCTTTCATCATAATAAATTTGCTCATCAAAACTTGGGGGACTAAACATATCATCATCAAGCTTGTGGCTTTGCATATCATTAGCATTATGGGTATTCAAATAATTCATACTAACAACATTGCAATCATGCTCATCATTCACATATTTTATGCCAAACATTCTATGTAATTCTTCTTCTAGTACTTGAGCACAGTTTTCCTTCCCATCATTTTCACGAAAGATATTAAAAGGATGAAGCATATGAGGCAACCTTAATACCATTTTTTGTAGTTTTCTTTTATAAACTAAACTAGTGATAAAACAAGAAACTAAAAGATTTGATTGCAAGATCTAAAGATATACCTTCAAGCACTCACCTCCCCGGCAACGACGCCAGAAAAGAGCTTGATGTCTACTACGCAACCTTCTTTTTGTAGACGTTGGTAGGCCTCCAAGAGCAGATGTTTGTAGGACAGTAGCAAATTTCCCTCAAATGGATGACCTAAGGTTTATCAATCTATGGGAGGCGTAGTATGAAGATGGTCTCTCTCAAACAACCCTGCAACCAAATAACAAAGACTCTCTTTTGTCCCCAACACACCCAATACAATGGTAAATTGTATAGGTGCACTAGTTCGGCGAAGAGATGGTGATACAAGTGCAATATGGATGGTAGATATAGGTTTTTGTAATATGAAAATATAAAAACACAAGGTAACTAATGATAAAAGTGAGCATAAACGGTATTGCAATGCTTTGAAACAAGGCATAGGGTTCATAATTTCACTAGTGGAAGTTCTCTCAACAAGGATAACATAGCCGGATCATATAACTATCCGACAACATGCAACAAAGAATCACTCCAAAGTAACTAATAACGGTGAATAAACGAAGAGATTATTGTAGGGTACGAAACCACCTGAAAGTTATTCTTTCTGATCGATATATTCAAGAGTCCGTAGTAAAATAACACGAAACTATTCTTTCCGTTCGATCTATCATAGAGTTCGTACTAGAATAAAACCTTAAGATACAAATCAACCAAAACCATAATGTCAACTAGATACTCCATTTCCACCTCAAGTATCCGTGGGCATGATTATACGAAACGCATCACACAATCTTAGATTCATCTATTCAACCAACACAAAGTACTTCAAGGAGTGCCCCAAAGTTTGTATCGGTGAGTCAAGATGAAAACGTGTGCCAACCCCTATGCATAGATTCCCAAGGCCACGAAACCCGCAAGTGATCACCAAAACATACATCAAGTAGATCACGTGATATCCCATTGTCACCACAGATAAGCACATGCAAGACATACATCAAGTGTTCTCAAATCCTTAAAGACTCAATCCGATAAGATAACTTCAAAGGGAAAACTCAATTCATCACAAGAGAGTAGAGGGGGAGAAAACATCTTAAGATCCAACTAAAATAGCAAAGCTCGCGATACATCAAGATTGTGCCATCTCAAGAACACGAGAGAGAGAGAGAGAGAGAGAGAGAGAGAACACATAGCTACTCATACATACTCTCAGCACCGAGGGTGAACTACCCCCCCCCTCGTAATGGAGAGCGTCAGGATGGTGAAGATGGCCACTGGAGAGGGATTCCCCCCTCCGACAAGGCGCCAGAACGGGTCTAGATTGGTTTTCGGTGGCAACAGAGAATTGCAGCAGCGGAACTCCCGATCTAGGTCTGGAGGTTTCCGTATATATAAGAGGTGTTGTAGTCGGGAACAAGTAAGGGGGGTCCACGAGGCGGCCACGAGATAGCGCCCCCCACCCTCGTGGGCAGCCCGGGACTCCCCTGGTCCTTCTCCAGTACTCCTTGGGCTTCTTCTGGTCAAAAAACATCCTCCGTTGAGTTTTAGGCCAATTGGGCTCCATTTGGAATTCCTTTTCTGCGATACTCAAAAACAAGGAAAAAACAGAAACTGGCACTGGGATCTGGGTTAATAGGTTAGTCCCAAAAATCATATAAAAGTGTATATTAAAGCCCATTAAACATACAAAACAGATAATATAATAGCATTGAACAATAAAAAATTATAGATACGTTGGAGACGTATCAGTCTTCCCAGCTTACACTCTCGGCGGCTGCTCTAGTGATCTTAGTGTTCTTGTGCTCTGAACATATGCTGCAGCACTCTGATGTATGCCAGAGTGCTCTCGATGACTACTCGGGTGCTCTCACATAGGCGAGCATGATCTCCGCGTACTCAGCCATCCTTGTGACAATGTCTATGACTATAGGAGTTCCGTTTCGAGGCATTTCGGCTTCTCCATCTAAATCGCATTAAACAAGTTGACATTTAGATAAAAGAAATTTTTCATGAAAGCAGATTTATGACAATATAAAAGATAGAACTTTTGTGACAACAGTCCATAGTTTTCCTTTGGGTGGACATTTAGCGCACTTAAGTTGGTTCATCTCGTTACTGGTTTCATATATATATGGTGTATACTCATTTACTCACTGTAATTTCGATAGTCCGTGATGGCCGTTCACTCCCCTCTCCTCTAGCTTTACCAAGTCTTAGAGGAGGAAGAGGGAGAAGAACAACCCCTTACGATAACAGTCGGTTAATCTCTCAAGTTGTTATATATACGTTGTACACTCACTCACTCACTCACTGTATTTTCGACTGTCGGTGATAGCCGTCCTTCATCTTCTCCTCATGCCTTACCAAAGTCTGACAGGAAGAGAAGAAGAAGGACGCCCCCCTATGACAATAGTTGGTGTCATCCTCTTAGAACAACTCGCATCTCAGTTTGTGGATTAAGAGTGAGTATTATCCAGTAGATGGAAAATATAATCAAGTAGCTTGTCCATAAAAAGCTAAAAACTTACGGAACAATTGGCATGTCCTTTGCTAGAAATTGGACATATTGAGTGCCAGTAATTAAGCAAAATGGAACTTAATCCACATTTCGCGAAAACATGGCAGTCATTATGAATATCTGCATCATGAAGAAAATATCGTACTATATGTTGATCTGTATATGCAGTACATAGTACTCTAGTGCAAGAAATCAAATTTAAGTCGTTGAATTACAACTACAGTACATCCTATCACCAATCTTAGGTAGACTAACGAAATGTTGCTAATGTACAAGTACAATAAATAAGAACAACTATGATCTCCATTAATAGAGAGAGGGGAGGTGCGGTCACCGGGGTGGATGGGGACTACGAGAAGGAAGAGGACGAGGTGGAGGCGGACGATGAGTTTGATGGGGACGCGATGACATTGCATGTCGAGGAAGGCGCGGGCGACGGTGACAAGGAAGTAGTTGGAGGCGGCATTGGATGGCAAGGCCGAGGAATTCGAGGCAGCGATAGACAGCGCAAGCGATGGTGAAGATTGGGTCTGTGATGCCGTTCGAGGCAGCGGACCGCGACCTCGACGGCGGCGGCGGCGAAGGACGTCACGACGCGACTACTGCGAAGCGAGAGAGATACAGAGGGAGAAATGTTTATGTATGGATGGATTAGCTGTGACTGGCTGCGGTTGGGGGTGGAATGGATAAGGTCATTAATAACAGTGACTGGTGGTAGATAGCACCCGCCACAGCGATATTTGAGTGGTAGGTGGCAGGGTGACCAAATATAGCTTTGGCTGGCTGGTAATAGTACCCGTCATTGCAAACTCTTACAAAATTTGAATCCAGTGAGGGCGGGTCCCTAATATGGCTGTGGCGGTCGGTAGAAACTGTCCACCACTGATTAGCATGGCAACAGTGAGAAACCTATGTGGCCGCTACTATTGCTTTTTGCCGATTAAGAAATTAGCAAGCATGTAGGAGTGGCGGGTCCTTACTTATGCCCAACACTTTTATGTGGATAGCCAGTGACGAGCAGTTTATAGAACCCCCTCCTACTCATCAGGGGCCACCTATAAGCCTTTTTCCCAATGGTGAAACAATATGCAAATGTTGGCTTTTTCTTTGTTTTTCCTCAACCAGGATCAACTGAGACACACATGCAATGCAGACAAAATCGCTACGCGCAACCAAACATGTCCTATGTGAATGTAAAATCAACCACATTCCTAATACAAAAATAATAAATAGATTACGTTCGCATGCAAAAACGTTAAATAAAATTTGAGCACGTTCACATTCAAAAATGGTAAACCAAAGCGACCACGTTCACATAAAGAAAGTGGTGACGCGAATATCAATACTTGCTATTTGACGTGAATGAAATATAAAGAAAGCTATTAAAATATCGCTGCGGACAAGCACTGCGCCAAAATCCTTACTGTTTCCTTCCCAAAATGCGAATATCAATACTTGCTATTTTTCTCCCAATCGGCTAGTTTATAAGCAGCCTTTTGGCCGGATTGACAAACCATCCCCTCGATCACCTACAATCCATAGGTCTGAGAGAAGCAACAACTATGGCGTACGTAGTGGATATCTCAATTTGCAATTCACCTGACTATGGCGGCGCTGCAAGCCAAGACGAAGTCATCATGGTATAGTAATATACTACTTCAACTCATTTATTGTCTTCTTATTTTATGATAGGAAACGGGCTGATGCATTATTATTTTGCCATCTTCTGAATGAATTTGAGTTGTCTTGCTTGTGAATTTTTCTCTGTACGATGTCTTGAGAAATTCCACTAGTCCAATTTAGTCCCAACTTTCTTTTAAAGTTCAAGAATTTCCCACACAAAAGAAAGTTCATGCATTTGAAGATTGAGTTTCAAGCAGTATATTGCACGACGGCACAACTGAGCACTTAAATCCTTATTGTGCAAAAAAATAGATGGGCACACAGATTCATTTTCAGAGTAGATCTATGATTTTGTTTATGAGAAAGTTCAGTTTTTCTTTTCAGAAGAACACTTCATCTATTTAACGCTAGTAATTTGGGTTTGAGTTATTTATAGTTCTATTTGTTGGGTGTTGACATGTACTAATAATACCAAAAAAAGATGTGTTTTATTTGTTCATGATATCTCCTATCGCTCACTTGGTCTATGACTGCAGGGCGCTTCATAAGGAGACCAATGACAACGATATGCTCGCTTCGCCATCCGCCTTGGAGCTACTGCAGCCGCAGCCTATTTCCATCTTTGATTATACTCTGCTGCCTCCGCTAGCTCCAGAGGAGAATGATCACTCTGCTGCCCTTCTGGTGGCTCAGCCTGCGCCTATTATTTATCGCTTTGATCAACTTTTTGGCTTCAAGGCAACCGTGACGGTCGCCAATGAACCAGGCATCGTTGAGGAATGGGTCAAGAGTGTGTCGAACTCCCTCCAAAGGGTGGAAATGAAGATTGTGGGTCTAGACAGCGAGTTCACTGACCATGTTCATGGTGTGAAGCAGAAGAATCTGCCCCCGGAAATGCAGCAATGCGCCGCCGTACTTCAACTGTGTTTTGCAGATGATTGCTTGGTGTACCACATCGTGCACTCACCTCGCATACCAGACGAGCTCAACAAATTTCTTGCTCGTGAGGATATCTTCTTTTGTGGAGCGGCAATTGGCAATGACGTAAAAATGCTTCAGCCATACGGCCTCCATATTAAAAAGCCCATTGACCTACAAGAGCGCATTGATATACCAATTACAACTTGCAGTAAACCTACACCGTCGCTATTTGACCTAGCAAATTTTGTGTTGGGAACGAATCTGGAGAAGGGCAAGGAGTGCAAGCAACTGAGGAATTGCGGATGGGCAATTGCTCCATTGAACTTTCAACAAATCAGATATGCTGCGTTCGATGCCCTTATAAGTTTTGAGATAGCTAAAGGGGCAGTAAGCCTTGGCTACATGCACCTTGTTGAATAAGCTTAGGATGATTAAATAAAACTATGGACACATGAGTTATTTTATATGTCTATGTCTAATTTTTTGCGGGTGTATGTATTTTTCATAT
>LR738714.1:862056907-862163723 GCA_902687465.1 Secale cereale | reverse complement strand
ATATATATATATATATATATATATATATATATATATATATATATGCATGGCTTTTGTAATACCTTTCATAGTAGGCCGAGCACATGCATGTGCATCATCAAAATGTTCTATTGTTTTCTTATATATGTTGTTACATAAACATTAATTGTATTATGGAAGTCATAATATTATTTCAGTTGTTTTATCCTCGGTAAGAACTCAAACAAATCCTAGAGCAACTTTTTAGATCCGTAACTTTTAGCATGTCAGGATCAGGAACATAACTGTAAAAATAATGTATTGTTGTATGTATTAATAATCTTTTATTTTTGCCCAACTTTAGTTATATGAAATGATGGGAAATTTGTTTTTGAGTTTTTGTTGATTCCTCTGGCCAGTTCGAGCAATCGTCTATGCGGTTGCAGCACCAAGTGCGTGTTCCCCGGCACCATCGGAGATGTGTGGAGTTTGCAGCACTACCACGCAGGGATCGCAACGCCATGTCTCCTCGTCACGAGTCGCCGGCCGTCATGGATATGGGTCTCAGAAGGATGGGCTGCTGGTCAAAAAGAATGGAGGTATTGAAAGAAATTTATAGCTGTAGAGAAGAAACGAGGTAGAAGGAAGGGGCTAAGCAGTGTGGTCCCACAGGCACTTGGCACATGCACAGGCGAGAGCCGCAACGACGCGATGCGTTTTAGGAGGCGACCGGTGCTGCGTGTAGCCGGTCGGCCGACTTACAACATTTCCTTTTACAATGCCGTTGCTTTTCCTCTAGCATCAAACACTCAATGCTAATCACGCAGAATTTAAATGTGCGAAATGCCGCTTCAATACCGTATTTTTCTATTCCCTCGTGTTGAGAATCCCGTGAATCAAAAATGGCCCTATCAACTTGAGGTTTGGCCAGACAGAGACCATTAATATTTTGATGTAGATGAAGCGCCTACCCATCAATGGAAATTAAGAATGAGTGCATGCTCATCTGGATGTGGTTCAAGAATTGAATATGTTACAAAATCAAGCATCTTGGTACAGAAAAGCAAGAGAATCATTTCCCTCGCAACGGCATGGATAAGGGATAAGCAAGACAGTTTCTTCAGTTTGCTTGTATGCATGGGCTCTCTTTGCTAGCTACGCCCATGCAACTTTGTAATAAAAACCATCTCCTTCCTTCGTACAAATGAAGGCATCGGTTTGCTGCTCTTAGTCAAAAAGGAAATAATATCCGGTTGGGAAGACCACCTGTATACTATCCTGTTCATCCACAATCGGAGAAGCTCCCGAGTGTCTTCCTGGCGCATCTCTCCAACTGGCAGCTGCAGTACCTTTATGCCGATTTTGGAGACAGCACTATCAACTTTTTTTTTGAAGCACTACTCCTATCTTGTCTTGCACATCACCGGGCTAGTTTCGCCCATCAAGCCCATACACTTATTCTAAGACTATTCATACATCCGGAGATGGTGGGTTTCTTTCACGTGGTGATCTATGGGATGTAATACGTGGCGATGTAGGCGGTTTGTTTCAGCTTACGGAGGTGCGGGGTCTCACTAGGTGTGGTGTGATGCAGGTTCGAAAGAAAAAAAAATCGCTAGGGTAGAGTACCATGTGCCCCAACACATGGGCGATGCTCGGGGTTCGATGGCTCTACTTGATTGGAGGACGTCATGCAAGTCCCTCTAGGGCCTATTTGGGCAATCGCTCCTAGGCATCATTTTGGTCACACCATGTATGGCCTGTTTGATAGGAGATAAGGTGCGAGCTCAATCGCCATGAATGTCGTGTTATTGGCAACGGTGCAAGGAAAATGGCCGGTGGCTGTTCTTAAGTCACCATATTCTCCAAAATGGGAACAGCCAAAGTCTACTGCATAGCTTCATTCTTTTTCTCGGCGGCGAGTGTTTCACTTGGTATGTTGTGTATTGAACGCAAGCATGGAAGGCATCAAATTTGGTCAGGGTTGTGTGTGTATAGTTCTGTCTCATCTTACAGCTGATTGTAGCTTATCAGGGGTGTTGATTACAATGACATGGTCCTAGTTTTTTTTTAATCCATGCATCAGTTATCTCCATGGAACAAAAAGTCTCGGTTGTTTGTTGTGCCTTGGGTAGTTGGGTGGTGCGCACATATTAAAAACAGCCAGTCAAATGGAGCTTATTATACCCGTCCTAGGCAACAACACATTGTCAAAAACAAGTTGAGACATTGAAGATTCACACAACCACAAAAAAACAAAGAAAAAGTGCATGACCCTAAAAAATCACGTTGAAGCTATCAAAGGGACACATCAATGAGAAATAACATCTAAGATTACCCTTGACAACATCTAGACTGCGATTAAAGATTCTCCAAAAGCAAGCCTCCAAAAAGTAATGACATGCATGCGCCGTCATCACTGGATCTAACCAGAAAAGCCAGATCAAGGGTTTCTAACTTAAGGTGTGACTTCAAGCAATCTCCAAGCAAATATTTCAAGAAGGAGAATGACATCAAAACACCGCATTACGAGGTACAAACAGTCTTGAGACCTGGAACTGGAAAATACCACAAAGCGAAAGTCACCTTGTGTTGTTGCCTCCACTTGTCGGGTCAGCACCTCCATACATCATAGCCTTGAGAGATTTGATGTAGCCAATTATGGTCAGCACCTCCACTTGTCCACGATGGGAAGGTATGTCTCCAGATATAACTAATGACCCACGCACCTGCTACTTCTCGAGCTTGCGTTGTATTCCCTCGAAGAGGAAAGGGAGATGCAACACAGTAGCGTAAGTATTTCCCTCGGTTTTTGAGAACCAAGGTATCAATCCAGTAGGAGACCACGCGCGAGTCCCTCGCACCTGCACAAACAAATAAGAACTTTGCAGCCAACGCGATAAGGGGTTGTCAATCCGTTTACGGTCAGTTACAAAAGTGAGATCTGATAGAGATGATGGTTTATATTTTTGGTATTTTTGTTTATAAGAACAGAAAGTAAAAGCGAAAAAGTAAAGTAGATGTAGATTGATATGTTGAGAATAGACCCAAGGGCCGTAGTGTTCTCTAGTGGCTTCTCTCATGATAGCGATATTTCACGGCGGGTAAACAAATTACTGTCGAGCAATTGATAGAAAAGTGAATAATTATGAGACTATCTAGGCATGATCATTGTATATAGGCATCACGTCCGAGACAAGTAGACCGACTCCTGCCTGAATCTACTACTATTACTCCACACATCGACCGCTATCCAGCATGCATCTAGTGTATTGAGTTCATAAGAACAGAGTAACGCCTTAAGAAAGATGACATGATGTAGAGGGATAAACTCAAGCATTATGATATAAACCCCATCTTTTTATCCTGGATGGCAACAATACAATACGTGCCTTGCTGCCCCTACTATCACTGGGAAAGGACACCGCAAGATTGAACCCAAAGCCAAGCACTTCTCCCATTGCAAGAACTATAGATCTAGTAGGGCAAACCAAACCAATAATTCGAAGAGACTTGCAAGGATATTATGAGCACACATAAAGAGTTCAGAAAAGAACCAAATATTTCCCATAGATAATCTTGATCATAAACTCACAATTCATCGGATCTCGACAAACACACCGAAAAAAAAGATTACATCGAATAGATCTCCTCGAAGACCGAGGAGAACTTTGTATTGAGATCCATAGAGAGAGAGAAGCCATCTAGATACTAGCTATGGACCCGAAGGTCTGTGGTAAACTACTCACAACTCATGGTGAGGGCGATGACGATGATGTAGAAGCTTCGGAACAAGCTCCAAGATAGGATCTCATGGGAACAAAAGGTTACGCCGGTGGAACTAGGGTTTTCTCTCCTCTTCTGATGGTTTCGGGGTACGTAGGCTTACATAGGAGGAAGGAGGACACCGGGGTACTCACGAGGGACCCACGAGGCAAGGGGGCGCGCCCTGGGTAGGGGGCGCGCCCCCACCCTTGTGGGCACCTTGTGGCCCCTACTCCGTGGTTCTCAACTCTCCCATGCGTGATTTTCTCCAAAAATATCTCTCACGAAGATTTCATTCCGTTTGGACTCCGTTTGATATCCCTTTTCTGTAAAACCCTAAAACAGGCAAAAAACAACAATCTGGACTGGGCCTTTGGGTTAGTAGGTTAGTCCCAAAAATAATATAAAAGTGTATGACAAAGCCCATTAAACATTCAAAACATCATAAATAATAGCATGGAACAATAAAAATTTATAGATACGTTGGAGACGTATCAAGCATCCCCAAGCTTAATTCATGCTCGTCCTCGAGTAGGTAAATGATAAAAATAGAATTTTTGATGTGGAATGCTAACCAACGTAGTTTTTCAATGTAATTCTCTTAATTGTGGCATGAATGTTTAGATCTAAAAGATTCAAGATAAAAGTTTATATTGACATAACAAATAATAATACTTCAAGCGTACTAACGAAGCAATCATGTCTTCTCAAAATACTATGGCTAAAGAAAGTTATCCCTAGAAAATCATATAGTCTGGCTATGCTCCCTCTTCATCACACAAAATATTCATATCATGCACAACCCCGATTTCAGCCAAGCACTTGTTTTCATACTCTATTCTTTCAAACCTTTGAACTTTCACGCAATACATGAGCCTGAGCCATGGACATAGCACTATGGGTGGAATAGAGAGGGGGTTGTGGAGAAGACAAAAAGTAGGGAGATAGTCTCACATCAACTAGGCGTATCAATGGGCTATGGAGATGCCCATCAATAGATATCAGTGTGAGTGAGTAGGGATTAACATGCAACGGATGCACTAGAGCTAAAAATGTATGAAAGCTCAACAAAAGAAACTAGTGGGTGTGCATCCCACTTGCTTGCTCACGAAGACCTAGGGCATTTGAGGAAGCCCATCGTTGGAATATATAAGCCAAGTTCTATAACGAAAAATTCCCACTATTATATAAAGTGACTAAGCATGAGACTCTCTACAATGACGAACATGGTGCTACTTTGAAGGACAAGTGTGGAAAAAGGATTGTAGCAATTGTCCCCCTTTTTTGGGCCTTTCTTTTTTTCTTTGGCCTTTTTTTGTGTGTGGAGGGGCTTTATTGATTTAGCCTTTCCTCCCATGGGACAATGCTCTAATAATGATGATCATCACACTTTCATTACAACTTGATACTACAACAAAGTATGACTCTATATATGAATGCCTCCGGCGGTGTACCGGGATGTGCAATGAAACAAGAGTGACATGTATGAAAAATTATGCATGGTGGCTTTGCCACAAATACGATGTCAACTACATGATCATGCATGGCAATGATAATATGAAGCGTGTCATATGAACGGAACGGTGGAATGTTGCACAACAATATATCTCGGAATGGCTATGGAAATGCCATGATAGGTAGGTATGGTGGCTGTTTTGAGGAATATATATGGTGTCTATTTTGAGGAAGGATATATAGTGGGCGTATGGCACCGGCGAAAGTTGCGCGATACAAGAGAGGCTAGGAACGGTGGAAGGGTGAGAGTGCGTATAATCCATGGACTCAACATTAGTCATAAGAACTCATATACTTATTGCAAAAATTTACGAGTCATCAAAACAAAGCAATCAACGCATGCTCCTAGGGGGGAGGTTGGTAGGAGTTAACCATCGCGCGCCCCCGACTGATAACCCTCAACCGTAAGGGATTGAGATAGTCTTCGCAGGTAAGAATAACCCAATTTATTGATTCGACACACGGGGAGCCAAAGAGTATTTATAAGCTTTGACAGTTGAGTTGTCAATTCAACCGCACCTGAAATATACTTACTTGCAACAAAAGATAAGTGGTAACAGTGATATGATAGTGATGATGGTGATAGTAAAGGTAAACAGCAAAAGTAAATAGCAGGAGTAAATGGCAAAAGTAGTAACTAGTAACCAGCAGGATTTAAAACACTGTAGGCTAGGGAGATGGATGGTTGGGCGCTGCATGGATGAGATATATCATGTTTCTAACTTGGGGCATGGCACAAGGAAAAGTAATGATCATCTAGGCAAATATCAAACATTAGGCATGTATCCTATAGGTAGTTGTACGTGCTTGCAATAAGAACTTGCACAACATATTTTGTCCTACCATCCCGCTACGAACGGGGCCAAAAGGAACTTATGGAGATTAAGGTGCTCCTGTCAAAGAGCACCGGAACAAAGCAATGAACTCAATGGATACATGTAATCCTCAAACAACGGACCATCCCCTTTGGTGTCCCAAGCTGTCACTTTTGGGATCGCCGGTTCCGAACCGTAATAGGTGCAAACAACTCATAGATAGGATCAAGAACAGAAATATATTCATGCAAACACATATGGTTCAGATCTCAAATCATGGCGCTCGGGCCCTAAGTGTCAAGCATTAAGCATAACAAGTTGAAGCAAAGATGATAAACACCATAGTAGATGATAGGCAAGATGCCCCAAACGATCTGACAAACTATTACATGATCTAACTCATCCAATCCCTACCATCCCCTTCGCCTACAGCAGGGGATTACTCACACATGGAAGGAGAAGTCATGGAGGGATGATGGAGTGGTGATGGTGATGACGATGGCGACGATCTCCCCTCTCCGGAGGCCAATTCAGCCTCCAGATTAGCCCTCCCGTAGAAGAACAGAGGGTGGCGGCGGCTCCGTGACGAAAACCGCGAAAAGAACTTCTGATCTGGGGTTTCTCCATCACGAGCTAAAATACGAGTCGAATTAGGGCACCAGGGGAGGTGGGGCCCACCTAGGCGACCCCCCGGCGCGGCCAGGGGCTGGGACGCGCCACCAGGGCGCCTGGGTGCACCGTGGCCCCCCTCTGGCCCCTCTTCTAGCTCCGGGTTCCTTCGGGTGCGTGGATTTTCTGTGATTTTTCGTGGATTTTTCTGAGATACCTAAAAATCCGTTTTCCTGCACACAATAAAACCATACAGGCAGCTCTGCTGAAAACAGCGTCAGTCCGGGTTAGTTTAGTTCAAATCATGCAAGAATGAGGTCAAAACAATATCAAAAGTGTTTGGAAAGGTAGATACGTTTGAGACGTATCAACTCCCCCAAGCTTAGCATATTGCTTGTCCTCAAGCAATTCAGTTCAACGAACTGGACGCGACAAAGAAAACTTTGACAAACTCTTTTGTTTCATTAGATGTATATAAGCATGTACTACGAAAAGAGTCTAGCAAGTATTGAAACTGTATTATGAGGACAATGCACGGAGCAATCCTTCTTTCAAGTGACCAATCACAAATACCCAAAAGTAAATAATATACTACTGAAAATCAAGACAAGATTACATTGCACCTAGCTTGAGCATACTAGGGTGGTATCTCGCTAGCCTCCATGAGTGAAGCAAAACATAAATGCAGAAACTCCTCCAGAGTTTTAAAGGAGACTAGAACTAAGAATTTCAGAATAAATCATATCACAAGCATGCAGAAGACAATGTAATACTTTGGGACAATGCACATTACACTCAGAATGACAATTATGCTCTCCTAGTTGGTGCTTTGAAGAAAGAGGGTGGAGACTCTCGAACCGTGGCTTTTGTTGGCAAGGTTGAAAACCCGTGGTCGGAAACAAAAACTAAACATGTACCAGACCTCTTGGTTTTAAAAACAGAGGTAAAAACGTTTTTGAGAGGTGCATATTTCGTCAACGAATGCTAGCAGATAACTCAATCACTTCTTGAGCTGGACAAGTTTCGAGGAACGGCTCCCGCATGAGGACGATCACATCCTCTTAATCTCCTTTGTTTATCACTGCCAAAGTTTTCTGATTTCTCATGAACAAAGCGTGAAGGAGGGTTTGTTTGTTGTATTATCTTTTATGAGCAGGGCGCACTCTATGCCAGTTCCTTCTCGTATTATGGGTTTGCACATTAGACATGCAATCCCGGGGTGAAACTTGTCCAACTTAAAAAGATCATGAATTAACTACTACTTCCTCATGAGCTAAAACAGAGGCACAAAAAGAGAAATGCTTTTGATTAATTTCGAGATGGTACACGAAAGTCTTCGTTAGGAATGGCAGGTAAATACCATGTATAGGAAGGTATGGTGGACTCATATGGCATAACAGGTTTTAAGGATGTTGGATGCACAAGTAGTCAGTCCGCTTAGTACAAGTGGAGGTTTAGCAAAAGACTGGGAAGCGACCAACTAGAGAGCAATAACGGTCATAATCATGCAGAGCGACAAAGCAACATTGAACCGGGCATGAAAGTGATATAACTATTCTGAAACTCGAAGATCATCAAGGCAGAGCAGACTTTTTAGTCTTAAACATGTGTAGACATGTGCCAAGTCAATCCAAAAAATCTCTAAAGGGAAATACCACCTTAGTATACTAGACTATGAACAGTGCAATGCATGTAAATCATTTCAATAACACATTATATACTCTAGCTATTCGAGACTAGCCACAAGGAATGCATGAACTACAGGAAGAGCATTGTAAACATAGCACTATGTCGCTACAAGCTGGTCTCTAGATCATAAGTACAGGCATATGTACAAAAGTAGAAACAAGAAGAGTTCATACCGGTCTTCCTTGTTGCTTCCCTTCAGTCGATCTTCGTCATTATTGCCTCGTCACTTGCACGATCGAACGTAGGAAATATAATTAAATGCCATCACGGACTCGAGCTGAACTCTGAAAACAAAGCAAACTAAAGGGAGAAAGGAAATCTTTTTGGATTATTTCAAAGGTTGAACGAAAGCAAAAGAAAGAGAAAATCTTTTTGTTGTTTTTGCAAAGAGAGAAATAAAGAGGAACGGGCAAAAACTTTGAAAAGATCAAAGCGAATAAAATGGATAATACAATGGAAAAGAGAGAGGGGCACGTACTCCCCCAAGCTTAGGCTTTTGGCCTAAGTTGGTAGCAGCTACTGCCCCCAGGAGCCTCCTGCTCCGGGGGAACAGTGGTGAGTCCAAGGGTCAAAGTTTAAATAAGTAAAAGGATTATCATCAGGGTGTGGGGTGCCTCCAAGATGTTCTAAGAAAAGTGTGGCATAAACGCCACCATATAAGTCTCCCTTGTTACCGTTCATAGCTAGGCATCGAGCAATTAAGGCACCCAGATTATAATCAGACCTCCCTGAGAGGGCTGCTGCCAGGATAGCAATATCCGGAGCAGAAATGTTGCTCGTGTTGTCACGAGCTAACACCCCTCTAGCAACATAATATGCAAAATACCTGAGGTGAGGAAATAAGATGCTGGAGATCTTCAACCAATGAATATCCCTCGTACCCATGCTGTAGAGAGAGTTGATGACGGTTTTCAGCTCGGAGGGCTGAGTGGCCATCCCAGCCGTCCTCCCAATGTTTGGCACACCTATTATTTCACACAACTTTCCCAAAGGCATGGTGATAAGATCATTGTAAATTTTAAACTCAATAGCACCTGAATCAGGATTATATCTAAAACTGTTAATGAAACTGGAGGTGAGTTTTTGATACTGAGTAACACGGCACGTCACGAGCCGTGTCAGACCTGCATTAGCACAAAGATTATAAAACTTATCCTTGATTCCCGCAGCTTCAAGGAATTCATCACATGGAAACGTCATAGCACGTGCTGGACTTGTGTCTTCCAACAACTCCAGGGGCACATGATCTTCATTATAGCTCACCCTAGCAGTCGAGGGTGAAGCTGCGGCTCTAGTAACTCGATCGGAGTGTGTGGGCATCCTCTTCTCAAGCCACCCTTTTGCCCTTCCTAACAAACTCATTTCTGAAATTTTTGGCAATTTACAAAAACAAGGATTAAAACAAGGTGAGTTAAGGCAAACTACTCAACTCACTTGCCCAAGGCATAAACTTGCATCAAAACTTGGAAAATAAGTTTCTACTCATGCATGCAAGCTCATCTATACAGCACCAAGAACTACTAAATACTCACAAATGAAGCCACCAATCAGAAATCTAATTGGAGGGGTGGAGGAGTCACATACGAGGGAGTATTTGTTCAAAATCTCAGCTCAAATGGTGGGCTGTAGAGAGAGATCGAAGAATCGCCTCCAAGAACAGCAAGAACACAAGAACAAGTGCAGAACTCGCATTTTTGGAGAAAAGAGAGAGGGAGGAAGAAGAGATACCTGGAGGGGGGCCCTGTGGGCCCCAGGCGCCCTGTGGGCGCGGCCAGGGGGCAGGCCGCGCCAGCTGGCCGCCTGGGCCACTGGTGGGTCCCCCTGGCTGGCCCCAGGTCCCTCTGGGTCACTCCCGATGTGGAAATTTTTATTTTTATTTTTCTGGATTTTTTCTGAAAACTTCACTGTTGAAATTTTTTCGAAGTTCAAAAAGCTGCGAAACTCTCTGAAAACTTGAAGCAGTGAGTAGTATTGTGAAGCTTCAAAACATAAATACTTGGTACAACAAGTAGAACAAGAACTAAAATAAATGAAAACATAACAAGCTCACCTTTTTATCTATATAAAACATGTTTACTAGTAAGGTTGATCAAGTCTTACCAACAAACAGGCGATATATAGAGCAAAAAGTCTCACCTCTTACGAAGTAATCACTGAACCTTTACTTTGATGGACATTGTCCCCACCATGATAGTTTTGTATTTGTGAGGCACATATAGTGGACAGTCCCATTCTCCAATCTTCACGGTCTCGATATTTTCTATAGAGTTGAGGCCATGCCTCCTGTCGGTCTTCTTTGGAAAATATACCGTGTGTTCTTTATCATTCACATTGAAGGTAACCTTCCCTTTATTGCAATCAATAATAGCACCTGCGGTGTTAAGAAAAGGTCTACCAAGAATAATGGTCTCGGGCATGTCAAGCACAACAAAATCAGTAAGAATCAAACAATTAGCAACTTCTACGGGAACATCCTCACAAATACCTATCGGAACGGCGGTTGACTTGTCAGCCATCTGAAGGGAGATATTTGTAGGAATTAGTTTCTCTAAACAAAGCCCCTCGTAAAGAGAAAGAGGCATAACACTCACTCCGACTCCAAGATCACATAAAGCAGTTTTGGCATAATTATTCTTTATGGAGCAAGGAATGGTGGGTATACCTGGATCACCGAGCTTCTCAGGAATCTTGCCTCTGAAAGAGTAGTTAGCAAGCATAGTAGATATTGCTTCATTAGGAACTCTTCTTTTATTAGTAACAATATCTTTCATATATTTTGAATAAGGAGGTAACTTAATAGCATCAGTCAAAGGAATTTGAAGAAAAAGAGGTTTAATCCACTCACAAAACTTATTGTAATGCTCTTCTTCTTTAGATTTGATGGACTTACCTGGAAAGGGCATGGGTTTCTGTACCCATGGTTCTCTTTCCTTCCCATGTTTTCTTGTGATGAAATCTTCTTTAGTGTACCTCTTACGTTTGTCAGGTGCTTCTTCTTCTCGAACTTCAGGCGGATCATTCTTCTCGTTATCCTTACCTGCAGGTTCAGCGCCGTCTTCAGTCTCAGCATCGGAGATAGATACATTGTTGGGATCAATAGTTGGCTCTTCATCTGCAATAGGATCATTAGAATTGTCAGCCTCCTTATGTTTCTTCTTCTTCTTTGGAGAGCCAACAATTTCTTCTTCCTGCATTTGAGAATCTTGCTCGATTCTCCTTGGATGCCCCTCTGGATAGAGAGGATCTTCAGTGCTAGTTCCTCCTCGGGTCTTAATCCCGAAAGCCTTCAAATCATCTTGTTTGGCATTGTTAGCAAGCAAATCTTTTTTGCACATTAGAAATTTGGTCAAGCTGAGTTTGAACCATATGAAAATGTTTCACAAGACATTGAACATCATTAACCGTTCTACCTAGAACATCAAGCAATCTTTTGATATCAAGGGAGTTATCATGCAACTGACTTTGTATCCTCTCATTAAAATGATTTTGTTTCATAATGAAATTATCAAACTCATCTAAACATTGATCAGGAGGCTTACCATGAGGGATGTCACTTGCGTTGAAATCTAAAAGAGAGTGTACCTCTACCATAGGAGGGTGAGTGGTAGGCTCACACAGCTTCTCAATAGGGGGTAGATTCTTCACGTCTTCAGCTTTAATACCTTTCTCTTTAATAGACTTCTTTGCTTCTCGCATATCTTCGGGGCTTAGAACAAACATGCCCCTCTTCTTTGGTGGTGGACGTGGTTCAGGTACGGACCAATCTTCATGGTTTTTGGCAATCCTGCCCATCAAATCTTCTGCATCTTTCGGCGTCCTTTTCCTGAAAACACAACCAGCACAACTGTCCAAATAGGACCTAGATTTATCAGTTAGACCAGCATAGAATATATCGATTAATTCGTTCTTAGGGACTTCATGTCCTGGTCTAGCCCGAATCAGACCGCAGTACCTCCCCCAAGCTTTAGGGAGGGACTCATCCTGCAACTGTTTAAAGTTATAAATTCTTTGTAAAGCAGCGTGTTGCATGTGAGCAGGAAAGTACTTATCAACAAAAGAGTGAGCTAAGTCTTGAGGACTCTTAATGGAACCGCATGGGAGTGAATCATACCATGCTTTAGCACCTTCCTTCAAGGAGAAAGGAAGAAGCTTGGTCACATAAAAGTATCGTATCTTCTCATCTGTGGTAAACAGGCCACCCAACTCACCGAGTTTAGTCAGGTGTGCAATAGCATCATCATTTTCTCTGCCATAAAAGGGGTCAGCTTCAACCATAGGTATAAGTGAAAGATCAACAGAGAAATCATAATCAGGATCATCAATGCATATAGGAGATGTAGCAAATTCAGGATCAGGAACGGTTTTGTTCTTCAAATAGTGTTTCTCAAACAGTTTCATAATAACTTCAGGGTCAGAGCCAGAACACTCTGTCAGTTCCCTGCATAAATCTTCATCAAGCATATAGTAATCATCGTCAAGGAGTCTCTCCTTGAGTTTACTCAAATCAGGATAATCATAAGTTTCACCAATAGGGTAGCGAGTAACAGGAATTTCAATTCCAGACTTTTTAGCAGCAGCAGCGATCTGTTTCTCAAGAGCATAACCAAGGGAACTAATATCATCAACAGTAGTAGAAGCATCATCAAGAGTATCAGACATAGTAACAGATTCAGTAGGAGCATCATGTGGTAGTGGTGAGGCAAACTTACTCATAACAGAAGGTGAATCAAGTGTAGCACTAGTGCTCAGAACAGTACCTCTTCTTGTAGTGGATAGTAAGATCGGAACCTTGGGGTCTCCTTTCTTACCCATAGCGGATGAAGTGCAGCAGGTAGGATACTTCAAGTAGACTTGTAAATATTGCTATGCTCCCCGGCAACGGCGCCAGAAAACGGTACTTGATAACCCTCAACCGTAAGGGATCGAGATAGTCTTCGCGGGTAAGAATAACCCAATTTATTGATTCGACACACGGGGAGCCAAAGAGTATTTATAAGCTTTGACAGTTGAGTTTTCAATTCAACCGCACCTGAAATATACTTACTTGCAACAAAAGATAAGTGGTAACAGTGATATGATAGTGATGATGGTGATAGTAAAACTAAACAGCAAAAGTAAATAGCAGGAGTAAATGGCAAAAGTAGTAACTAGTAACCAGCAGGATTTAAAACACTGTAGGCTAGGGAGATGGATGGTTGGGCGCTGCATGGATGAGATATATCATGTTTCTAACTTGGGACACGGCACACGGAAAAGTAATGATCATCTAGGCAAATATCAAACATTAGGCATGTATCCCGTAGGTAGTTGTACGTGCTTACAATAAGAACTTGCACAACATCTTTTGTCCTACCATCCCGCCACGAACGGGGCCAAAAGGAACTTATGGAGATTAAGGTGCTCCTGTCAAAGAGCACCGGAACAAAGCAATGAACTCAATGGATAAATGTAATCCTCAAACTACGGACCATCCCCTTTGGTGTCCCAAGCTGTCACTTTTGGGATCGCCGGTTCCGAACCGTAATAGGTGCAAACAACTCGTAGATAGGATCAAGAACAGAAATATATTCCAGCAAACACATATGGTTCAGATCTGAAATCATGGCACTCGGGCCCTAAGTGTCAAGCATTAAGCATAACAAGTTGAAGCAAAGATGATAAACACCATAGTAGATGATAGGCAACATGCCCCCAACAATCTGACAAACTATTACATGATCTAACTCATCCAATCCCTACCATCCCCTTCGCCTACAGCAGGGGATTACTCACACATGGAAGGAGAAGTCATGGAGGGATGATGGAGTGGTGATGGTGATGACGATGGCGACGATCTCCCCTCTCCGGAGGCCAATTCAGCCACCAGATTAGCCCTCCCGAAGAAGAACAGAGGGTGGCGGTGGCTCCGTGACGAAAACTGCGAAAAGAACTTCTGATCTGGGGTTTCTCCATCACGAGCTAAAATACGAGTCGAAGTAGGGCACCAGGGGAGGTGGGGCCCACCCAGGCGACCCCCGGCGCGGCCAGGGGCTGGGTCGCGCCACCAGGGCGCCTGGGCCCCCCCTGGCCCCCCTCTGGCCCCTCTTCTGGCTCCGGGTTCCTTCGGGTGCGTGGATTTTCTGTGATTTTTCGTGGATTTTTTTAAGATACCTAAAAATTCGTTTTCCTGCACACAATAAAACCATACAGGCAGCTCTGCTGAAAACAGCGTCAGTCCGGGTTAGTTTAGTTCAAATCATGCAAGAATGAGGTCAAAACAATATCAAAAGTGTTTGGAAAAGTAGATACGTTTGAGACGTATCACCGACCTACACACAAAGGTTGACACTTTAGAAATACCTCATGCTCTAACTTCGTCACATAGGGGTTCACCATACATGCAAGCTACGGGAATAACTAACCTTAACACAAGCATCCCCAAGCTTAATTCCTGCTCGTCCTCGAGTAGGTAAATGATAAAAACTGAATTTTTGATGTGGAATGCTACCTAACATAATTTTCAATGTAATTTTCTTTATTGTGGCATGAATGTTCAGATCCAAAAGATTCAAGACAAAAGTTTATATTGACATAAGAATAATAATACTTCAAGCACACTAACAAAGCAATTATGTCTTCTCAAAATAACATGGCCAAAGAAAGTTCATCCCTACAAAATCTTATAGTTTGGCTATGCTCCATTTTCGTCACACAAAATAATCAAATCATGCACAACCCGGTTTCGGCCAAGCAATTGTTTTATACTTTAATTTTTTCAATCATTTTCAACTTTCACGCAATACATGAGCGTGAGCCATGGATATAGCACTATTGGTGGAATAGAGTGGTGGTTCTGGAGAAGACAAAAATGAAGAAGATGGTCTCACATCAACTAGGCGTATCAATGGGCTATGGAGATACCCATCAATAGATATCAATGTGAGTGAGTAGGGATTGACATGCATCAGATGCACTAGAGCTATAAATGTATGAAAGCTCAACAAAAGAAACTAAGTGGGTGTGCATCCAACTTCCTTTTTCACGAAGACCTAGGGCATTTGAGGAAGCCCATCGTTGGAATATACAAGCCAAGTTCTATAATGAAAATTCCCACTAGTATATGAAAGTGACAAAACAAGAGACTCTCTATCATGAAGATCATGGTGCTACTTTTAAGCACAAGTGTGGAAAAAGATAGTAGCATTGTCCCTTTCTTTCTTTTTTTTCTTTTTTTTCTTTTCTTTTCTTTTTTTCCTTTTTTTGGGCCTTTCTTTTTTTCTTTGGGCTTTCTTCTTCTTTTTTTCTTTGGGACAATGCTCTAATAATGATGATCATCACACTTCTATTGATTTACAACTCAAAGATTACAAATTGATACTAGAACAAAGTATGACTCTACATGAATGCCTCCGGCGGTGTACCAGGATGTGCAAAGAATCACGAGTGACATGTATGAAAACTTATGCATGGTGGCCTAGCCACAGATACGATGTCAACTACATGATCATGCATGGCCATATGACGATGATGAAGCGTGTCATATGAACGGAACCGGGGAAAGTTGCATGGCAATATATCTCGGAATGGCTATGAAAATGCCATAATAGGTAGGTATAGTGGCTGTTTTGAGGAAGGTATATGGTGGGTGTATGGTACCGGCGAAAGTTGTGAGGTACAAGAGAAGCTAGCAATGGTGGAAGGGTGAGAGTGCGTATAATCCATGGACTCAATATTAGTCATAAAGAACTCACATACTTATTGCAAAAATGTACAAGTCGTCAAAACAAAGTACAACACGCATGCTCCTAAGGGAAGGGTTTGTAGGAGTTAACCATCGCGTGATCCTGACCGCCACACAAAGGATGACAATCAGTGAAATACCTCATGCTTCAAATTTGTCACACAGCGGTTACCATACGTGCATGCTGCGGGACTTGCAAACCTCAACACAAGTATTTCTCAAATTCACAATTACTCTAGTAGCATGACTCTAATATCACCATCCTCATATCTCAAAACAATCATCAAGCATCAAACTTCTCATAATATTCAATGCACTTTATATGAATGTTTTTATTATATCCCTCTTGGATGCCCATCATATTAGGACTGAATTCATAACCTAAGAAAATTACCATGCTGTTCTAAAAGATTCACAAAATAATATAAGTGAAGCATGAGAGTTCATCTATTTCTTCAAAATAAAACCACCACCGTGCTCTAAAATATATAAGTGAAGCACTAGAGCAAATGACAAACTACTCCAAAAGATATAAGTGAAGATCAATGAGTAGTTGAATAATTATGTAACTATGTGAAGACTCTCTAACATTTAAGAATTTCAGATCTTGGGATATTATTCAAACATCAATAAAAACAAAATAAAATAAATTGACGCTCCTAGCAAAACACATATCATGTGGTGAATAAAAATATAGCCTCAAGTAAAGTTACCGATAGACGAAGACGAAAGAGGGGATGCCTTCCCGGGACATCCCCAAGCTTAGGATCTTGGTTGTGCTTGAATATTACCTTGTGTTTCCTTTGGCATCCCCAAGCTTAGGCTCTTTCCACTCCTTATTTCATAGTCCATTGAATCTTTACCCAAAATATGAAAACTTCACAACACAAAACTCAACAGAAAACTCGTAAGCACCGTTAGTATAAGAAAATAAAATCACCATTTAGGTACTGTTGTGAACTCATTATAAATTCATATTGGTGTAATATCTACTCTATTCAAACATCTATATGGTTCATACCCACCTATACTACTCATAGATTTCAAAATAAGCAAACAACACACGAAAAACAGAATTTGTCGAAAATAGAATAGTCTGTAGCAATCTGTAACTTTCGACTACTTCTGTAACTCTCAAAATTCTGAAATAAATTTGTGGACATGAGGAATTTGTCTATTAATCATCTGCAAAAGGAATCAACTCAAAAGCTCTCTTCTGTAAAAAAAATGGCAGCTAATCTCGTGAGCGCAAAGTTTCTGTTTTTTACAGCAAGATCACATTAACATTCTCCCTAGTCATCCCCAAGGTTCTACTTGGCACTTTATTGAACCAAAATCTATAAAACATGATTAATACAATACCTTAATCATGTGAACACACAAAAACTGTAGGGTTAAATATTGGGTTGTCTCCCAACAAACGCTTTTCTTTAATGCCTTTTAGCTAGGCATGATGATGACAATGATGCTCACATAAAAGATGAGAATTGAAACATAGCGGGAGTATCATGAAGCATATGACTAACACATTTAAGCCTAACCCACTTCCTATGGATATGGATTTTGTGAGCAAACAACTTATGGAAACGATAATCAACTAGCATAGGAAGGGAAAACGAGCACCGTTGATTATTAGAAGCATCCCAAAAGCGTTCGGGTCGAAATATGGCTTTCAAATTAAGTTTCGAAATAGTACTCCAAGCTTTTAAGCACATAGAGAGGAAAGTTGATATTATTGCAATATTTGGAAGCATGTGATCCTCTCTCGTAATAATTTTAAGTAGCATCATGAATGTATTCAACCATATAACCAGCACATACAACATTCTTTTCATGATCTACTTGCATAGAAATTTTACTACTGTCCACATAAGCAAAAAATTTCTCATTCATAGTAGTGGGAGAAAACTCAAAAAAATAACTATCATGTGAAGCATAATCCAATTGAAAATTAAAATCACGATGGCAAGTTTCATGGTTATCTTTATTTTTTATAGCATACATGTCATCACAATAATCATCATAAATAGGATGCATGCTTTCATCATAATAAATTTGCTCATCAAAACATGGGGGACTAAACATATCATCATCAAGCTTGTGGCTTTGCATATCATTAGCATTATGGGTATTCAAAGAATTTATACTAACAACATTGCAATCATGTTCATCATTCACATATTTTATGCCAAACATTCTATGTAATTCTTCTTCTAGTACTTGAGCACAGTTTTCCTTCCCATCATTTTCACTAAAGATATTAAAAAGATGAAGCATATGAGGCAACCTTAATACCATTTTTTGTAGTTTTCTTTTATAAACTAAACTAGTGATAAAACGTGAAACTAAAAGATTTGATTGCAAGATCTAAAGATATACCTTCAAGCCCTCACCTCTCCGGCAACGACGCCAGAAAAGAGCTTGATGTCTACTACGCAACCTTCTTCTTGTAGACATTGGTGGGCCTCCAAGAGAAGATGTTCGTAGGAAAGTAGCAAATTTCCCTCAAGTGGATGACCTAAGGTTTATCAATCTGTGGGAGGCGTAGGATGAAGATGGTCTCTCTCAAACAACCCTGCAACCAAATAACAAAGAGTCTCTTGTGTCCCCAACACACCCAATACAATGGTAAATTGTATAGGTGCACTAGTTCGGCGAAGAGATGGTGATACAAGTGCAATATGGATGGTAGATATCGGTTTTTGTAATATGAAATTATAAAAACAGCAAGGTAACAAATGATAAAAGTGAGCATAAACGGTATTGCAATGCTTTGAAACAAGGCCTAGGGTTCATACTTTCACTAGTGGAAGTTCTCTCAACAAAGATAACATAGCCGGATCATATAACTATCCATCAACATATAACAAAGAGTCACGCCAAAGTAACTAATAGCGGAGAACAAACGAAGAGATTATTGTAGGGTACGAAACCACCTCAAAGTTATTCTTTCTGATCGATCTATTCAAGAGTCCGTAGTAAAATAACACGAAGCTATTATTTCCGTTCGATCTATCATAGAGTTCGTACTAGAATAACACCTTAACGTACAAATCAACCAAAACCCTAATGCCACCTAGATACTCCATTGTCACCTCAAGCATCCATGGGCACGATTATACAATATGCATCACACAATCTCAGATTCATCTATTCAACCAACACAAAGTACTTCAAAGAGTGCCCCAAAGTTTCTATCGGAGAGTCAAGACGAAAACGTGTGCCAACCCCTATGAATAGATTCCCAAGGTCACGGAACCCGCCAGTTGATCACCAAAACATACATCAAGTAGATCACGTGATATCCAATTGTCACCACAGATCAGCACATGCAAGACATACATCAAGTGTTCTCAAATCCTTAAAGACTCAATCCGATAAGATAACTTCAAAGGGAAAACTCAATTCATCACAAGAGAGTAGAGGGGGAGGAAACATCTTAAGATCCAACTAAAATAACAAAGCTCGCGATACATCAAGATTGTGCCAACTCAAAAACACGAGAGAGAGAGAGAGAGAGAGCGAACACATAGCTACTGATACATACTCTCAGCACCGAGGGTGAACTACTCCCCCCTCGTAATGGAGAGCGTCAGGATGGTGAAGATGACCACTGGAGAAGGATTCCCCCCTCCGACAGGGTGCCAGAATGGGTCTAGATTGGTTTTCGGTGGCAACAGAGGCTTGCAGCGGCGGAACTCCCGATCTAGGTCTGGAGGTTTCCGTATATATAAGAGGTGTTGTAGTCGGGAACAAGTAAGGGGGGTCCACGAGGCGGCCACGAGATAGCGCCCCCCACCCTCGTGGGCAGCCCGGGACTCCCCTGGTCCATCTCTGGTACTCCTTGGGCTTCTTCTGGTCAAAAAACATCCTCCGTTGAGTTTCAGGCCAATTGGGCTCCGTTTGGAATTCCTTTTCTGCAATACTCAAAAACAAGGAAAAAACAGAAACTGGCACTGGGCTCTGGGTTAATAGGTTAGTCCAAAAAATCATATAAAAGTGTATATTAAAGCTCATTAAACATACAAAACAGATAATATAATAGCATGGAACAATAAAAAATTATAGATACGTTGGAGACGTATCAGTCTTCCCAGCTTACACTCTCGGCGGCTGCTCTAGTGATCTTAGTGTTCTTGAGCTCTGAACATATGCTGCAGCACTCTGATGTATGCCAGAGTGCTCTCGATGACTACTCGGGTGCTCTCACATAGGCGAGCATGATCTCCGCGTACTCAGCCATCCTTGTGACAATGTCTATGACTACAGGAGTTCCGTTTCGAGGCATTTCGGCTTCTCCATCTAAATCGCATTAAACAAGTTGACATTTAGATAAAAGAAATATTCCATGAAAGCAGATTTATGACAATATAAAAGATAGAACTTTTGTGACAACAGTCCATAGTTTTCCTTTGGGTGGACATTTAGCGCACTTAAGTTGGTTCATCTCGTTACTGGTTTCATATATATATGGTGTACACTCATTTACTCACTGTAATTTCGATAGTCGGTGATGGCCGTTCGCCCCCCTCTCCTCTAGCTTTACCAAGTCTTAGAGGAGGAAGAGGGAGAAGAACAACCCCTTACGATAACAGTCGGTTCATCTCTCAAGTGGTTATATATATGTTGTACACTCACTCACTCACTCACTGTATTTTCGACTGTCGGTGATAGCCGTCCTTCATCTTCTCCTCATGCCTTACCAAAGTGTGAGAGGAAGAGAAGAAGAAGGACGGCCCCCCTATGACAATAGTTGGTGTCATCCTCTTAGAACAACTCGCATCTCAGTTTGTGGATTAAGAGTGAGTATTATCCAGCAGATGGAAAATATAATCAAGTAGCTTGTCCATAAAAAGCTAAAAACTTACGGAACAATTGGCATGTCCTTTGCTAGAAATTGGACATATTGAGTGCCAGTAATTAAGCGAAATGGAACTTAATCCACATTTTAGGTACACTAAGGAAATGTTGCTAATGTACAAGTACAATAAATAAGAACAACTATGATCTCCATTAATAGAGAGAGGGGAGGTGCGGTCACCGGGGTGGACGGAGACGACGAGAAGGAAGAGGACGAGGTGGAGGCGGACGATGAGTTTGATGGGGACGCAATGACATTGCATGTCGAGGAAGGCGCGGGCGACGGTGACAAGGAAGTAGTTGGAGGCGGCATTGGATGGCAAGGCCGAGGAATTCGAGGCAGCGATAGACGGCGCAAGCGATGGTGAAGATTGGGTCCGTGAGGCCGTTCGAGGCAGCGGACCAAGACCTCGACGGCGGCGGCGGCGAAGGACGTCACGACGCGACTACGGCGAAGCGAGAGAGATACAGAGGGAGAAATGTTTATTTATGGATGGATTAGCTGTGACTGGCTGCGGTTGGGGGTGGAGTGGATAAGGTCATGCATAAGAGTGACTGGTGGTAGATAGCACCCGCCACAGCGATATTTGAGTGGTAGGTGGCAGGGTGACCAAATATAGCTTTGGCGGGCACGTAATAGTACCCGTCATTGCAAACTCTTACAAAATTTGAATCCAGTGAGGGCGGGTCCCTAATACGGATGTGGCGGTCGGTAGAAACTGTCCACCACTGATTAGCATGGCAACAGTGACAAACCTATGTGGCCGCAACTATTGCTTTTTGCCGATTAAGAAATTAGCAAGCATGTAGGAGTGGCGGGTCCTTACTTATGCCCAACACTTTTATGTGGATAGCCAGTGAAACAATATGCAAATGTTGGCTTTTTCTTTGTTTTTCCTCAACCAGCATCAACTGAGACACACATGCAATGCAGACAAAATCGCTAAGCGCAACCAAACATGTCCTATGTGAATGTAAAATCAACCACATTCCTAATACAAAAATAATAAATAGACTACGTTCGCATGCAAAAACGTTAAATAAAATTTGAGCACGTTCACATTCAAAAATGGTAAACCAAAGCGACAACGTTCACATAAAGAAAGAGGTGATGCGAATATCAATACTTGCTATTTGACGTGAATGAAATATAAAGAAAGCTATTAAAAAATCGCTGCGGACAAGCACTGCGCCAAAATCCTTACTGTTTCCTTCCCAAAATGCGAATATCAATAATTGTTATTTTTCTCCCAATCGGCTAGTTTATAAGCAGCCTTTTGGCCGGATTGACAAACCATCCCCTCGATCACCTACAATCCATAGGTCTGAGAGAAGCAACAACTGCGGCGTACATAGTGGATATCTCAATTTGCAATACACCTGACTATGGCGGCGCTGCAAGCCAAGACGAAGTCATCATGGTATAGTAATATACTACTTCAACTCATTTTATTGTCTTCTTATTTTATGATAAGAAACGGGCTGATGCATTATTATGTTGCCATCTTCTGAATGAATTTGAGTTGTCTTGCTTGTGAATTTTTCTCTGTACGATGTCTTGAGAAATTCCTCTAGTCCAATTTAGTCCCAACTTTCTTTTGAAGTTCAAGAATTTCCCACACAAAAGAAAGTTCATGCATTTGAAGATTGGAGTTTCAAGCAGTATATTGCACGACTGCACAACTGAGCACTTTAATCCTAATTGTGCAAAAAAAATAGATGGGCACTCAGATTCATTTTCAGAGTAGATCTATGATTTTGTTTATGAGAAAGTTCAGTTTTTCTTTTCAGAAGAACACTTCATCTATTAAACGCGAGTAATTTGGGTTTGAGTTATTTATAGTTCTACTTGTTGGGTGTTGACATGTACTAGTAATACCAAAAAAAGATGTGTTTTATTTGTTCATGATATCTCCTATCGCTCACTCAGTCTATGACTGCAGGGCACTTCCTAAGGAGACCAATGACAACGATATGCTCGCTTCGCCATCCGCCTTGGAGCTACTGCAGCCGCAGCCTATTTCCATCTTTGATTATACTCTGCTGCCTCCGCTAGCTCCAGAGGAGAATGATCACTCTGCTGCCCTTCTGGTGGCTCAGCCTGCGCCTATTATTTATCGCTTTGATCAACTTTTTGGCTTCAAGGCAACCGTGACGGTCGCCAATGAAACAGGCATCGTTGAGGAATGGGTCAAGAGTGTGTCGAACTCCCTCCAAACGGTGGAAATGAAGATTGTGGGTCTAGACAGCGAGTTCACTGACCAAGTTCATGGTGTGAAGCAGAAGGATCTGCCCCCGGAAATGCAGCAACGCGCCGCCGTACTTCAACTGTGTTTTGCAGATGATTGCTTGGTGTACCACATCGTGCACTCGCCTCGCATACCAGACGAGCTCAACAAATTTCTTGCTCGTGAGGATATCTTCTTTTCTGGAGCGGCAATTGTCAATGACGTAACAATGCTTCAGCCATACGGCCTCCATATTAAAAAGCCCATTGACCTACAAGAGCGCATTGATATACCAATTACAACTTTCAGTAAACCTACACCGTCGCTATTTGACCTAGCAAATTTTGTGTTGGGAACGAATCTGGAGAAGGGCAAGGAGTGCAAGCAACTAAGGAATTCCGGATGGGCGATTGCTCCATTGAACTTTCAACAAATCAGATATGCTGCGTTCGATGCCCTTATAAGTTTTGAGATAGCTAAAGGGGCAGTAAGCCTTGGCTACATGCGCCTTGATGAATAAGCTTAGGATGATTAAATAAAACTATGGACACATGAGTTATTTTATATGTCTAAATCTAATTTTTTGCGGGTGTATGTATTTTTCATATATATATATATATATATATGCATGGCTTTTGTAATACCTTTCATAGTAGGCCGAGCACATGCATGTGCATCATCAAAATGTTCTATTGTTTTCTTATATATGTTGTTAAATAAACATTAATTGTATTATGGAAGTCATAATATTATTTCAGTTGTTTTATCCTCGGTAAGAACTCAAACAAATCCTGGAGCAACTTTTTAGATCTGTAACTTTTAGCATGTCGGGATCAGGAACATAACTGTAAAAATAATGTATTGTTGTATGTATTAATAATCTTTTATTTTTGCCTAACTTTAGTTATATGAAATGCTGGGAAATTTGTTTTTGAGTTTTTGTTGATTCCTCTGGCCGGTTCGAGCAATCGTCTATGCGGTTGCAGCACCAAGTGCGTGTTCCCCGGCACCATCGGAGATGTGCGGAGTTTGCAGCACTACCACGCAGGGATCGCAACGCCATGTCTCCTCGTCACGAGTCGCCGGCCGTCATGGATATGGGTCTCAGAAGGATGGGCTGCTGGTCAAAAAGAATGGAGGTATTGAAAGAAATTTATAGCTGTAGAGAAGAAACGAGGTAGAAGGAAGGGGTTAAGCAGTGTGGTCCCACAGGCACTTGGCACACGCACAGGCGAGAGCCGCAACGACGCGATGCGTTTTAGGAGGCGACCGGTGCTGCGTGTAGCCGGTCGGCCGACTTACAACATTTCCTTTTACAATGCCGTTGCTTTTCCTCTAGCATCAAACACTCAATGCTAATCACGCAGAATTTAAATGTGCGAAATGCCGCTTCAATACCGTATTTTTCTATTCCCTCGTGTTGAGAATCCCGTGAATCAAAAATGGCCCTATCAACTTGAGGTTTGGCCAGACAGAGACCATTAATATTTTGATGTAGATGAAGCGCCTACCCATCAATGGAAATTAAGAATGATTCCATGCTCATCTGGATGTGGTTCAAGAATTGAATATGTTACAAAATCAAGCATCTTGGTACAGAAAAGCAAGAGAATCATTTCCCTCGCAACGGCATGGATAAGGGATAAGCAAGACAGTTTCTTCAGTTTGCTTGTATGCATGGGCTCTCTTTGCTAGCTGCGCCCATGCAACTTTGTAATAAAAACCATCTCCTTCCTTCTTACAAATGAAGTCATCAGTTTGCTGCTCTTAATCAAAAAGGAAATAATATCCGGTTGGGAAGAGCACCTGTATACTATCCTGTTCATCCACAATCGGAGAAGCTCCCAAGTGTCTTCCTGACGCATCTCTCCAAATGGCAGCTGCAGAACCTTTCTGCCGATTTTGGAGACAGCACTATCAACTTTTTTTTTTGAAGCACTACTCCTATCTTGTCTTGCACATCACCGGGCTAGTTTCGCCCATCAAGCCCATACACTTATTCTAAGACTATTCATACATCCGGAGATGGTGGGTTTCTTTCACGTGGTGATCTATGGGATGTAATACGTGGCCATGTAGGCGATTTGTTTCAGCTTACGGAGGTGCGGGGTCTCACTAGGTGTGGTGTGATGCAGGTTCGAAAGAAAAAAAATCGCTAGGGTAGAGTACCATGTGCCCCAACGCATGGGCGATGCTCGGGGTTCGATGGCTCTACTTGATTGGAGGACGCCATGCAAGTCCCTCTAGGGCCTATTTGGGCAATCGCTCCTAGGCATCATTTTGGTCACACCATGTATGGCCTGTTTGATGGGAGATAAGGTGCGAGCTCAATCGCCATGAATGTCGTGTTATTGGCAACGGTGCAAGGAAAATGGCTGGTGGCTGTTGTTAAGTCACCATATTCTCCAAAATGGGAACAGCCAAAGTCTACTGCAGAGCTTCATTCTTTTTCTCGGCGGCGAGTGTTTCACTTGGTATGTTGTGTATTGAACGCAAGCATGGAAGGCATCAAATTTGGTCAGGGTTGTGTGTGTAGTTCTGTCTCATCTTACAGCTGATTGTAGCTTATCAGGGGTGTTGATTACAATGACATGGTCCTAGTTTTTTTTAATCCATGCATCTGTTTTCTCCAAGGAATAAAAAGTCTCGGTTGTTTGTTGTGCCTTGGGTAGTTGGGTGGTGCGCACATATTAAAAACAGCCAGTCAAATGGAGCTTATTATACCCGTCCTAGGCAACAACACATTGTCAAAAACAAGTTGAGACATTGAAGAAATAACATCTAAGATTACCCTTGACAACATCTAGACTGCGATTAAAGATTCTCCAAAAGCAAGCCTCCAAAAAGGAATGACATGCATGCGCCGTCATCACTGGATCTAACCAGAAAAGCCAGATCAAGGGTTTCTAACTTAAGGTGTGACTTCAAGCAATCTCCAAGCAAATATTTCAACAAGGAGAATGACATCAAAACACCGCATTACGAGGTACAACTGGAACTCGTAAATACCACAAAGCGAAAGTCACCTTGTGTTGTTGCCTCCACTTGTCCGGTAAGCACCTCCATACATCATAGCCTTGAGAGATTTGATGTAGCCAATTATGGTGAGCACCTCCACTTGTCCATGATGGGAAGGTATGTCTCCAGATATAGCTAGTCACGCACGCACCTGCTACTTCTCGAGCTTGCGTTGTATTCCCTCGAAGAGGAAAGGGAGATGCAGCACAGTAGCGTAAGTATTTCCCTCGGTTTTTGAGACCAAGGTATCAATCCAGTAGGAGACCACGCGCGAGTCCCTCGCACCTGCACAAACAAATAAGAACTTTGCAGCCAACGCGATAAGGGGTTGTCAATCCCTTTACGGTCACTTACGAAAGTGAGATCTGATAGAGATGATGGTTTATATTTTTGGTATTTTTGTTTTTAAGAACAGAAAGTAAAAGCGAAAAAGTAAAGTAGATGTTGATTGATATGTTGAGAATAGACCCGAGGGCCGTAGTGTTCTCTAGTGGCTTCTCTCATGATAGCGATATTTTACGGCGGGTAAACAAATTACTGTCGAGCAATTGATAGAAAAGTGAATAATTATGAGACTATCTAGGCATGATCATTGTATATAGGCATCACGTCCGAGACAAGTAGACCGACTCCTGCCCGAATCTACTACTATTACTCCACACATAGACCGCTATCCAGCATGCATCTAGTGTATTGAGTTCATAAGAACAGAGTAACGCCTTAAGCAAGATGACATGATGTAGAGGGCCGGGATAAACTCAAGCAATATGATATAAACCCCAACTTTTTATCCTCGATGGCAACAATACAATACGTTCCTTGCTGCCCCTACTGTCACTGGGAAAGGACACCGCAAGATTGAACCCAAAGCCAAGCACTTCTCCCATTGCAGGAACTGTAGATCTAGTAGGCCAAACCAAACCAATAATTCGAAGAGACTTGCAAGGATATTATGAGCACACATAAAGAGTTCAGAAAAGAACCAAATATTTCTCATAGATAATCTTGATCATAAACTCACAATTCATCGGATCTCGACAAACATCCGAAAAAAGATTACATCGAATAGATCTCCTCGAAGACCGAGGAGAACTTTGTATTGAGATCCAGAGAGAGAGAGAAGCCATCTAGATACTAGCTATAGACCCGAAGGTCTGTGGTAAACTACTCACAACTCATGGTGAGGGTGATGATGATGATGTAGAAGCACTCCGTGATGGATCCCCCCTCCGACAGAGCTTCGGAACAAGCTCCAAGATGGGATCTCATGGGAACAGAAGGTTACGGCGGTGGAACTAGGGTTTTCACTCCTCTTCTGATGGTTTCGGGGTACGTAGGCTTATATAGGAGGAAGGAGGACACGGGGGTCCTCACGAGGGACCCACGAGGCAGGGGGGCGCGCCCGGGGTAGGGGGTCGTGCCCCCACCCTCGTGGGCACCTCCTGGCCCCTACTCCGTGGTTCTCAAGTCTCCCGTGCGTGATTTTCTCCAAAAATATCTCTCACGAAGGTTTCATTCCGTTTGTACTCCGTTTGATATCCCTTTTCTGTAAAACCCTAAAACAGGCAAAAAACAACATTCTGGACTGGGCCTTTGGGTTAGTATGTTAGTCCCAAAAATAATATAAAAGTGTATGACAAAGCCCATTAAACATTCAAAACATCATAAATAATAGCATGGAACACTAAAAAATTATAGATACGTTGGAGACGTATCAAGCATCCCCAAGCTTAATTCATGCTCGTCCTCGAGTAGGTAAATGATAAAAACAGAATTTTTTATGTGGAATGCTAACCAACGTAGTTTTTCAATGTAATTCTCTTAATTATGGCATGAATGTTTAGATCTAAAAGATTCAAGATAAAAGTGTATATTGACATAACAAATAATAATACTTCAAGCGTACTAACAAAGCAATCATGTCTTCTCAAAATACTATGGCTAAAGAAAGTTATCCCTAGAAAATCATATAGTCTGGCTATGCTCCCTCTTCATCACACAAAATATTCATATCATGCACAACCCCGATTTCAGCCAAGCACTTGTTTTCATACTCTACTCTTTCAAACCTTTCAACTTTCACGCAATACATGAGCGTGAGCCATGGACATAGCACTATGGGTGGAATAGAGAGGGGGTTGTGGAGAAGACAAAAAGTAGGTAGATAGTCTCACATCAACTAGGCGTATGAACGGGCTATGGAGATGCCCATCAATAGATATCAGTGTGAGTGAGTAGGGATTGTGTCGGTGTACTGAGGTAGGGGTACCTCAGTACCCCAACTTGTGCACGGGCAGTTGCAGCTCCCCGCGGCAGGGTTTACCACGCGCTCGCCGGAGACCTTCCTGCTCCATATCAAACCATTCAGAAACAAAGTATGCAAGACAGAAAATCGAGACCCCGGCAAGTGGAGCTTGCCGGGAAGGCCGTACCAGGCTCAAGATTACCTCACTAGCACAAGGCCCTGGCAAGAGGAGCTTGCCAGGAAGACTAGAAGATTCCATCATAGAAGACACGCCTCGGCGCTATATGCGTCCCGGCGAGGGCCCGGGGAGCGGCAAGCTCCCGGGCCCGGCAAGATCAAGATCCCGGCAAGGTGCTTGCCGGGAGAGTTGCGCTGTGTGCCCGCGCTCCAGCTCATCGGCCCACGCGTCGCCCTGGGGCCTATCCAGGGACGCGTGGCAGATGGCTGTGCAGCCTGGGGGACACGGTGGCACTCCACGGTGGTGGATCCATCGCCATGGCAGACGGAGACGCAAGGGCGGGAGCTTTTGGGGTCGACGGCGACGGGCATTAAATGCCCTTGTCCCCCACTGTCAAAGTAGGTAGCGACCACTGTTCGCGCACTGTAGCTCCACTATTCCCGCACTGTTACAACTACCACCTCTTTTACGTTTTTACCCCTTTCTCCTACGTTGACACCTGTCGGTGACCCCTTGCACTATAAAAGGAGGCCCATGCACAACGTGGAGGGGGTTCGGAACCTATATCACTCATACGCTCGGTGTAGCTGTTTCTTCAAGCTCCCGAGCCCTCCAACTAAATACACAACTAAGCAGGTGTAGGGTTTTACGCGTCTACCGCGGCCCGAACCTGGGTAAAACTGCCCGCGTGCTCGCTACGATCTGCTCTTCGTGCTCCCTCCGCCCTCGTACCGCACAAGCAAGGGGCTCCGGTCCCATAGGTGTTCGTGGCGGACAGTTTCCCCCGACATCTTTGGCGCGCCAGGTAGGGGGCGTCGAGGTTGTGCGAACCTGATCCGGCGTTCACGCGGGCGCATTCTTCATCAACCTCTCCGTTTCATTCGGCAACTTCACCAGCAACAGCTCCATGGCCCCGAATAAGAAGGCTTCGGAGGTCGGAGGCCCGTCTGCGTCTCATCCGCCGCCACCAGAGCCAACGGTGGGCGGAGGAGACGCCGTCGGAAGGGTGGTCGCCGGCGAGGACACTCGCGGCGCCACCAAATCCAAGGACAAGACGGACGACCGAGCTTCGGTCTCCGTGGACGCGCCACGTCCATCTCAGGACACGACAACCCAGCCGCGCCATACCACATGAGGTGGTATCCGCTTGCTGGGACAAGGGCAAACCGGAGGATCGCGGGACGCCCCGGACCACCGTCCGGGCACAAGCAAAGCGAAGGCGCCGGCGCGGGACCCTACTCCTTCTAACGTTGTTAGGAGTCCGAGCATATCCCGCTCCTCGCACCGCTCGCCCCCGTTCCCCTCCACTCCAGCAGAAGCGCTCGCAAGGGCGCAACTGCTCCTCGACTTCCCTCCAGCGGCGGATAAGGCCGAAGACTGGAGGGCCACCATCCAGAGCCTGATAGCCTTCGCCAACAACGATTCTCCACAGCAGCCGGCGGCCTCGCGGCCGCGGCAAGCTGACAAGACGAAGGCCGACGGCGACAAGACCGCCGGGGGTGCGACAAGCGTACACTCCCCGCCGCGGAAGCAGAAGACACCGCCCCGCCGGAACAACGCCGACGACGGCTCCACGGCGTCGTCGGATCCGCGGGCCCGTCGGGACCAGCGCCAGGTCCTCGACGACCGGCGACAAGAAGACGCTCGCACCACAATCGAGCGCCGCCGAGAAGCTCGGCGACAATCAGATCATAGAGCTGGGAACGCTGTCGACGCGCGCGCGCCCGGTGAACCAGGCGACTTGCCGTACGCGGCAGGCTGCCCTGCGTTCACTCGCGAGCTGCGGCGCGACCAGTGGCCCAGCATGAAGAATTTCAAGCCCGACGTACCGGAGAAGTACGACGGCAAGACGCACCCCTCAGAATTCCTCAGCGTTTACACCATCGCGGTGCAGGCTGCCGGGGGGCGCGACGAGAAGATCTTGGCGAACTACTTCCCGCTCGTGCTTAAGCCGAACGTCCGTTCGTGGCTTATGCACTTGCCGGAAGGTTCTATTTCTTCTTGGGCAGACCTTTGCCACCAGTTTGTTGGCGCCTTCACCGGCGGCCACAAACCCCATGGCCAGGAGAGCGATCTCCACATTCGGGCCCAGAAGGAAGGGGAATCCCTGCGCAAGTACATCCAACGCTTCAGCCGTGTACAGCACAACATCCCCGACGTTCACCCTGCCGCGGTTATCAGCGCGTTCCATCAGAACGTGCGTAACCGCCGCATGCGTGAAGAGATGGCCATGACCAAGATTCGGGATGTCAGCGAGCTCTATGCTCTGGCTGATAAGTGCGCACGCGCAGAAGAGGGGAGGAGACTCCCCGGAGAGGATGCTGGCGCAGGAGGAAGCGACAGCGACGACGCCGCCCCGGCAAAGAAGAGCCGGCGGCGGAATAACAGAAGGAAGGGCAAGAAAGAGGTGCTTGCCGTCGAGAAGTCCGGCAAGGAGGCTCCCGCCAAGCAAACACAGGCTGGCGGCTCCGACAAGGAGCCTGCCCCTGTAGCGGCAGCCGACAAGCCGGATGGCTCCGACAAGCAATACTGCAAGATCCACCGCACCAAGGGTCACGACCTCTCCAACTGCAAGCGCGTCGAGTACCTCGTCGAGCAGCAGAAAGCTGAATACGAGAGGCGTGACAAGGAGAAGGCCCAAGGTGGCGCAGAAGAGCCAAGCAAGAAGCGGCCGTTCAACGGCCGGGGAGGACGCCGCGGCAAGGCCAAGCAGCGGCAAGGAGATCGACCTCCCCGGGGCCGCGACAAGGACGAAGACGACGACGAAGACATGGAGGACGAGGATAACAACGAACAGATTGCCATGCAACGGATGCACTAGAGCTAAAAATGTATGAAAGCTCAACAAAAAAACTAGTGGGTGTGCATCCCACCTGCTTGCTCACGAAGACCTAGGGCATTTGAGGAAGCCCATCGTTGGAATATATAAGCCAAGTTCTATAACGAAAAATTCCCACTAGTATATAAAGTGACTAAGCATGAGACTCTCTACCATGAAGAACATGGTGCTACTTTGAAGCACAAGTGTGGAAAAAAGATAGTAGCAATTGTCCCCCTTTTTTTGGGCCTTTCTTTTTTTCTTTGGCCTTTTTTTGTGTGTGGAGGGGCTTTATTGATTTAGCCTTTCCTCCCATGGGACAATGCTCTAATAATGATGAACATCACACTTTCATTACAACTCGATACTACAACAAAGTATGACTCTATATATGAATGACACCGGCGGCGTACCGGGATGTGCAATGAAACAAGAGTGACATGTATGAAAAATTAATAAATTATGCATGGTGGCTTTGCCACAAATACGATGTCAACTACATGATCATGCATGGCAATATGAAAATATGAAGCGTGTCATATGAACGGAACGGTGGAATGTTGCACAGCAATATATCTCGGAATGGCTATGGAAATGCCATGATAGGTAGGTATGGTGGCTGTTTTGAGGAATATATATGGTGGCTATTTTGAGGAAGGATATATAGTGGGCGTATGGTACCAGAGAAAGTTGCGCGATACAAGAGAGGCTAGGAACGGTGGAAGGGTGAGAGTGCATATAATCCATGGACTCAACATTAGTCATAAGAACTCATATACTTATTGCAAAAATTTACGAGTCATCAAAACTAAGCAATCAACGCATGCTCCTAGGGGGGAGGTTGGTAGGAGTTAACCATCGCGCGCCCCCGACCTCCACACAAAGGTTGACACTTTACAAATACCTCATGCTCTAACTTCGTCACATAGCGGTTCACCATACGTGCATGCTACGGGAATCACTAACCTTAACACAAGCATCCCCAAGCTTAATTCCTGCTCGTCCTCGAGTAGGTAAATGATAAAAACATAATTTTTGATGTGGAATGCTACCTAACATAATTTTCAATGTAATTTTCTTTATTGTGGCATGAATGTTCAGATCCAAAAGATTCAAGACAAAAGTTTATATTGACATAAGAATTATAATACTTCAAGCACACTAACAAAGCAATTATGTCTTCTCAAAATAACATGGCCAAAGAAAGTTCATCCCTACAAAATCTTATAGTTTGGCTATGCTCCATTTTCGTCACACAAAATATTCAAATCATGCACAACCCCGGTTTTGGCCAAGCAATTGTTTTATACTTTAATTTTTTCAAACATTTTCAACTTTCACGCAATACATGAGCGCGAGCCATGGATATAGCACTATTGGTGGAATAGAGTGGTGGTTCCGGAGAAGACAAAAATGAAGAAGATGGTCTCACATCAACTAGGCGTATCAATGGGCTATGGAGATGCCCATCAATAGATATCAATGTGAGTGAGTAGGGATTGACATGCAACATCTGCACTAGAGCTATAAATGTATGAAAGCTCAACAAAAGAAACTAAGTGGGTGTGCATCCAACTTGCTTGCTCACGAAGACCTAGGGCATTTGAGGAAGCCCATCGTTGGAATATACAAGCCAAGTTCTATAATGAAAATTCCCACTAGTATATGAAAGTGACAAAACAAGAGACTCTCTATCATGAAGATCATGGTGCTACTTTGAAGCACAAGTGTGGAAAAAGATAGTAGCATTGTCCCTTTTTTTTCTTTTCTTTTCTTCTTTTTTTCTTTTCTTTTTCTTTTTTTTCCTTTTTTTGGGCCTTTCTTTTTTTCTTTGGCCTTTCTTTTTTTTCTTTGGTTCAATGCTCTAATAATGATGATCATCACACTTCTATTGATTTACAACTCAAAGATTACAAATCGATACTAGAACAAAGTATGACTCTACATGAATGCCTCCGGCGGTGTACCAGGATGTGCAATGAATCACGAGTGACATGTATGAAAACTTATGCATGGTGGCCTAGCCACAGATACGATGTCAACTACATGATCATGCATGGCCATATGACAATGATGAAGCGTGTCATATGAACGGAACCGGGGAAAGTTGCATGGCAATATATCTCGGAATGGCTATGAAAATGCCATAATAGATAGGTATAGTGTCTGTTTTGAGGAAGGTATATGGTGGGTGTATGGTACCGGCGAAAGTTGTGAGGTACAAGAGAGGCTAGCAATGGTGGAAGGGTGAGAGTGCGTATAATCCATGGACTCAATATTAGTCATAAAGAACTCACATACTTATTGCAAAAATGTACAAGTCGTCAAAACAAAGTACTACACGCATGCTCCTAAGGGAAGGGTTTGTAGGAGTTAACCATCGCGCGATCCTGACTGCCACACAAAGGATGACAATAAGTGAAATACCTCATGCTTCAAATTTGTCACACAGCGGTTACCATACGTGCATGCTGCGGGACTTGCAAACCTCAACACAAGTATTTCTCAAATTCACAATTACTCTAGTAACATGACTCTAATATCACCATCCTCATATCTCAAAACAATCATCAAGCATCAAACTTCTCATAATATTCAATCACTTTATATGAATGTTTTTATTATATCCCTCTTGGATGCCCATCATATTAGGACTGAATTCATAACCTAAGAAAATTACCATGATGTTCTAAAAGATTCACAAAATAATATAAGTGAAGCATGAGAGTTCATCTATTTCTTCAAAATAAAACCACCACCGTGCTCTAAAATATATAAGTGAAGCACTAGAGCAAATGACAAACTACTCCAAAAGATATAAGTGAAGATCAATGAGTAGTTGAATAATTATGTAACTATGTGAAGACTCTCTAACATTTAAGAATTTCAGATCCTGGGATATTATTCAAACATCAATCAAAAGAAAATAAAATAAATTGACGCTCCTAGCAAAACACATATCATGTGGTGAATAAAAATATAGCCTCAAGTAAAGTTACCGATAGACGAAGACGAAAGAGGGGATGCCTTCCCGGGGCATACCCAAGCTTAGGATCTTGGTTGTCCTTGAATAATACCTTGTGGTGCCTTGGGCATCCCCAAGCTTATGCTCTTGCCACTCCTTATTTCATAGTCCATTGATTTTTTACCCAAAATTTGAAAACTTCACTACACAAAACTCAACAGAAAACTCGTAAGCACCGTTTGTATAAGAAAATAAAATCACCATTTAGGTACTGTTGTGAACTCATTATAAATTCATATTGGTGTAATATCTACTCTATCCAAACATCTATATGGTTCATACCGACCTATACTACTCATCGATTTCAAAATAAGCAAACAACACACGAAAAACAGAATATATCGAAAATAGAACAGTCTGTAGCAATCTGTAACTTTCGACTACTTCTGTAACTCTAAAAATTCTGAAATAAATTTGTGGACATGAGGAATTTTTCTATTAATCATCTGCAAAAGGAATCAACTCAAAAGCTCTCTTCTGTAAAAAAAATGGCAGCTAATCTCGTGAGCGCAAAGTTTCTGTTTTTTACAGCAAGATCACATTAACATTCTCCCAAGTCATCCCCAAGGTTCTACTTGGCACTTTATTGAACCAAAATCTATAAAACATGCTTAATACAATACCTTAATCATGTGAACACACAAAAACAGTAGGGTTAAATATTGGGTTGTCTCCCAACAAACGCTTTTCTTTAATGCCTTTTAGCTAGGCATGATGATGACAATGATGCTCACATAAAAGATGAGAATTGAAACATAGCGGGAGTATCATGAAGCATATGACTAACACATTTAAGTCTAACCCACTTCCTATGGATATGGATTTTGTGAGCAAACAACTTATGGAAACGATAATCAACTAGCATAGGAAGGGAAAATGAGCATCGTTGGTTATTAGAAGCATCCCAAAAGCGTTCGTGTCGAAATATGGCTTTCAAATTAAGTTCCGAAACAGTACTCCAAGATTTTAAGCACATAGAGAGGAAAGTTGATATTATTGTAATATTTGGAAGCATGTGATCCTCTCTCATAATAAGTTTAAGTAGCATCATGAATGAATTCAACCAAATAACCAGCACATAAAGCATTCTTTTCATGATCTACTTGCATAGAAATTTTACTACTGTCCACATAAGCAAAATTCTTCTCATTCATAGTAGTGGGAGAAAACTCAAAAAAATAACTATCATGTGAAGCATAAACCAACTGAAAATTAAAATCATGATGTCAAGTTTCATGGTTATCTTTATTTTTTATAGCATACATGTCATCACAATAATCATCATAAATAGGAGGCATGCTTTCATCATAATAAATTTGCTCATCGAAACTTGGGGGACTAAACATATCATCATCAAGCTTGTGGCTTTGCATATCATTAGCATTATGGGTATTCAAAGAATTCATACTAACAACATTGCAATCATGCTCATCATTCACATATTTTATGCCAAACATTCTATGTAATTCTTCTTCTAGTACTTGAGCACAGTTTTTCTTCCCATCATTTTCACGAAAGATATTAAAAAGATGACGCATAAGAGGCAACCTTAATACCATTTTTTGTGGTTTTCTTTTATAAACTAAACTAGTGATAAAACGAGAAACTAAAAGATTTGATTGCAAGATCTAAAGATATACCTTCAAGCACTCACCTCCCCGGCAACGGCGCCAGAAAAGAGCTTGATGTCTACTACGCAACCTTCTTCTTGTAGACATTGGTGGACCTCCAAGAGCAGATGTTTGTAGGACAGTAGCAAATTTCCCTCAAGTGGATGACCTAAGGTTTATTAATCTATGGGATACAAGTGCAATATGGATGGTATATATAGGTTTTTGTAATATGAAAATATAAAAATAGCAAGGTAACAAATGATAAAAGTGAGCATAAACGGTATTGCAATGCTTTGAAACAAGACCTAGGGCTCATACTTTCACTAGTGGAAGTTCTCTCAACAAAGATAACACAGCCGGATCATATAACTATCCATCAACATGTAACAAAGAGTCACGCCAAAGTAACTAATAGCGGAGAACAAACGAAGAGATTATTGTAGGGTACGAAACCACCTCAAAGTTATTCTTTCTGATCGATCTATTCAAGAGTCCGTAGTAAAATAACACGAAGCTATTCTTTCCGTTCGATCTATCATAGAGTTCGTACTAGAATAACACCTTAACATAAAAATCAACCAAAACCCTAATGTCACCTAGATACTCCATTGTCACCTCAAGTATCCGTGGGCATGATTATACGATATGCATCACACAATCTCAGATTCATCTATTCAACCAACACAAAGTACTTCAAAGAGTGCCCCAAAGTTTCTATCGGAGAGTCAAGACGAAAACGTGTGCCAACCCCTATGCATAGATTCCCAAGGTCACGGAACCCGCAAGTTGATCACCAAAACATACATCAAGTAGATCACGTGATATCCCATTGTCACCACAGATAAGCACGTGCAAGACATACATCAAGTGTTCTCAAATCCTTAAAGACTCAATCTGATAAAATAACTTCAAAGGGAAAACTCAATTAATCAGAAGAGAGTAGAGGGGGAGAAAACATCTTAAGATCCAACTAAAATAGCAAAGCTCGAGATACATCAAGATTGTGCCATCTCAAAAACACGAGAGAGAGAGAGAGAGAGAGAGAGAGAGAGAGAACACATAGCTACTGATACATACTCTCAGCACCGAGGGTGAATTACTCCCCCTTGTAATGGACAGCGTCAGGATGGTGAAGATGGCCACTGGAGAGGGATTCCCTCCTCCGACAGGGTGCCAGAACGGATCTAGATTGGTTTTCGGTGGCAACAGAGGCTTGCAGCGCCGGAACTCCCGATCTAGGTCTGGAGGTGTCCGTATATATAAGAGGTGTTGTAGCCGGGAACAAGAAAGGGGGGTCCACGAGGCGGCCACGAGATAGCGCCCCCCACCCTCGTGGGCAGCCCGGGACTCCCCTAGTCCATCTTCGGTACTCCTTGGGCTTCTTCTGGTCAAAAAACATCCTCCGTTGAGTTTCAGGCCAATTGGGCTCCGTTTGGAATTCCTTTTCTGCGATACTCAAAAACAAGGAAAAAACAGAAACTGGCACTGGGCTCTAGGTTAATAGGTTAGTCCCAAAAATCATATAAAAGTGTATATTAAAGCCCATTAAACATACAAAACAGATAATATAATAGCATGGAACAATAAAAAATTATAGATACGTTGGAGACGTATCACTCCTCCCAGCTTACACTCTTGGCGGTTGCTCTAGTGATCTTAGTGTTCTTGTGCTCTGAACATATGCTGCAGCACTCTGATGTATGCCAGAGCGCTCTCGATGACTACTCGGGTGCTCTCACATACGCGAGCATGATCTCCGTGTACTCAGCCATCCTTGTGACAATGTCTATGACTATAGGAGTTCTGTTTCGAGGCATTTCGGCTTCTCCATCTAAATCGCATTAAACAAGTTGACATTTAGATAAAAGAAATTTTTCATGAAAGCAGATTTATGACAATATAAGACATAGAACTTTTGTGACAATAGTCCATAGTTTTCCTTTGGGTGGACATTTAGCGCACTTAAGTTGGTTCATCTCGTTACTGGTTTCATATATATATGGTGTACACTCATTTACTCACTGTAATTTTGATAGTCGGTGATGGCCGTTCGCCCCCCTCTCCTCTAGCTTTACCAAGTCTTAGAGGACTAAGAGGGAGAAGAACAACCCCTTACGATAACAGTCGGTTCATCTCTCAAGTGGTTATATATATGTTGTACACTCACTCACTCACTCACTGTATTTTCGACTGTCGGTGATAGCCGTCCTTCATCTTCTCCTCATGCCTTACCAAAGTGTGAGAGGAAGAGAAGAAGAAGGACGGCCCCCCTATGACAATAGTTGGTGTCATCCTCTTAGAACAACTCGCATCTCAGTTTGTGGATTAAGAGTGAGTATTATCCAGCAGATGGAAAATATAATCAAGTAGCTTGTCCATAAAAAGCTAAAAACTTACGGAACAATTGGCATGTCCTTTGCTAGAAATTGGACAAATTGAGTGCCAGTAATTAAGCGAAATGGAACTTAATCCACATTTCGCGAAAATATTGGCAGTCATTATGAATATCTGCATCATGAAGAAAATATCGTACTATATGTTGATCTGTATATGCAGTACATAGTACTCTAGTGCAAGAAATCAAATTTAAGTCGTTGAATTACAACTACAGTACATCCTATCACAAATATTAGGTACACTAACGAAAAGTTGCTAATGTACAAGTACAATAAATAAGAACAACTATGATCTCCATTAATAGAGAGAGGGGAGGTGCGGTCACCGGGGTGGACGGGGACGACGAGAAGGAAGAGGACGAGGTGGAGGCGGACGATGAGTTTGATGGGGACGCGATGACATTGCATGTCGAGGAAGGCGCGGGCGACGGTGACAAGGAAGTAGTTGGACGCGGCATTGGATGGCAAGGCCGAGGAATTCGAGGCAGCAATAGACGGCGCAAGCGATGGTGAAGATTGGGTCCGTGATGCCGTGCGAGGCAGCGGACCGCGACCACGACGGCGGCGGCGGCGAAGGACGTCACGACGCGACTACGGCGAAGCGAGAGAGATACCGAGGGAGAAATGTTTATGTATGGATGGATTAGCTGTGACTGGCTGCGGTTGGGGGTGGAGAGGATAAGGTCATGCATAAGAGTGACTGGTGCTAGATAGCACCCGCCACAGCGATATTTGAGTGGTAGGTGGCAGGGTGACCAAATATAGCTTTGGCGGGAACGTAATAGTACCCGTCATTGCAAACTCTTACAAAATTTGAATCCAGTGAGGGCGGGTCCCTAATATGGCTGTGGCGGTCGGTAGAAATTGTCCACCACTGATTAGCATGGCAACAGTGACAAACCTATGTGGCCGCTACTATTGCTTTTTGCCGATTAAGAAATTAGCAAGCATGTAGGAGTGGCGGGTCCTTACTTATGCCCAACATTTTTATGTGGATAGCCAGTGACGAGCAGCTTATAGAACCCCCTCCTACTCATCAGGGGCCACCTATAAGCCTTTTTCCCAATAGTGAAACAATATGCAAATGTTGGCTTTTTCTTTGTTTTTCCTCAACCAGCATCAACTGAGACACACATGCAATGCAGAAAAAATCGCTACGCGCAACCAAACATGTCCTATGTGAATGTAAAATCAACCACATTCCTAATACAAAAATAATAAATAGACTACGGTCGCATGCAAAAACGTTAAATAAAATTTGAGCACGTTCACATTCAAAAATGGTAAACCAAAGCGACCACCACCTCAAGAAATATGTCAACTTATGACCTTTTGTTAGTGACCCTGGAAGAATTGGTCATAGATCTATGACCATTTCAGACCAATTGGTCAAAAGTTGTTCGGGGGGCTCCAAACCGTAAACTATAACGACCATTTTGGTCAGAAAGGTCATAATTTCCTTACACGAAATGGTCACAAAGCAGATAGCATTGGTTCGCTGCCTTATTTCTAGCTGTTCTTGACCAATATAGATGGTCATAACCTTGAAAATTGTGGTGGGTTGCTACGACTAGGCGCCACCTCATCAGTTTTGCCTATGTGTCATGTCCATGTGGCAGTTTTTGCCCTAGGGTGTGAAGCAACCTATATTTCTATCATTCCCAAAATTCCCAAAAAAATCTCATAAATTCTTTGGGTCATATCTTCGTCAAATATGTAAAAAAACCTTCCTTGCCTAGTTCAAAAATAATTCAAAAATATTCATTTTCCTATTCTGTTCAAAAAAACACTTTGTGAAGGAAGTACCACTTTGGCATGTCCAAATGGTATCCATTTTCTACAGTGCTTTCCTATGCCCAAATAACTATCCTCCACCAAATGCCAGCTCAATCCATTCATTATTTTGAGCTCATCTTCAACATTCGTATTTATGTCCAGTGTGGTACTTTGTAAAGCAAGTACCACCTAGACTCCTCCTTTTGAGCTGAAAATTTGTGAAGACGGTCTTCTTAGTAACTGATCATCCTCAACCAAAACTCACGCCCATTAGCCATGTGCATTTTCCGTACCGCTAATCAAACACTTGGCTGCTAATTCATGTTTGAGCATCGATCAGTCTCCTCGTGAGAATCTTATGTTGTAATTTTCTTCCTAGCACCTACCTAGGGAGTGGCCATCCCACTAGACATACCTAGGCCGCCCAGAACACATGGCAATGCCACAGTCACGCGGTGACCACGTAGCGGGCATGCGAGTTTACGCGCTCTAGAGTTGGGGCCCTCGACCACCGCCCAAACCTCGACGTATCGCCACCAAACCATGTATTTATGATTAAATAGGTACTTATGTACCTGGAAATGATTTTTGGAAAAAATAAATAGCAAACTATGAGGCAGCCGCAGTTCAAATTTGACCCGCTTCCAGCTTAATCGGCGGAAATTTGTCTTTTTCACGAGAGGTGGATCAGAACTTTTTACACCCAACCATTTAGTCAATTGTGCATTAAATATGTCCTAGTATTTTATAAAATTGATTTGGTCAAATTTTGCAACAATTATTAGGGAGGTCCTTCACAAAAAAACCTCCTTCTGGGAACTCGAAAAATGGAAAATGAATTTTTCGTCCAAAGAAAATGAAAACTTCCTTAGGCAACATTGTTTTCCATTCCAAGATGCACCCTTGTCCACAATATGAGATCATTTCAACAAACTATGCCATGAATGTGGCCATAGGATTGATCATTTGGCTAGAAAGCCATGAATCTTCACGCATGATAGCTCATTTCTGAGAACACTTTTTAATAGAATTGCCGTATTACAAGTTTATTATTTTTCCTGGTAACTTGGTCATATATAATGACACAATGCGAAGGTGTTCCAATTTTTTGATTTTTTTTGAATTTTTTATGCCCGTTTCAAAATGCGGTCAAAACGGCTGGAATGACCGTTCCTAGCTAGTGGTTGAACCTTGGAATTTTTTTTGGTGTTTCTCTGATTAAATAGATACTTATGTACCTAGAAAGGATTTTTGTAAAAAATAAAGAGCAAACTACAAGGCAGCTACAGTTCAAATTTGACCCACTTCCAACTGAATCGACCGAAATTTGTCTTTTTCACGAGAGGTGGATCAAAACTTTTGACACACAACCAGTTTGTCAATCGTGCATTAAATATGGCCTAGTATTTTAGAAAATTGATTTGGTACAATTTTGCAACAAATATATAGTAGGTCCTTCACAAAAAAACTCATTTTGGGCATTTGGAAAATGATTAAAAATAGCTAGAAAGATCATAAATGCATACAAATTGGTACTTATCCATAATATGTGGTCTAACTCTAGTGAAAATTTGTATGGTGCCCTTTTGCAAAATATTTTTGGTAGCTACTTCACAAAATCCCTTAGATATTTTTAGTACTTAGATACTTTTTTAAATCACTGGTTTTTAAATATTTTTGGTAGCTACTTCACAAAATCCCCGGATCGATGACATGGCGCCCATCCATCCATCCATCTCACCATCCCACATCCATCCATCCATCCATCCATCCACCTTAGCCCCAGCGTCTCTCGATTCCCTCCTTCCCGAGAAACCCTAGGCGCTGCTGCCTCCCTCTTCCCGATCCAAATCGCCTCCTCCGCCGCCCCTCCTCCCCCATCCAGATCCAGATCCCTCTCTGCCCCCATCCCCAGCCACGACCCACGTCGCCGTCGCACTCCACCGCGCCCTCCCCTCATCCTGGCCCAATTCAATCCAACCCGCGGCTCCCTCCTCCGCAGGCGCCCCGCCTCCCCCTCCTCCGTGGCGCAGTGCTGCGCCGTGCCACGCCGCCGGGCCCCGACGCGGCGCCTGGCCGCCTCGCGCGCGGACGACCTGGACACCGTCGCCTAGGTCCCTCCCCCCTTCCTCCCCAAACTTCTCCACTCCATGCCGTCCCCTTTCTCCACTCCATGCTTGGAGGCGGCGGCGAGGGTGGTGGTGGGCGGCTACGAGCTGCTGGAGCGCCTGGGCGGGCGTCCCTCGGCCACGTCGGTGTGGCGCGCGGTGCGGCTCTCGATTTAAGGTCCGATTTAAGGTCACCCCATGATTTCTCCAAGCTCCAGCATCAAGGACTTCTTCTCTTCTCTTGCACAACCATGTCAAATTCCGTGGCGCTGAATAAAAGAGTAAGATGACGGCCCTTCCTTGCTTGCAACCTAGTTTTATTTGGGCCCTTGTGATCTTGTTCAATTTGTTCTGAATGTTAAAGTAGTTTTGCTCTTACAGTGGCATTACAAGTGGTACAAAATGTGCATATTTCCCTTTTCTATTTGTTCCAAAACATGACCAGCTAAAGGTGTCTATCATACTAGTATGCATTATTTGGTTTTGCTGTTTTTTTGCTTTTCTGTATCAGTTTTGTGTAAGTAACGGTGTTTGTCAGTGTAGAGTAGAAATTGGGCATTATACTTGTCTAAGTTTAGTGCTAAACATAAATGATCAACATGAAAATGTATTCCGGAGCCTGGTTGGACAACCGTGAGCTGTTTACTATTGGCCTGCCTTTACCTCCCTTTATTTGGTGGTAACCAGTGGAACTAGATAAAATTTTGTGAACCCATGAAAAGCTTGATGTATTACCAGTTATGTAGCTTAGAATTGGCTTAAATTGGTCAAAGCTTGTACCAAAGTCACTGGAAAACTAGAGTTCTTTTTAAATAATTTGAGCTGTTTGGATATAAGACTACTCTTGTAAACTATGGCATTTTAGTATTGTACATGGATGCAAGCCATCTTGTGTTAATTATTTGTAGACCGGTGAGTTCAAAGAGTTTAGTAAAATAAAATAATCTACTTTAACTGCTTACCACATAGTATAGAACTAGCTACCAAATAAACTTCGTAATTATATATATGCACCAATGCGATCTTGTTCAATTTATTTTTTAGACCGACTAGTTATAGAGTTGCAGAGAGTTGAAGTAAAATAAGCAATTCTCCTGGATAATTAAGTTGGTAAAGTCACCTTGGGTTTGCTAGTACTGCAGAAAACTGTGCTACTTGTGAGCTCTAGTACTCCATAGCTGCAACATGTTTTATTTTTGCAATTTTTGAACACCGTGCTTTTCAAAATAATTTGCTTCAAACAGGGCTTCTGTAATTGAAATACCTTGTCTGCCATGATTTACAGTAACTAATCAGCAACACCAACCTCAGTTTATTGAACTATGTGGTAGACTTTCCAATTGCTTTAATATTTTAGTGTCACATGAGAGTATACCATTAAAAATTTCAGTTCCAGTTATAGCAGGTTGACTAGTTGTGACCAAATCAAACTAGTGACTGACTGAGCAATTATATTTTGTGAGAGGTGATGTTTCCTCTAACCTTGTTCATTTCTATCTTGTGACTTGGATGCTGCAGCAGATGCACATCTGATTTGTGCGTTCTTTTTGCAGGTTGCTCTGATTTGGGTCTTTCATCTCTTTGTGTGTTGCGGATGTCAAGGGCCAAGGAGAAGCTGCTGCATAGGTGGTGAGCTGCTGCAGCATCACGTCTCTTGTCTTCTATCTCTGCTACCTCTGCTATCTCTTCTCTCACCCCGTCTTTTGTCTTCACTTATCTGTAGGTACCATCACGCAGCCATGGATGACATCCACAACAAGTTCGTGGTTTGCTCCTTCGCTACTTCCTGCCTCCTCGCGTGACCCACCCACCAGCACGCCGTGTGTCTAACCCTAGCTGCCACCTCCTTGGTGAGGTGATGCCTCCTGGCCGTGACTGTGGTTGAGGTCTCATCTCCACCGTGGAATCACCGGGGACAGCGAGTTTGGTTCGGCCTTGGCTATAACTATCAAAGGTGAATGTGCTTCTCTTCTCCCCCCTTGTAAATTTAGGCACAACTGTTGAAGACTTAGCCGTATATATGAATTGTGTTCTATTTCCTGTGGACTTGTTGGTATCTTATACATCTAGAAATTTCTTGTCTTTTCTTGTGATGGTAATATACTTGGAGAATAATATATCAACCAGCAACAAAGCTAGGAGGTATCCATTTCTGGTGCCTGTAGCTTTATTTCTTGCTTCTGTTACACTGTTGCCATGCTTGCTCATTGAGATCTTAAACAGATGGAGCGGAGTAGGTACAATGTAAATATGTAATCCTCTTCAAGGCTTACATGTATGGATGGACAATGAGCCTGTTCTTACTTAAAAATCATTTGTGTCCTGATTGCCTATGGCTTGGTTACAGGGTCTACAATGCACACCTGATATGAGCGTTGATGTCGACAGGAAATAATTCTTATTTTTCTGTATGATTTGGTGCAGGAGGACACCCGAGCTGATGGGGAGGACACCGTCATCCACCCCGACCACCACACAAGGTCGGTTGATCCCCTCTCGTGCTTTGTTTTTTTCGCTGCTCTGTTCTAGCCTTGCTAGTTCCCATTCTGGCTGGTTGGTTGTGAACCCAAACGAAAAGGGCTGGCTGGGTGAGGTGTTTTACTGCTTGATTGATTCCATTAGACTCCAGCCAGGTTCATGCATGCTTGTGTAGGAGGAAGGAGTATGGCCATATTCTTTAATTTGCCTCTGTAATTTGCCCAGGTCCTCCGTGTAGTTTTCCTCCTAAGATATCTGCTAGCTGCAAGATGCTATAGTCTAGATACATGATGCAAAGTATGTTGTATTTACACAGTTACATCCAACTGCAGCAGCCGCACGGGCGAGTTGAGGTGGGGGACAGAGAGGCTGTGTTGTGCGGGTTCTGATCATGTCTAGCAGCACACTTTCCAGCATCGACCTGAGCAAACGATGATGCAAGGCTGCTCCTCCTTCTACTGCATGTCTTCATCGACTTGATTCTTCGACAGGGAGATATTTAAAGCCTTCACTTGTTCATTGTGTCATCTGATGATTACCTCTTCTATTATTTTCTTGCAAAGCATGTAATGGTTTGGAGTAGTTGATCATGGCCTGATGGAACATTCATGTTGTTAGCATGCATATATACACTATTATAGCAGCTTGTTGATCAAGCGCTTGTTCTATCTAAATGTGTGCACAGAAGTTCAGTTACCTTCTAAAAAATTATTGGTGCATTTTTTTTGTTTCTCAAATACAAAATAGCTTGCTCATTTAAGCTATGGCAGCCCTACTATTAGCTTTCATATTGTGTCTCCGTTTTCTTGTATCGGAGTATCTCATTTTAACTAGCTAGAGAACAAAAAGCATGGTACTAGCTCAATTTGTGTTATCTTTCTAAATAACTATCCTTTTCTTGAATGGCCTGTTCATAATATATTTGCCCCAGTTTTTCTGATTCTTCTCTATTGATTCATGTAGCAGGGCGGCTAGTTATGCAGCAAACCAAGCAGTAGCAGGTACACCAAGCAGCAGCATGGGGAGGGTGTCTCTCGAACGTCGCCGCTACCACTCATTGCTACTGTCACTGATTAATGATGGATGATCGATGTTAGTTTAGCTCCTTGGTAGTCCCTCCCTCTCTTGCAAGCGTGTAGAAATAGAAATGGTTGCTGTAGTCCCATGTAGCTGTAGTTCATGTACTTGGTCTGCCCTTTGTTGCTTCATTTCTATGTTAATTCAGTCTCTGTTGAATGTATCTACTGTCTACTGTTGTGGCTGTTGAAAGAATCCTTTGTGTTGAAAGAAATGAAATGGTTTGGATACATACATACATGCTGAGATGTAAGCTGGAATAGCCATATGTCCAGGTGATGTCAAGCTTCTAAATATATGTTGTGGAGGCCCAAAATAGACTGGATTGTAAAAGGGCCGAGGCCCCAAAAAGAAATGAATTGAAGGCTACGTCCTAGAAAATAAAATGGGCCAGGCCCATGAACCCAACAAAAAATTGATGAAAAAAAACACAAATAGGCTGAATTAATGGGCTCGGCCCATGTAAAACACCGAATCGGACCGGGCTAAATCTTGTCAGTGACCTTTTCAATTGGTCGCAATTTTGCCACGTCAGATTGCCACGTCGGATCCGACATGGCTTGGGCAGACAACCAGTGACCAAAACAAAAGGTCATTGGTTCAACGACCTTTTGTTTTGGTCATAAACGTCTACGACCTTCTCACAGAGAAGGTCGCTATAGTCAGTTTATGACGGCCAGCTTTTGACCTTATGTTTTTGGTCACAAAAAGGTCACAAATGGAAATTTGTGACCATTCAGTGACCAATAGTGGTGGTCACGAGTTGACATATTTCTTGTAGTGCACGTTCACATAAAGAAAGAGGTGACGCGAATATCAATACTTGATATTTGACGTGAATGAAATATAAAGAAAGCTATTAAAAAATCGCTGCGGACAAGCACTGCGCCAAAATCCTTACTGTTTCCTTCCCAAAATGCGAATATCAATACTTGCTATTTTTCTCCCAATCGGCTAGTTTATAAGCAGCCTTTTGGCCAGATTGACAAATCATCCCCTCGATCACCTACAATCCATAGGTCTGAGAGAAGCAACAACTGCGGCTTACGTGGTGGATATCTCAATTTGCAATACACCTGACTATGGCGGTGCTGCAAGCCAAGACGAAGTCATCATGGCATAGTAATATAATACTTCAACTCATTTTATTGTCTTCTTATTTTATGATAGGAAACGGGCTGATGCATTATTATTTTGCCATCTTCTGAATGAATTTGAGTTGTCTTGCTTGTGAATTTTTCTCTGTACGATGTCTTGAGAAATTCCTTTTAAAGTTCATGAATTTCTCACACAAAAGAAAGTTCATGCATTTGAAGATTGGAGTTTCAAGCAGTATATTTCACGACGGCACAATTGAGCACTTTAATCCTTATTGTGCAAAAAAAATAGATGGGCACTCAGATTCATTTTTAGAGTAGATATCTGATTTTGTTTATGAGAAAGTTCAGTTTTTCTTTTCAGAAGAACACTTCATCTATTCAACGCGAGTAATTTGAGTTTGAGTTATTTATAGTTCTACTTGTTGGGTGTTGACATGTACTAATAATACCAAAAAAAGATATGTTTTATTTGTTCATGATATCTCCTATCGCTCACTTGGTCTATGACTGCAGGGCGCTTCCTAAGGAGACCAATGACAATGATATGCTCGCTTCGCCATCCGCCTTGGAGCTACTGTAGCCGCAGCCTATTTCCATCTTTGATTATACTCTGCTGCCTCCGCTAGCTCCAGAGGAGAATGATCACTCTGCTGCCCTTCTGGTGGCTCAGCCTGCGCCTATTATTTATCGCTTTGATCAACTTTTTGGCTTCAAGGCAACCGTGACGGTGGCCAATGAACCAGGCATCGTTGAGGAATGGGTCAAGAGTGTGTCGAACTCCCTCCAAACGGTGGAAATGAAGATTGTGGGTCTAGACAGCGAGTTCACTGACCAAGTTCATGGTGTGAAGCAGAAGGATCTGCCCCCGGAAATGCAGCAACGCGCGGCCGTACTTCAACTGTGTTTTGCAGATGATTGCTTGGTGTACCACATCGTGCACTCGCCTCGCATACCAGAGGAGCTCAACAAATTTCTTGCTCGTGAGGATATCTTCTTTTGTGGAGCGGCAATTGTCAATGACGTAACAATGCTTCAGCCATATGGCCTCCATATTAAAAAGCCCATTGACCTACAAGAGCGCATTGATATACCAATTACAACTTGCAGTAAACCTACACCGTCGCTATTTGACCTAGCAAATTTTGTGTTGGGAACGAATCTGGAGAAGGGCAAGGAGTGCAAGCAACTGAGGAATTCCAGATGGGCGATTGCTCCATTGAACTTTCAACAAATAAGATATGCTGCGTTCGATGCCCTTATAAGTTTTGAGATAGCTAAAGGGGCAGTAAGCCTTGGCTACATGCGCCTTGATGAATAAGCTTAGGATGATTAAATAAAACTATGGACACATGAGTTATTTTATATGTCTAAATCTAATTTTTTGCAGGTGTATGTATATATATATATATATATATATATATATATATATATATATATATATATATATATATATATATATATATATATATATGCATGGCTTTTGTAATACCTTTCATAGTAGGCCGAGCACATGCATGTGCATCATCAAAATGTTCTATTGTTTTCTTATATATGTTGTTAAATAAACATTAATTGTATTATGGAAGTCATAATATTATTTCAGTTGTTTTATCCTCGGTAAGAACTCAAACAAATCCTGGAGCAACTTTTTAGATCCGTAACTTTTAGCATGTCGGGATCAGGAACATAACTGTAAAAATAATGTATTGTTGTATGTATTAATAATCTTTTATTTTTGCCTAACTTTAGTTATATGAAATGCTGGGAAATTTGTTTTTGAGTTTTTGTTGATTCCTCTGGCCGGTTCGAGCAATCGTCTCTGCGGTTGCAGCACCAAGTGCGTGTTCCCCGGCACCATCGGAGATGTGCGGAGTTTGCAGCACTACCACGCAGGGATCGCAACGCCATGTCTCCTCGTCACGAGTCGCCGGCCGTCCTGGATATGGGTCTCAGAAGGATGGGCTGCTGGTCAAAAAGAATGGAGGTATTGAAAGAAATTTATAGCTGTAGAGAAGAAACGAGGTAGAAGGAAGGGGTTAAGCAGTGTGGTCCCACAGGCACTTGGCACACGCACAGGCGAGAGCCGCAACGACGCGATGCGTTTTAGGAGGCGACCGGTGCTGCGTGTAGCCGGTCGGCCGACTTACAACATTTCCTTTTACAGTGCCGTTGCTTTTCCTCTAGCATCAAACACTCAATGCTAATCACGCAGAATTTAAATGTGCGAAATGCCGCTTCAATACCGTATTTTTCTATTCCCTCGTGTTGAGAATCCCGTGAATCAAAAATGGCCCTATCAACTTGAGGTTTGGCCAGACAGAGACCATTAATATTTTGATGTAGATGAAGCGCCTACCCATCAATGGAAATTAAGAATGATTCCATGCTCATCTGGATGTGGTTCAAGAATTGAATATGTTACAAAATCAAGCATCTTGGTACAGAAAAGCAAGAGAATCATTTCCCTCGCAACGGCATGGATAAGGGATAAGCAAGACAGTTTCTTCAGTTTGCTTGTATGCATGGGCTCTCTTTGCTAGCTACGCCCATGCAACTTTGTAATAAAAACCATCTCCTTCCTTCTTACAAATGAAGGCATCAGTTTGCTGCTCTTAATCAAAAAGGAAATAATATCCGCTTGGGAAGAGCACCTGTATACTATCCTGTTCATCCACAATCGGAGAAGCTCCCGAGTGTCTTCCTGACGCATCTCTCCAAATGGCAGCTGCAGAACCTTTCTGCCGATTTTGGAGACAGCACTATCAACTTTTTTTTTGAAGCACTACTCCTATCTTGTCTTGCACATCACCGGGCTAGTTTCGCCCATCAAGCCCATACACTTATTCTAAGACTATTCATACATCCGGAGATGGTGGGTTTCTTTCACGTGGTGATCTATGGGATGTAATACGTGGCCATGTAGGCGATTTGTTTCAGCTTACGGAGGTGCGGGGTCTCACTAGGTGTGGTGTGATGCAGGTTCGAAAGAAAAAAAAATCGCTAGGGTAGAGTACCATGTGCCCCAACGCATGGGCGATGCTCGGGGTTCGATGGCTCTACTTGATTGGAGGACGCCATGCAAGTCCCTCTAGGGCCTATTTGGGCAATCGCTCCTAGGCATCATTTTGGTCACACCATGTATGGCCTGTTTGATGGGAGATAAGGTGCGAGCTCAATCGCCATGAATGTCGTGTTATTGGCAACGGTGCAAGGAAAATGGCTGGTGGCTGTTGTTAAGTCACCATATTCTCCAAAATGGGAACAGCCAAAGTCTACTGCAGAGCTTCATTCTTTTTCTCGGCGGCAAGTGTTTCACTTGGTATGTTGTGTATTGAACGCAAGCATGGAAGGCATCAAATTTGGTCAGGGTTGTGTGTGTAGTTCTGTCTCATCTTACAGCTGATTGTATCTTATCAGGGGTGTTGATTACAATGACATGGTCCTAGTTTTTTTTTAATCCATGCATCTGTTTTCTCCAAGGAATAAAAAGTCTCGGTTGTTTGTTGTGCCTTGGGTAGTTGGGTGGTGCGCACATATTAAAAACAGCCAGTCAAATGGAGCTTATTATACCCGTCCTAGGCAACAACACATTGTCAAAAACAAGTTGAGACATTGAAGAAATAACATCTAAGATTACCCTTGACAACATCTAGACTGCGATTAAAGATTCTCCAAAAGCAAGCCTCCAAAAAGGAATGACATGCATGCGCCGTCATCACTGGATCTAACCAGAAAAGCCAGATCAAGGGTTTCTAACTTAAGGTGTGACTTCAAGCAATCTCCAAGCAAATATTTCAACAAGGAGAATGACATCAAAACGCTGCATTACGAGGTACAACCAGTCTTGAGACCTGGAACTCGAAAATACCACAAAGCGAAAGTCACCTTGTGTTGTTGCCTCCACTTGTCGGGTCAGCACCTCCATACATCATAGCCTTGAGAGATTTGATGTAGCCAATTATGGTGAGCACCTCCACTTGTCCATGATGGGAAGGTATGTCTCCAGATATAGCTAGTCACGCACGCACCTGCTACTTCTCGAGCTTGCGTTGTATTCCCTCGAAGAGGAAAGGGAGATGCAGCACAGTAGCGTAAGTATTTCCCTCGGTTTTTGAGACCAAGGTATCAATCCAGTAGGAGACCACGCGCGAGTCCCTCGCACCTACACAAACAAATAAGAACTTTGCAGCCAACGCGATAAGGGGTTGTTAATCCCTTTACGGTCACTTACGAAAGTGAGATCTGATAGAGATGATGGTTTATATTTTTTGTATTTTTGTTTTTAAGAACAGAAAGTAAAAGCGAAAAAGTAAAGTAGATGTTGATTGATATGTTGAGAATAGACCCGAGGGCCGTAGTGTTCTCTAGTGGCTTCTCTCATGATAGCGATATTTTACGGCGGGTAAACAAATTACTGTCGAGCAATTGATAGAAAAGTGAATAATTATGAGACTATCTAGGCATGATCATTGTATATAGGCATCACGTCCGAGACAAGTAGACCGACTCCTGCCCGAATCTACTACTATTACTCCACACATAGACCGCTATCCAGCATGCATCTAGTGTATTGAGTTCATAAGAACAGAGTAACGCCTTAAGCAAGATGACATGATGTAGAGGGCCGGGATAAACTCAAGCAATATGATATAAACCCCATCTTTTTATCCTCGATGGCAACAATACAATACGTTCCTTGCTGCCCCTACTGTCACTGGGAAAGGACACCGCAAGATTGAACCCAAAGCCAAGCACTTCTCCCATTGCAGGAACTATAGATCTAGTAGGCCAAACCAAACCAATAATTCGAAGAGACTTGCAAGGATATTATGAGCACACATAAAGAGTTCAGAAAAGAACCAAATATTTCTCATAGATAATCTTGATCATAAACTCACAATTCATCGGATCTCGACAAACATCCGAAAAAAAGATTACATCGAATAGATCTCCTCGAAGACCGAGGAGAACTTTGTATTGAGATCCAGAGAGAGAGAGAAGCCATATAGATACTAGCTATAGACCCGAAGGTCTGTGGTAAACTACTCACAACTCATGGTGAGGGTGATGATGATGATGTAGAAGCACTCCGTGATGGATCCCCCCTCAGACAGAGCTTCGGAACAAGCTCCAAGATGGGATCTCATGGGAACAGAAGGTTACGGCGGTGGAACTAGGGTTTTCACTCCTCTTCTGATGGTTTCGGGGTACGTAGGCTTATATAGGAGGAAGGAGGACACCGGGGTCCTCACGAGGGACCCACGAGGCAGGGGGCGCGCCCGGGGTAGGGGGTCGTGCCCCCACCCTCGTGGGCACCACCTGGCCCCTACTCCGTGGTTCTCAAGTCTCCCGTGCGTGATTTTCTCCAAAAATATCTCTCACGAAGGTTTCATTCCGTTTGGACTCCGTTTGATATCCCTTTTCTGTAAAACCCTAAAACAGGCAAAAAACAACATTCTGGACTGGGCCTTTGGGTTAGTAGGTTAGTCCCAAAAATAATATAAAAGTGTATGACAAAGCCCATTAAACATTCAAAACATCATAAATAATAGCATGGAACACTAAAAAATTATAGATACGTTGGAGACGTATCAAGCATCCCCAAGCTTAATTCATGCTCGTCCTCGAGTAGGTAAATGATAAAAACAGAATTTTTTATGTGGAATGCTAACCAACGTAGTTTTTCAATGTAATTCTCTTAATTATGGCATGAATGTTTAGATCTAAAAGATTCAAGATAAAAGTGTATATTGACATAACAAATAATAATACTTCAAGCGTACTAACAAAGCAATCATGTCTTCTCAAAATACTATGGCTAAAGAAAGTTATCCCTAGAAAATCATATAGTCTGGCTATGCTCCCTCTTCATCACACAAAATATTCATATCATGCACAACCCCGATTTCAGCCAAGCACTTGTTTTCATACTCTACTCTTTCAAACCTTTCAACTTTCACGCAATACATGAGCGTGAGCCATGGACATAGCACTATGGGTGGAATAGAGAGGGGGTTGTGGAGAAGACAAAAAGTAGGGAGATAGTCTCACATCAACTAGGCGTATCAACGGGCTATGGAGATGCCCATCAATAGATATCAGTGTGAGTGAGTAGGGATTGCCATGCAACGGATGCACTAGAACTAAAAATGTATGAAAGCTCAACAAAAGAAACTAGTGGGTGTGCATCCCACTTGCTTGCTCACGAAGACCTAGGGCATTTGAGGAAGCCCATCGTTGGAATATATAAGCCAAGTTCTATAACGAAAAATTCCCACTAGTATATAAAGTGACTAAGGATGAGACTCTCTACCATGAAGAACATGGTGCTACTTTGAAGCACAAGTGTGGAAAAAAGATAGTAGCAATTGTCCCCCTTTTTTTGGGACTTTCTTTTTTTCTTTGGCCTTTTTTTGTGTGTGGAGGGGCTTTATTGATTTAGCCTTTCCTCCCATGGGACAATGCTCTAATAATGATGAACATCACACTTTCATTACAACTCGATACTACAACAAAGTATGACTCTATATATGAATGACACCGGCGGCGTACCAGGATGTGCAATGAAACAAGAGTGACATGTATGAAAAATTAATAAATTATGCATGGTGGCTTTGCCACAAATACAATGTCAACTACATGATCATGCATGGCAATATGAAAATATGAAGCGTGTCATATGAACGGAACGGTGGAATGTTGCACAGCAATATATCTCGGAATGGCTATGGAAATGCCATGATAGGTAGGTATGGTGGCTGTTTTGAGGAATATATATGGTGGCTATTTTGAGGAAGGATATATAGTGGGCGTATGGTACCGGAGAAAGTTGCGCGATACAAGAGAGGCTAGGAACGGTGGAAGGGTGAGAGTGCGTATAATCCATGGACTCAACATTAGTCATAAGAACTCATATACTTATTGCAAAAATTTACGAGTCATCAAAACTAAGCAATCAACGCATGCTCCTAGGGGGGAGGTTGGTAGGAGTTAACCATCGCGCGCCCCCGACCTCCACACAAAGGTTGACACTTTACAAATACCTCATGTTCTAACTTCGTCACATAGCGGTTCACCATACGTGCATGCTACGGGAATCACTAACCTTAACACAAGCATCCCCAAGCTTAATTCCTGCTCGTCCTCGAGTAGGTAAATGATAAAAACAGAATTTTTGATGTGGAATGCTACCTAACATAATTTTCAATGTAATTTTCTTTATTGTGGCATGAATGTTCAGATCCAAAAGATTCAAGACAAAAGTTTATATTGACATAAGAATAATAATACTTCAAGCACACTAACAAAGCAATTATGTCTTCTCAAAATAACATGGCCAAAGAAAGTTCATCCCTACAAAATCTTATAGTTTGGCTATGCTCCATTTTCGTCACACAAAATATTCAAATCATGCACAACCCCGGTTTCGGCCAAGCAATTGTTTTATACTTTAATTTTTTCAAACATTTTCAACTTTCACGCAATACATGAGCTTGAGCCATGGATATAGCACTATTGGTGGAATAGAGTGGTGGTTCCGGAGAAGACAAAAATGAAGAAGATGGTCTCACATCAACTAGGCGTATCAATGGGCTATGGAGATGCCCATCAATAGATATCAATGTGAGTGAGTAGGGATTGACATGCAACATCTGCACTAGAGCTATAAATGTATGAAAGCTCAACAAAAGAAACTAAGTGGGTGTGCATCCAACTTGCTTGCTCACGAAGACCTATGGCCTTTGAGGAAGCCCATCGTTGGAATATACAAGCCAAGTTCTATAATGAAAATTCCCACTAGTATATGAAAGTGACAAAACAAGAGACTCTCTATCATGAAGATCATGGTGCTACTTTGAAGCACAAGTGTGGAAAAAGATAGTAGCATTGTCCCTTTTTTTCTTTTCTTTTCTTCTTTTTTTCTTTTCTTTTTCTTTTTTTTTTCCTTTTTTTGGGCCTTTCTTTTTTTCTTTGGCCTTTCTTTTTTTTTCTTTGGTTCAATGCTCTAATAATGATGATCATCACACTTCTATTGATTTACAACTCAAAGATTACAAATCGATACTAGAACAAAGTATGACTCTACATGAATGCCTCCGGCGGTGTACCAGGATGTGCAATGAATCACGAGTGACATGTATGAAAACTTATGCATGGTGGCCTAGCCACAGATACGATGTCAACTACATGATCATGCATGGCCATATGACAATGATGAAGCGTGTCATATGAACGGAACCGGGGAAAGTTGCATGGCAATATATCTCGGAATGGCTATGAAAATGCCATAATAGATAGGTATAGTGGCTGTTTTGAGGAAGGTATATGGTGGGTGTATGGTACCGGCGAAAGTTGTGAGGTACAAGAAAGGCTAGCAATGGTGGAAGGGTGGGAGTGCGTATAATCCATGGACTCAATATTAGTCATAAAGAACTCACATACTTATTGCAAAAATGTACAAGTCGTCAAAACAAAGTACTACACGCATGCTCCTAAGGGAAGGGTTTGTAGGAGTTAACCATCGCGCGATCCTGACTGCCACACAAAGGATGACAATAAGTGAAATACCTCATGCTTCAAATTTGTCACACAGCGGTTACCATACGTGCATGCTGCGGGACTTGCAAACCTCAACACAAGTATTTCTCAAATTCACAATTACTCTAGTAACATGACTCTAATATCACCATCCTCATATCTCAAAACAATCATCAAGCATCAAACTTCTCATAATATTCAATGCACTTTATATGAATGTTTTTATTATATCCCTCTTGGATGCCCATCATATTAGGACTGAATTCATAACCTAAGAAAATTACCATGCTGTTCTAAAAGATTCACAAAATAATATAAGTGAAGCATGATAGTTCATCTATTTCTTCAAAATAAAACCACCACCGTGCTCTAAAATATATAAGTGAAGCACTAGAGCAAATGACAAACTACTCCAAAAGATATAAGTGAAGATCAATGAGTAGTTGAATAATTATGTAACTATGTGAAGACTCTCTAACATTTAAGAATTTCAGATCTTGGGATATTATTCAAACATCAATCAAAACAAAATAAAATAAATTGACGCTCCTAGCAAAACACATATCATGTGGTGAATAAAAATATAGCCTCAAGTAAAGTTACCGATAGACGAAGACGAAAGAGGGGATGCCTTCCCGGGGCATCCCCAAGCTTAGGATCTTGGTTGTCCTTGAATAATACCTTGTGGTGCCTTGGGCATCCCCAAGCTTATGCTCTTGCCACTCCTTATTTCATAGTCCATTGATTCTTTACCCAAAATTTGAAAACTTCACAACACAAAACTCAACAGAAAACTCGTAAGCACCGTTAGTATAAGAAAATAAAATCACCATTTACGTACTGTTGTGAACTCATTATAAATTCATATTGGTGTAATATCTACTCTATTCAAACATCTATATGGTTCATACCGACCTATACTACTCATAGATTTCAAAATAAGCAAACAACACACGAAAAACAGAATATATCGAAAATAGAACAGTCTGTAGCAATCTGTAACTTTCGACTACTTCTGTAACTCTAAAAATTCTGAAATAAATTTGTGGACATGAGGAATTTTTCTATTAATCATCTGCAAAAGGAATCAACTCAAAAGCTCTCTTCTGTAAAAAAAATGGCAGCTAATCTCGTGAGCGCAAAGTTTCTGTTTTTTACAGCAAGATCACATTAACATTCTCCCAAGTCATCCCCAAGGTTCTACTTGGCACTTTATTGAACCAAAATCTATAAAACATGATTAATACAATACCTTAATCATGTGAACACACAAAAATATTAGGGTTAAATATTGGGTTGTCTCCCAACAAACGCTTTTCTTTAATGCCTTTTAGCTAGGCATGATGATGACAATGATGCTCACATAAAAGATGAGAATTGAAACATAGCGGGAGTATCATGAAGCATATGACTAACACATTTAAGCCTAACCCACTTCCTATGGATATGGATTTTATGAGCAAACAACTTAGGGAAACGATAATCAACTAGCATAGGAAGGGAAAATGAGCATCGTTGGTTATTAGAAGCATCCCAAAAGCGTTCGTGTCGAAATATGGCTTTCAAATTAAGTTCCGAAACAGTACTTGTCGGTGTACTAAGGTAGGGGTACCCTAGTACCCCAACTTGTGCACGGGCAGTTGCAGCTTCCCGCGGCAAGGTTTACTGCGTGCTCGCCGGAGACCTTCCTGCCTCCTATTAAACCATTCAAAAACAAAGTATACAAAACAGAAGATCGAGACCCCGGCAAGGGGAGCTTGCCGGGAAGGCTGTACCAGGCTCAAGGCTGTTCCACTAACACAAGACCCTGGCAAGAGGAGCTTGCCAGGAAGATTAGAAGGTGTTGCCTCGGCGCTATGCGCGCCCCGGCAAGGGGCCCGGGGAGCAGCAAGTTCCCGGGCCCGGCAAGATCAAGACCCCGGCAAGGCGCTTGCCGGGGAGGCTACGCTGTGTGCCCGCGCTCCAGCTCATCGGTCCACGCGTCGCCCTGGGGCCTAACCAGGGACGCGTGGCGGATGGCTGTGCAGCCTGGGGGACACGGTGGCACACCACGGTGAAAAATCCGTCGCCGTGGCGGACGGAGACGCTAAGGCGGGAGCTTTTGGGGTCGACGGCGACGGGCATTAAATGCCCTTGTCCCCCACTGTTAAAGTAGGTATAGACCACTGTTCTGTACTATAGCTCCACTGTTCCCGCACTGTTACAACTACCACCTCTTTTACATTTTTACCCCTTTCTCCTACGTTGACACCTGTCGGTGACCCCTTGGACTATAAAAGGAGGCCCATGCACAACGTGGAGGGGGTTCGAAACCTAGATTACTCCCACGCACGGTGTAGCTGCTTCTTGAAGCTCCCGAGCGTCCCACTCAATACACAACCAAGCAGGAGTAGGGTTTTACGCATCCGTGCGGCCCGAACCTGGGTAAAACTGCCCGCGCGTCCGCTCCGATCTGCTCTTTGTGCTCCCTCCGCCCTCGTACCGCACAGACAAGGGGCTCCGGTCCCATAGGTGTTCGTGGCGGACAGTTTCCCCCGACATCTTTGGCGCGCCAGGTAGGGGGCGTCGAGGTTGTGCGAACCTGATCCGGCGTTCGCGCGGGCGCATTCTTCATCAACCTCTCCAAGTTTCATCAGCAACTTCATCAGCGACAACTCCATGGCCCCGAAGAAGAAGCCTTCGGAGGTCGGGGGCCCGTCTGCGTCTCATCCGCCGCCACCAGAGCCAACGGTGGGCGGGGGAGACGCCGTCGGAAGGGTGGTTGCCGGCGAGGACACTCACGGTGCCACCAGATCCAAGAACAAGACGGACGACCGGACCTCGGTCTCCGTGGACGCGCCACGTCCATCGCAACATACGACGACCCCGCAGCGCCATACCACGGGAGGTGGTATCCGCTTGCTGGGACAAGGCCATACTGGAGGTTCGCGGGACGCCCCGGACCCCCGTCCGGGCACAAGCAAAGCGAAAGCGCCGGCGCGGGACCCCGCTCCTTCTAACGTCGTTAGAAGTCCGAGCGTATCCCGCTCCTCGCACCGCTCGCCCGCGTTCCCCACTACTCCGGCAGAAGCGCTCGCAAGGGCGCAGCTGCTCCTCGATTTTCCTCCAGCGGCCGACAAGGCCGAGGAATGGAGGGCCACTATCCGGAGCCTGATAGACTTCGCCAACAACGACTCTCCGCAGCAGCCGTCGGCCTCACGGCCGCGGCAGGCTGAGAAGACGAAGGCTATCGGCGACAAGACCGCCGGGGGTGCGACAAGCGTGCACTCCCCGCCGCAGAAGCAGAAGACGCCGCCCCGCCGGAACAACCCCGACGACGGCTCCACAGCCTCGTCGGACCCGCGGGCCCGTCGGGACCAGCGCCAGGTCCTCGACGACCGGCGAGATGAAGACGCTCGGACCACGATCGAGCGCCGCCGAGAAGCTCGGCGACAATCCGACAAGAGAGCTGGGAACACTGTCGGTTCACCATCAGTGCCACCCTTGACAGCAAATAGGAAAGCGCGCTCGTCGCCTTCCTGCGGGCGAATGTCGATGTGTTTGCTTGGCAACCATCTGACATCCCCGGTGTTCCCAGGAAGGTGATTGAGCACAAGCTTGCTGTCTGCCCTCATGCGCGGCCCATCAAGCAAAAAGTGAGGAAGCAAGCCGTGGAGCGCCAAGAGTTCATCAATGAGGAGATCAAGAAACTAGAGGCAGCAGGCCTAGTTAGAGGTGTGATCCATCCGACGTGGTTGGCAAACCCAGTCGTCGTGCGCAAGGCCAACGGGAAGTGGAGACTGTGTATAGACTTCACTGATGTCAATAAAGCATGTCCCAAGGATCCCTTCCCTTTGCCGCGCATTGACCAGATCGTTGACTCCACTGCCGGATGTGAGCTACTCTGTTTTCTTGATGCATACTCAGGCTATCACCAGATTTTCATGGCCAAGGAAGATGAGGAGAAGACTGCATTTATCACTCCATGTGGCACCTATTGCTTCATCCGCATGCCATTTGGATTGAAGAATGCAGGCTCAACTTTTGCAAGGGTAGTGTACACTGCTTTTGAGCCACAGATCCACAGGAACGTAGAAGCCTACATGGATGACATCGTGGTGAAGAGCAAGAGCAAAGAAACACTGATTCAAGACTTGGAAGAAACGTTTCAGAACCTGCGCAGGATACAACTCAAGCTGAACCCCGAGAAGTGCGTCTTTGGAGTTCCCTCCGGCAAGCTTCTCGGGTTCTTTGTATCACAGAGGGGGATTGAAGCCAACCCCGACAAGATCAAAGCCATCGAGCAGATAGAAGCTCCAAAGCGCGTCAAAGATGTCAGAAGGCTTGCAGGTTGCGTTGCTGCCCTCAGTAGGTTCATTTCAAAATCCGCAGAACGCGCCCTACCTTTCTTCAAAATCTTGAAGAAGGCAGGTCCCATGAAGTGGACTCCGGAAGCGGAGGCGGCGTTGCAGGATTTGAAACGGTACCTGTCCTCCACTCCTATACTTGTCGCACCTAAACCACAGGAAAAGTTGTTGCTATACTTAGCGGCAACCAACCAAGTGGTTAGTGCTGCGTTGGTAGCGGAGAGGGAGTCCGACGAGGAGTCAGCGTCACCGGCAAGCGAACCTAGCGACAAGCAAGGGGCTCCGGTCCCATAGGTGTTCGTGGCGGACAGTTTCCCCCGACATCTTTGGCGCGCCAGGTAGGGGGCGTCGAGGTTGTGCGAACCTGATCCGGCGTTCGCGCGGGCGCATTCTTCATCAACCTCTCCAGCTTCATCAACAACTTCATCAGCGACAACTCCATGGCCCCGAAGAAGAAGCCCTCGGAGGTCGGAGGCCCGTCTGCGTCTCACCCGCCGCCACCAGAGCCAACGGTGGGCGGGGGAGACGCCGTCGGAAGGGTGGTTGCCGGCGAGGACACTCACGGTGCCACCAGATCCAAGAACAAGACGGACGACCGGACCTCGGTCTCCGTGGACGCGCCGCGTCCATCACAGCACACAACGACCCCGCAGCGCCATACCACGGGAGGTGGTATCCGCTTGCTGGGACAAGGCCATACTGGAGGTTCGCGGGACGCCCCGGACCCCCGTCCGGGCACAAGCAAAGCGAAGGCGCCGGCACGGGACCCCGCTCCTTCTAACGTCGTTAGAAGTCCGAGCGTATCCCGCTCCTCGCACCGCTCGCCCGCGTTCCCCACTACTCCGGCAGAAGCGCTCGCAAGGGCGCAGCTGCTCCTCGATTTTCCTCCAGCGGCCGACAAGGCCGAGGAATGGAGGGCTACTATCCGGAGCCTGATAGACTTCGCCAACAACGACTCTCCGCAGCAGCCGTCGGCCTCACGGCCGCGGCAGGCCGAGAAGACGAAGGCTATCGGCGACAAGACTGCCGGGGGTGCGACAAGCGTGCACTCCCCGCCGCAGAAGCAGAAGACGCCGCCCCGCCGGAACAATCCCGACGACGGCTCCACAGCCTCGTCGGACCCGCGGGCCCGTCGGGACCAGCGCCAGGTCCTCGACGACCGGCGAGATGAAGACGCTCGGACCACGATCGAGCGCCGCCGAGAAGCTCGGCGACAATCCGACAAGAGAGCTGGGAACACTGTCGACGCACCCGCGCCCGGTGAACCGGGCGACTTGCCGTACGCGGCAGGCTGCCCTGCGTTCACCCGCGAGCTGCGGCGCGTCCAGTGGCCCAGCATGAAGAACTTTAAGCCCGACGTACCGGAGAAGTACGACGGCAAGACGCACCCCTCGGAGTTTCTCAGCGTCTACACTATAGCAGTGCAAGCTGTCGGGGGGCGCGACGAGAAGATCCTAGCCAACTACTTCCCGCTCGTGCTGAAGCCGAACGTCCGTTCGTGGCTCATGCACTTGTCGGAAGGCTCTATCTCTTCTTGGGCCGACCTCTGCCATCAGTTTGTTGGCGCCTTCACCGGCGGCCACAAACCCCATGGCCAGGAGAGCGATCTCCACATTTTGGCCCAGAAGGAAGGCGAACCCCTGCGCAAGTATATCCAACGCTTCAGCCGGGTACAGCACAACATCCCCGACGTTCACCCTGCTGCGGTTATCAGCGCGTTCCATCAGAACGTGCGTAACCGCCGCATGCGTGAGGAGATGGCGATGACCAAGATCAGGGACGTCAGCGAGCTCTACGCTCTTGCCGACAAGTGCGCCCGTGCAGATGAGGGGAGGAAACTCCGCGGGGAGGATGCTGGCGCAGGGGGAAGCGACAGCGACGACGCCGCCCCGGCAAAGAAGAGCCGGCGGCGGAACAACAGGAAGAAGGGCAAGAAGGAAGTGCTTGCCGTCGAGAAGTCCGGCAAGGAGGCCCCCGCCAAGCAAGCGCAGGCCGGCGGCTCCGGCAAGGAGCCTGCCCCTGCGGCGGCGGCCGACAAGCCGGGTAGCTCCGACAAGCAATACTGTAAGATTCACCGCACCAAGGGTCACGACCTCTCCAACTGCAAGCGCGTCGAGTACCTCGTCGAGCAGCAAAAAGCTGAGTACGAGAGGCGCGACAAGGAGAAGGCCCAAGGTGGCGGGGAAGAGCCCAGCAAGAAGCGGCCATTCAATGGCCGGGGAGGGCGCCGCGGCAAGGCCAAGCAGCGGCAAGGAGATCGACCTCCCCGGGGCCGCGACAACGACGAAGACGACGATGAAGACATGGAGGACGACGAGAACAGCGAGCAGGAGTTCCAGAAAGCCACGGAGGTCCTGTGCGTCGACGGTGGCGCCTCCCTACACACCTCCCACCGCCAGCTGAAACAGTGGGTGCGTGAGGTGAATGCAGCGGAGCCACCCGTGGAGTCGCGCAGGCTCCTCAAATGGTCCAGCACGCCCATCATTTTTGACCTTGAGGATCACCCTGACCGCACCACGGCGGTCGGGTGCTTGCCGATGCTGGTTTCCCCCACCATCCGCAACCTCAAGGTCACCAAAATGTTGGTTGACGGCGGGGCCGGGCTAAACTTGATCTCCTCTGCTGTGATCAAGAAACTCCAGATTCAAGACGGCGAGCTCGAAGAGACCGGTTCGTTCCAAGGAATCAACCCGGGAAGGAGCAAGCCCAAGGGAAAGATTACTCTGCCGGTGACCTTTGGCGGGGAGCTCAACTTCAGGACTGAGCGCATCACCTTTGACGTTGCTGATATTCCATTGCCCTACAATGGGATACTCGGCCGTCCCGCCCTCGCCAAGTTCATGGCAGCTTCCCACTATGCCTACAACGTGCTGAAGATGCCGGGGCCGATAAGCGTCATCACTGTCCACAGTGACAAGAAAGATGCGCTTATTTGCGCCGACAAGATTTACCGGGATGCGGCAGCTGCGGCCGAGAAGGATACTCTTGCCGCTGAAGCTCCCGGGGAGAAGAAGATGAAGACCAAGTCCGGCAAGTGCTCTGGGACCCACTCCGGCAACCGCACCTCTTCGGAGTGCTGCGCCGCCGTCGAGGACGTTCCATCGAGCTCCACCGGCAAGAGCAAGAAAGGAATGGCTGCTCCTCCGGCAACCAAGAAAGTGTCCGCAAAGGAGGATGGCACTGGTGGTACCTTCACCATCAGTGCCACCCTTGACAGCAAATAGGAAAGCGCGCTCGTCGCCTTCCTGCGGGCGAATGTCGATGTGTTTGCTTGGCAACCATCTGACATCCCCGGTGTTCCCAGGAAGGTGATTGAGCACAAGCTTGCTGTCTGTCCTCATGCGCGGCCCATCAAGCAAAAAGTGAGGAAACAAGCCGTGGAGCGCCAAGAGTTCATCAATGAGGAGATCAAGAAACTAGAGGCAGCAGGCCTAGTTAGAGGTGTGATCCATCCGACGTGGTTGGCAAACCCAGTCGTCGTGCGCAAAGCCAACGGGAAGTGGAGACTGTGTATAGACTTCACTGATGTCAATAAAGCATGTCCCAAGGATCCCTTCCCTTTGCCGCGCATTGACCAGATCGTTGACTCCACTGCCGGATGTGAGCTACTCTGTTTTCTTGATGCATACTCAGGCTATCACCAGATTTTCATGGCTAAGGAAGATGAAGAGAAGACTGCATTTATCACTCCATGTGGCACCTATTGCTTTATCCGCATGCCATTTGGACTGAAGAATGCAGGCTCAACTTTTGCAAGGGTAGTGTACACTGCTTTTGAGCCACAGATCCACAGGAATGTAGAAGCCTACATGGATGATATCGTGGTGAAGAGCAAGAGCAAAGAAACACTGATTCAAGACTTGGAAGAAACGTTTCAGAACCTGCGCAGGATACAGCTCAAGCTGAACCCCGAGAAGTGCGTCTTTGGAGTTCCCTCCGGCAAGCTTCTCGGGTTCTTTGTATCACAGAGGGGGATTGAAGCCAACCCCGACAAGATCAAAGCCATCGAGCAGATAGAAGCTCCAAAGCGCGTCAAAGATGTCAGAAGGCTTGCAGGTTGCGTTGCTGCCCTCAGTAGGTTCATTTCAAAATCCGCAGAACGCGCCCTACCTTTCTTCAAAATCTTGAAGAAGGCAGGTCCCATGAAGTGGACTCCGGAAGCGGAGGCGGCGTTGCAGGATTTGAAACGGTACCTGTCCTCCACTCCTACACTTGTCGCACCTAAACCCCAGGAAAAGTTGTTGCTATACTTAGCGGCAACCAACCAGGTGGTTAGTGCTGCGTTAGTAGCGGAGAGGGAGTCCGACGAGGAGTCAGCATCACCGGCAAGCGAATCTAGCGACAAACAGGGGGCTGTCCCGACAAGCTCTGGCCCCGACAAGGAAGACTCTGCGCAGGAACAAGGAGAGGTGCGGAAGAAGATGGTGCAGCGCCCAGTGTATTTTGTAAGTTCCCTTCTCCAGGGAGCTAGATCAAGGTACTCTGGTGTGCAAAAATTGCTTTTCGGACTTCTCATGGCCTCGAGAAAGCTGCGCCACTACTTCCAAGCCCATGAGATAACGGTGGTCACTCGCTTTCCGTTGAAGAGGATATTGCACAATCCGGAAGCAACAGGCAGGATCGTCGAGTGGGCACTGGAGCTGTCGAGCTTTGGACTCAAGTTTGAAAGTACTTCAACTATACAGAGCCGAGCTTTGGCAGAATTCATCGCTGAGTGGACCCCAACGCCAGAAGAAGAAGTTCAAGAAACGAGCGTACCCGTGCAAGAAGCGACAAGTGAATGGATAATGTATTTTGACGGTGCCTTCTCGCTGCAAGGCGCCGGTGCCGGCGTGGTACTCATCGCGCCCACCGGAGAGCACCTCAAATATGTTATCCAGATGCACTTCCCCAGGGAGCAAGCGACAAACAACACTGCGGAATATGAAGGCTTGCTTGCCGGCCTCAGGATTGCGGCCGAACTTGGGATCAGAAAGCTGATTGTGCGGGGAGATTCTCAGTTGGTGGTCCGACAAGTTAACAAAAGCTATCAGAGTCCTTTGATGGAAGCATATGTCGATGAAGTGAGAAAGCTTGAAGAGCACTTTGAAGGTTTGCAGATGGAGCACGTCCCAAGAGCCCAAAATGAGATTGCAGATGGCCTTTCAAAGTGCGCCGCAATGAAGTTACCTGTGGAACCAGGGACCTTTTTGCTCAAGCTGACTCAACCATCAGTTACACCATCAATTGGGCAGTCCAAGAAGAGAAAGTTGGTCTCCGGCGACTACTTGCCGGCGGATCTTCCTGAACCCGCCGCCAAAGTTCCCAGGATCAACGACAACGCTGAGGAACAGTTTGCTCCTGCAAGCCCTCGGGCTTGTGCAGTTGAAGCAAGTGTTCCCGACAAGCCTCGCCCCGGCGAGCTTGCCGGGGGACCGTCAGCTCCGACAGGACCAGAGGTCTTTGCCGTAGAAGCTGGGATTCCCGCAGCGGCCCTCGAGCCTTTAGCCCTTGCCGTCGAGCCCCGGGCTCCGGCATGGGCACAGCAGATCGTCCGTTTTCTGCAAAATGGAGAACTTCCCGACGACCCTCAAGAGATAGAGAAGATAACCAGGCAGTCAAGTATGTACCAGTTTGTGGATAACGAGCTATACAGAAGAAGACTCAACGGTGTCAGGTTGAAATGCATCTCCAGAGAAGATGGACAGAAGCTGTTGGCAGAAATACACGGAGGCATATGCGGCCACCACATTGGCGCAAGGGCACTTGCCGGGAAAGCTTTCCGGCAAGGGTTCTTTTGGCAAGAAGCCCTCCAAGATGCAACTGCACTAGTAACCAAGTGTGAAGCGTGCCAGTTCCATGCAAAGCAAATTCATCAGCCAGCTCAAGCTCTCCAAACAATCCCTTTGTCATGGCCCTTCTCGGTCTGGGGGCTCGATATCCTCGGCCCTTTCCCTCGCGCTGTCGGGGGCTTTGAGTACTTGTATGTTGCAATCGACAAGTTCACAAAGTGGCCAGAAGTGGAGCCAGTGAGAAAGGTGACAGCACAGTCAGCAGTCAGGTTCTTCAGGTCGATTGTTTGCCGTTTCGGGATCCCTAACAGGATCATCACCGACAACGGTACGCAATTCACTAGTCGCACCTTCATGCAGTACGTCCAAGACCTTGGCGCCAAGGTCTGTTTCGCTTCTGTTGCTCACCCAAGGAGCAACGGCCAAGCGGAGAGGGCAAATGCTGAAGTGCTGCGCGGACTCAAGACAAGGACCTTTGACAGGCTGCGCAAGTGCGGAAGGAATTGGATAGAGGAGCTCCCGGCGGCTCTTTGGTCAATCAGAACGACACCAAGTCGAGCCACCGGACAGACACCTTTTGCTCTAGTCTATGGAGCAGAAGCAGTTCTCCCCATGGAACTCGTATACGGATCTCCTCGAGTGCTCGCTTATGATGAGCTCGAGCAAGAGCAACTGCGGCAAGATGACGCATTGCTCCTTGAGGAGGGACGTCTCCAGGCTGCTGTACGAGCTGCTCGATACCAGCAAGCTTTGCGCCGCTACCATAGCCGCAAGGTTAAGGCCAGGAGTCTCGAGGAAGGCGACCTTGTTCTTCGGCGTGTTCAGTCCGCCAAGAATTCCAACAAGTTGACGCCGAAGTGGGAAGGCCCTTATCGGGTGAGACAAGTTACGAGGCCCGGCGCTGTCCGCCTCGAGACCGAAGAAGGCTTACCGGTGAGCAACTCCTGGAACATAGAGCATCTTCGCAAGTTTCACCCCTAAGGCGCGGTTGCCGTGATCCGCTCCGGCAACCACCTTTTGTACAAGCCTTGCCGCTGTTGCATGTAACCCTTTGTACAAAGCCGGGCGCAGACCCCGTGCATCAGTAGAGATTTCGTGTTTTCGCATCGATTGCCTTTTGCATGCTTCTCTTTGCTATTTGCATGTTTTGTTTAGCATTTGATGCAACACTCAGCCATACGGTAAGCACCATTACGTCGAAAGACAATTTGCTTGTTTCCCTCTCCTTTTCCTTTTCTCTTAAGCAGGAGGAACGTTCCTCGCGCACAAGTTTGCCGGGGGGGGGAGGAGGTGGAAGAGGGACTAAGTGCTGTTCAAGTAAGAAGAGCCTTACCAAAAAGCAAGCAACATAAGCAAGCAGCAAGCAGCATATGAAAGATAAGTTGTTAGGATTTGACCAGTTCAAATTTTAAATTTTGGTTGTCTTCCTTGAACGATCACACTTTGTATAGAAAACCTGTGCGCGGAGGAACCTACCCGTAGCTTGCCGCACCCTTATCTTGTTTTCGAGTCCACTCAACGATTTAAGTGAGCTGCGACAAGTGTCGCGCCCTTGCTTCGTTTCCGAGTACACTCAGCAAGCTAAGTGCGTTGCGAATTGCTGCGGCGAGGTTGCTTGCCGGCGAGGACCTTGGCCAGCAGGCTGCTCAGAGTCCAGCGCTCAGCGCTCGCGGCAAGGGCCCCTTGCCGGCAAGCTCCCCGGGAGCGTAGGGTGAAAAACATACAAAGTCAAAGATGGGAACAAGGAAGATAACATTGCACTGATTGATTGAAGTAAAGCAAATATCTTACAAGGATAACTTGTCGCAATGGACTAATGAGTTCATAACATAATGTGCAGCAACAAAAAGATAAAGATAAATGGGGCCCTAGTCTACGCGGTCGCCTTCCTTCCGGCCAAGCCTTGCTACCTTGGCGATGATGTGGCCGACCTGCTCCTTCAGGGCCTCCGTGTCTGCATCTGCCGGCAAGCTGCGAAGAACGTTCGTGAGGTTGATCCCCGGGTTGCGGTACACGATCTTCGTCAAGACCCGCTCCAGAGTTCCCGCGTAGAGACGGCGCGACTCCTCGGCCAGCTGCGCGGGGATGCGGTTCCGGAGACCTGCAAGGGCCGGAGCGACGCCTCTGAAGAAGAGGCTGAGCTTGGCGCTGTGCGGGAGATCTGGATCCGGCGAGTAGATAAGATGTTCGACCTTCAAAGCAAGCAACTCCTGGTCAATGTTGGACGCAGAAGAAACCAGCTCTTCGGTCCACACCTCGATAGTCTGCTGGAAGAGCTCGGAGGCCTTGTTGACGCTCTCCATCAAGGTTCGCTCCTTGCGGAGCTCATCCTTCAGTTTGGTCTCCTGGGCCCGGGCAGCATCAAGCGATTCCTTCAGGGTGGTGACCTTCAGCTCCAAGTCTTCAATGGAATCCTTGGCGGCCTTCAGCTCGTCACCCCTCTGGGACAAGCTCACCTGGAGCTCTGAGTTGGTGTGAGCATCCTTCTCGCGCTCCAGGATGAGCGCGGCAACCTTCTCGGCGCTCACCTTCATCGCCTTCTCCAGTTGTTCAACCTTGGCGGCGAGCTCTTTCTTGGCGTCCTCCGCGGCAGCCGCGGCGGCCTTCGCCTCTTTCAGCTCCCCGCCAAGGGCAGCCTCGCGAGCGGCAAGGTCTTCTTCGTGAGAATCCAGATCCACCTTCCGCTGCGCGAGCTCTCCTTCTCGCCGGGACATCTCCACCCCGGCGAGGCGCTGCTGTTCGTCGGCTTCGGCCCTCTCAAGTACCCACTCTTGGTACTCGCCGGCGAGACGCTCTCGCTCCTCTGCCACCTGGCGGAGGGCAGCCTGGTTGGCGGCGCTGAGCTCCGCCGCGCGCTTCTCCATCTCTGCCGCAGCCTTGGCGGCAAGAGCCTCCCGGGAAGCGAGCTTTGCTTGCCTGGCCCGGTAAAGGGCCAGGAGTTGATGAAGCAATCGCTCCTCCTCGGGCCCCTCACCTCCACCGGGCGCCTGGACTAGCTTCAGGCCTGCGGAGGCGAGGACCTCTCCGTCGAACGCCTCGCCCTCCGCAGGAGCTCGCGACGAAGACCCCCACGGCATCTGGATGAAGACGCCATTGGGGGCCTCGAGATAAAACCTTTGCTCCTCGCCGGCAGAGGGACCGGTGGCCGGCGCAGCATCCGATGCTCCCGCCACCTCCGGGTCGGCGGTGCGGCCACCGTCCCCCTCCCCGGCCGCTGCATCCGCAGCCGGATCAGTCTCTTGCGCGGCCGGCTCGGCGGCCTCGCCCGCCTCCTCGACGACTGGTGCGTCGCCGCCGCCGCCTTGCGCGTCCCCCTCCTCGAGGATAATTACCTCCGTCTCCATAGGCACAGGAGGAGGAAGATCTAGGAAGAAGAAGAAGATAAGGAAATTCAAGACTCAAGCAAATATCCAAAAAAGACAAGCCAAGAAGACAAGTTATAAAGGTTACCTTGGCGGACGTCCTCAGCGGCGGGCTCCCTCGCCGGGGAGCTCGGCCTCGTCGGGGTAGTCGCCCTCGCCGGGGAATTTGGCCTCGGCGGGGTGGCCGCCCTCGCCGGGCTGCTCGTCCTTGGCGGGGTACTCTGCCTTGGCGGAGTACCCGCCCTTGACGGAGCACTCTCCCTTGCCGGAGAGTCCTGCCTTGGCGGGGATGGCGGTGCCTGCAGCTCCTCGGCGGTGGTCTCCGGGCGCTCTTCCCGCTGCGGCTCCTCCTCTGCACGAAACAAGACAAGGGATGTCAAGATATGAAGATAAAGTCAAAAGCCTCAGACGTACCCCGACAAGCAAAAAGAAAGAACCCCAGACTTACGCTGGGGGCTGCGCTGCGGGCTGCGCTGGGGGCTGCTCATCGGAGCAGTGCCAGAGTCCGGCAGGCTCGGCTCCGGCGCGCCCTCTGTTGCCGCCGCCGCCGAGTCCTCCGCGACCTCAGCCTCGGGCGCCTTGGCCTTCTTCGCGGCGCGATGGGCCAGGGTCCTGAAACCAGAACAGAAGACAGAGTTAGCATCAACAGAAGCTCAAGACAAAAATTAAGAAGATGAAGAATCTCGGATCCTTACTCCTGGTCCTCCTCGTCGTCCTCGCTCAGGGCGGAGAAATCGTACTCCACCGTGGGCGCGTCGACGCGAGGAGCGGGAGGCGAAGACTCCCTCGCGCGCTTGGTACTCGCCGGGGCTGGGGGCTGCGAAGACCCAGCCCCTGTGGCTGCCGGCGCCCGGGGAGCGGGCGGAGCCGTTGCTCCGCTCCGAGAAGACCCCTGCCGGCTCGCTGCCGGCCTGCGGGGCGCCTCCGTCGTGGTTCGCGCCCGGCCCGCCTCTGCTGCGGCTGGTGCGCCGGACGGCCTTGGCGCGGCTTGACTCCCCCGGGGAGCCGCCCGCCGAGGTGGCTGTTGCCGGGGCGCCTGTGCCCTTTCCCCCGTCGCCGCCTTGCGGAGACGCTTTGCCGGGGACTCCTTCGGGCTTGCCGGGGGCGGGGAGCTCTCCGACGAGGAGAGGTCGTCGGCGTACAACTCTGTAGATCCGCCGGAGTCTTCGGCCTCCTCCTCCTCCTCCTCCTCTGCCTCGGCCGGCTCGCTGGGCCCAGCATCCAGCGATGCGGCCCTCTTCCCCTTGGCGCCTCCGCCCCTCGCGGCGCCTCTGCTTCCTCCGGCGGTTCCCTCCCTTGCCGCGGCCTCCGTCGCGATCCCATGGATCCCGGAGTGCCTCAACGAGGGGACCCCGGCGAGCGCGTCGGGTGGGAGATTCAGCAACCGACGGATCTCCGCCTCTTCCGCCTGGGTGGACGCCTCCTCGGCCTCCGCCTCCTCCGGCGAGAATCCGAAGACTCCTGCCGCCGCGGCTGCGGCGGCCTCCTCAGCCCGAGAAGCTATGTAGGCGATTTCCTGCTCGGTGGTGTCCCGCGTATGCAGCTTGAGGTCCTCCTTGTTGCTCGCCACCTCGACGAGGTTGTCGTAGAAGTTGAGGACGTCGATTGGCTTCGGGGCGATCCACGACCGGTCCAAGCCATGCGAGTCACACATCGGCATCATGGCAAGGATTCGGTCCCTCGCGGCGTTGTTGCAAAGCGGCACCACTTCCCGGGGAGTCCTGAACCACTCGGGGTGCGCCGGGTCGTACTTGAAGAGCTCTCGTACCATCCCGCGCAGCTCCAGAGTGGTGAAATTAAAATTAAGTCCGGGGCGCAGCCTCATGATATCTGCCGGGCCGCCGTACAACCAAGCCGGCCTCTTCCGGTCTTGGAGAGGGGCGATGCGCCGGCGGAGGAAATCTGCGCCCACCTCGGCAACTGACAGCCGGGCCAGCCGAAGACGGAGGATCCGGACGAGAGCGATGTCGAGCTTGACGTCGTCGGAGTCTAGTTCGCTCCAATCTCTGCCGCGCGCGATAGGCGTTGTGCGCGGCGCAGTAAAGGCTTGCGGCTGGTCCTCTACAATCCAGCACCACTCAGCTCGCCATTCCTCCCACTTGCCGCGGAGCTCCCCCGGCAAGTACGACCCCTTCTTCCCGAGACGGAAGACCCAAGAAATACATCCGGAGAGGGGGGCATCTGCCTCGGCTCTAGGGGTGAAAAAGTGTCTAAAGAGGGCTACGTTGGGGTGGACTCCTATGAAGTTTTCGCACATATGTGCGAAAACGGCCATGGTGAGGATGGCGTTGGGGGTGAAATCAAGCAGATGGAAGCCATACGTATTCATGATGTCACAGAAGAAGTTCGAAAATGGAGGGCAGAGACCACAGTGGAAAAAGGGAGCAAAGAAGTAATACCCGCCGGGATAGTGGTCCTTGGCGGCGGCCGGGTATGCTCGGGTGCGGGGATGCGCATCGGTGCCCTTGGACCAGAACAAGTAGTACTTGTTCCAGAGTTCTTCCACACCGAGCTTCGGCGAGAAGACGACGTTCCGCTTCCGGTAAGCGATGAGCTTGGCTGCTTGCTCGGATTTCTCCTTCTTGGACTTCTCCGCTTTCCCCTTGTCGCCCTTTGGGGCCATGGCGGACGCGGCGGAAGGAAGGGGACGAAGAGCTAGGCGGCGGCGGAGCTGTGGAGGCGGAGCGCTAGAAGGAATCTTTTTGCAGGAAGAAGACGACGTAATGAGAGCACAGGGAGGGGAACCGCGCCCGCTGCCTCTGCTTTTATGGGGGAGTGGGGGACGTTTTCCCCTTTCCATTAAGAGATCGTGGGCACGTCCCATCCCACGGCGCCGCAATCGACGCGTGCCGTTACCGTGGGGTGCGGCGGATATGGAAGTGGATTCGGCGCGCCGCGGGCCGCGGGTGCCCGTGCACTGTTTTGGGCCTGGCCCAACAGCGCTCGGCACCGTGTGTGGCCCAGGCCCGGGGGCTCCTGTCGGTGTACTAAGGTAGGGGTACCCTAGTACCCCAACTTGTGCACGGGCAGTTGCAGCTTCCCGCGGCAAGGTTTACTGCGTGCTCGCCGGAGACCTTCCTGCCTCCTATTAAACCATTCAAAAACAAAGTATACAAAACAGAAGATCGAGACCCCGGCAAGGGGAGCTTGCCGGGAAGGCTGTACCAGGCTCAAGGCTGTTCCACTAACACAAGACCCTGGCAAGAGGAGCTTGCCAGGAAGATTAGAAGGTGTTGCCTCGGCGCTATGCGCGCCCCGGCAAGGGGCCCGGGGAGCAGCAAGTTCCCGGGCCCGGCAAGATCAAGACCCCGGCAAGGCGCTTGCCGGGGAGGCTACGCTGTGTGCCCGCGCTCCAGCTCATCGGTCCACGCGTCGCCCTGGGGCCTAACCAGGGACGCGTGGCGGATGGCTGTGCAGCCTGGGGGACACGGTGGCACACCACGGTGAAAAATCCGTCGCCGTGGCGGACGGAGACGCTAAGGCGGGAGCTTTTGGGGTCGACGGCGACGGGCATTAAATGCCCTTGTCCCCCACTGTTAAAGTAGGTATAGACCACTGTTCTGTACTGTAGCTCCACTGTTCCCGCACTGTTACAACTACCACCTCTTTTACATTTTTACCCCTTTCTCCTACGTTGACACCTGTCGGTGACCCCTTGCACTATAAAAGGAGGCCCATGCACAACGTGGAGGGGGTTCGAAACCTAGATTACTCCCACGCACGGTGTAGCTGCTTCTTGAAGCTCCCGAGCGTCCCACTCAATACACAACCAAGCAGGAGTAGGGTTTTACGCATCCGTGCGGCCCGAACCTGGGTAAAACTGCCTGCGCGTCCGCTCCGATCTGCTCTTTGTGCTCCCTCCGCCCTCGTACCGCACAGACAAGGGGCTCCGGTCCCATAGGTGTTCGTGGCGGACAGTTTCCCCCGACAGTACTCCAAGATTTTAAGCACATAGAGAGGAAAGTTGATATTATTGTAATATTTGGAAGCATGTGATCCTCTCTCATAATAAGTTTAAGTAGCATCATGAATGAATTCAACCATATAACCAGCACATAAAGCATTCTTTTCATGATCTACTTGCATAGAAATTTTACTACTGTCCACATAAGCAAAATTCTTCTCATTCATAGTAGTGGGAGAAAACTCAAAAAAATAACAATCATGTGAAGCATAAACCAACTGAAAATTAAAATCATGATGGCAAGTTTCATGGTTATCTTTATTTTTTATAGCATACATGTCATCACGATAATCATCATAAATAGGAGGCATGCTTTCATCATAATAAATTTGCTCATCAAAACTTGGGGGACTAAACATATCATCATCAAGCTTGTGGCTTTGCATATCATTAGCATTATGGGTATTCAAAGAATTCATACTAACAACATTGCAATCATGCTCATCATTCACATATTTTATGCCAAACATTCTATGTAATTCTTCTTCTATTACTTGAGCACAGTTTTTCTTCCCATCATTTTCACGAAAGATATTAAAAAGATGACGCATATGAGGCAACCTTAATACCATTTTTTGTGGTTTTCTTTTATAAACTAAACTAGTGATAAAACGAGAAACTAAAAGATTTGATTGCAAGATCTAAAGATATACCTTCAAGCACTCACCTCCCCGGCAACGGCGCCAGAAAAGAGCTTGATGTCTACTACGCAACCTTCTTCTTGTAGACATTGGTGGGCCTCCAAGAGCAGATGTTTGTAGGACAGTAGCAAATTTCCCTCAAGTGGATGACCTAAGGTTTATTAATCTATGGGAGGCGTAGGATGAGGATGGTCTCTCTCAAACAACCCTGCAACCAAATAACAAAGAGTCTCTTGTGTCCCCAACACACCCAATACAATGGTAAATTATATAGGTGCACTAGTTCGGCGAAGAGATGGTGATACAAGTGCAATATGGATGGTATATATAGGTTTTTGTAATATGAAAATATAAAAATAGCAAGGTAACAAATGATAAAAGTGAGCATAAACGGTATTGCAATGCTTTGAAACAAGGCCTAGGGTTCATACTTTCACTAGTGGAAGTTCTCTCAACAAAGATAACACAGCCGGATCATATAACTATCCATCAACATGTAACAAAGAGTCACGCCAAAGTAACTAATAGCGGAGAACAAACGAAGAGATTATTGTAGGGTACGAAACAACCTCAAAGTTATTCTTTCTGATCGATCTATTCAAGAGTCCGTAGTAAAATAACACGAAGCTATTCTTTCCGTTCGATCTATCATAGAGTTCGTACTAGAATAACACCTTAACATAAAAATCAACCAAAACCCTAATGTCACCTAGATACTCCATTGTCACCTCAAGTATCCGTGGGCATGATTATACGATATGCATCACACAATCTCAGATTCATCTATTCAACCAACACAAAGTACTTCAAAGAGTGCCCCAAAGTTTCTATCGGAGAGTCAAGACGAAAACGTGTGCCAACCCCTATGCATAGATTCCCAAGGTCACGGAACCCGCAAGTTGATCACCAAAACATACATCAAGTAGATCACGTGATATCCCATTGTCACCACAGATAAGCACGTGCAAGACATACATCAAGTGTTCTCAAATCCTTAAAGACTCAATTCGATAAAATAACTTCAAAGGGAAAACTCAATTCATCACAAGATAGTAGAGGGGGAGAAAACATCTTAAGATCCAACTAAAATAGCAAAGCTCGCGATACATCAAGATTGTGCCATCTCAAAAACACGAGAGAGAGAGAGAGAGAGAGAGAGAGAGAGAGAGAGAGAGAGAGAGAGAGAGAGAGAGAGAGCGAACACATAGCTACTGATACATACTCTCAGCACCGAGGGTGAATTACTCCCCCTTGTAATGGAGAGCGTCAGGATGGTGAAGATGGCCACTGGAGAGGGATTCCCTCCTCCAACAGGGTGCCAGAGTGGATCTAGATTGGTTTTCGGTGGCAACAGAGGCTTGCAGCGGCGGAACTCCCGATCTAGGTCTGGAGGTGTCCGTATATATAAGAGGTGTTGTAGCCGGGAACAAGAAAGGGGGGTCCACGAGGCGGCCACGAGATAGCGCCCCCCACCCTCGTGGGCAGCCCGGGACTCCCCTGGTCCATCTTCGGTACTCCTTGGGCTTCTTCTGGTCAAAAAACATCCTCCGTTGAGTTTCAGGCCAATTGGGCTCCGTTTGGAAATCCTTTTCTGCGATACTCAAAAACAAGGAAAAAACAGAAACTGGCACTTGGCTCTGGGTTAATAGGTTAGTCCCAAAAATCATATAAAAGTGTATATTAAAGCCCATTAAACATACAAAACAGATAATATAATAGCATGGAACAATAAAAAATTATAGATACGTTGGAGACGTATCACTCCTCCCAGCTCACACTCTTGGCGGCTGCTCTAGTGATCTTAGTGTTCTTGTGCTCTGAACATATGTTGCAGCACTCTGATGTAAGCCAGAGTGCTCTCGATGACTACTCGGGTGCTCTCACATACGCGAGCATGATCTCCGTGTACTCAGCCATCCTTGTGACAATGTCTATGACTATAGGAGTTCCGTTTCGAGGCATTTCGGCTTCTCCATCTAAATCGCATTAAACAAGTTGACATTTAGATAAAAGAAATTTTTCATGAAAGCAGATTTATGACAATATAAGACATAGAACTTTTGTGACAACAGTCCATAGTTTTCCTTTGGGTGGACATTTAGCGCACTTAAGTTGGTTCATCTCGTTACTGGTTTCATATATATATATGGTGTACACTCATTTACTCACTGTAATTTTGATAGTCGGTGATGGCCGTTCGCCCCCCTCTCCTCTAGCTTTACCAAGTCTTAGAGGACTAAGAGGGAGAAGAACAACCCCTTACGATAACAGTCGGTTCATCTCTCAAGTGGTTATATATATGTTGTACACTCACTCACTCACTCACTGTATTTTCGACTGTCGGTGATAGCCGTCCTTCATCTTCTCCTCATGCCTTACCAAAGTGTGAGAGGAAGAGAAGAAGAAGGACGGCCCCCCTATGACAATAGTTGGTGTCATCCTCTTAGAACAACTCGCATCTCAGTTTGTGGATTAAGAGTGAGTATTATCCAGCAGATGGAAAATATAATCAAGTAGCTTGTCCATAAAAAGCTAAAAACTTACGGAACAATTGGCATGTCCTTTGCTAGAAATTGGACATATTGAGTGCCAGTAATTAAGCGAAATGGAACTTAATCCACATTTCGCGAAAACATTGGCAGTCATTATGAATATCTGCATCATGAAGAAAATATCGTACTATATGTTGATCTGTATATGCAGTACATAGTACTCTAGTGCAAGAAATCAAATTTAAGTCATTGAATTACAACTACAGTACATCCTATCACAAATATTAGGTACACTAACGAAATGTTGCTAATCTACAAGTACAATAAATAAGAACAACTATGATCTCCATTAATAGAGAGAGGGGAGGTGCGGTCACCGGGGTGGACGGGGACGACGAGAAGGAAGAGGACGAGGTGGAGGCGGACGATGAGTTTGATGGGGACGCGATGACATTGCATGTCGAGGAAGGCGCGGGCGACGGTGAAAAGGAAGTAGTTGGACGCGGCATTGGATGGCAAGGCCGAGGAATTCGAGGCAGCGATAGACGGCGCAAGCGATGGTGAAGATTGGGTCCGTGATGCCGTTCGAGGCAGCGGACCGCGACCACGACGGCGGCGGCGGCGAAGGACGTCACGACGCGACTACGGCGAAGCGAGAGAGATACCGAGGGAGAAATGTTTATGTATGGATGGATTAGCTGTGACTGGCTGCGGTTGGGGGTGGAGAGGATAAGGTCATGCATAAGAGTGACTGGTGCTAGATAGCACCCGCCACAGCGATATTTGAGTGGTAGGTGGCAGGGTGACCAAATATAGCTTTGGCGGGAACGTAATAGTACCCGTCATTGCAAACTCTTACAAAATTTGAATCCAGTGAGGGCGGGTCCCTAATATGGCTGTGGCGGTCGGTAGAAACTGTCCACCACTGATTAGCATGGCAACAGTGACAAACCTATGTGGCCGCTACTATTGCTTTTTGCCGATTAAGAAATTAGCAAGCATGTAGGAGTGGCGGGTCCTTACTTATGCCCAACATTTTTATGTGGATAGCCAGTGACGAGCAGTTTATAGAACCCCCTCCTACTCATCAGGGGCCACCTATAAGCCTTTTTCCCAATAGTGAAACAATATGCAAATGTTGGCTTTTTCTTTGTTTTTCCTCAACCAGCATCAACTGAGACACACATGCAATGTAGAAAAAATCGCTACGCGCAACCAAACATGTCCTATGTGAATGTAAAATCAACCACATTCCTAATACAAAAATAATAAATAGACTACGGTCGCATGCAAAAACGTTAAATAAAATTTGAGCATGTTCACATTCAAAAATGGTAAACCTAAGCGACCACCACTACAAGAAATATGTCAACTTATGACCTTTTGTTAGTGACCCTGGAAGAATTGGTCATAGATCTATGACCATTTCAGACCAATTGGTCAAAAGTTATTCGGGGGGCTCCAAACCATAAACTATAACGACCATTTTGGTCAGAAAGGTCATAATTTCCTTACACGAAATGGCCACAAAGCAGATAGCATTGGTTCGCTGCCTTATTTCTAGCTGTTCATGACCAATATAGATGGTCATAACCTTGAAAATTGTGGTGGGTTGCTACGACTAGGCGCCACCTCATCAGTTTTGCCTATGTGTCATGTCCATGTGGCAGTTTTTGCCCTAGGGTGTGAAGCAACCTATATTTCTATCATTCCCAAAATTCCCCAAAAAATCTCATAAATTCTTTGGGTCATATCTTCGTCAAATATGTAAAAAAAACTTCCTTGCCTAGTTCAAAAATAATTCAAAAATATTCATTTTCCTATTTTGTTCAAAAAAACACTTTGTGAAGGAAGTACCACTTTGGCATGTGCAAATGGTATCCATTTTCTACAGTGCTTTCCTATGCCCAAATAACTATCCTCCACCAAATGCCAGCTCAATCCATTCATTATTTTGAGCTCATCTTCAACATTCGTATTTATGTCCAGTGTGGTACTTTGTAAAGCAAGTACCACCTAGACTCCTCCTTTTGAGCTGAAAATTTGTGAAGACGGTCTTCTTAGTAACTGATCATCCTCAACCAAAACTCACGCCCATTAGCCATGTGCATTTTCCGTACCGCTAATCAAACACTTGGCTGCTAACTCATGTTTGAGCATCGATCAGTCTCCTCGTGAGAATCTTATGTTGTAAGTTTCTTCCTAGCACCTACCTAGGGAGTGGCCAACCCACTAAACATACCTAGGCCGCCCAGAACACATGGCAATGCCACAGTCACGCGGTGACCACGCAGCGGGCATGCGAGTTTACGCGCTCTAGAGTTGGGGCCCTCGACCACCGCCCAAACCTCGACGTATCGCCACCAAACCATGTATTTATGATTAAATAGGTACTTATGTACCTGGAAATGATTTTTGGAAAAAATAAATAGCAAACTATGAGGCAGCCGCAGTTCAAATTTGACCCGCTTCCAGCTGAATCGGCGGAAATTTGTCTTTTTCACGAGAGGTGGATCAGAACTTTTTACACCCAACCATTTAGTCAATTGTGCATTAAATATGTCCTAGTATTTTATAAAATTAATTTGGTCAAATTTTGCAACAATTATTAGGGAGGTCCTTCACAAAAAAACCTCCTTCTGGGCACTCGAAAAATGGAAAATGAATTTTTCGTCCAAAGAAAATGAAAACTTCCTTAGGCAACATTGTTTGCCATTCCAAGATGCACCCTTGTGCACAATATGAGATCATTTCAACAAACTATGCCATGAATGTGGCCATAGGATTGATCATTTGGCTTGAAAGCCATGAATCTTCACGCATGATAGCTCATTTCTGAGAACACTTTTTAATAGAATTGCCGTATTACAAGTTTATTATTTTTCCTGGTAACTTGGTCATATATAATGACACAATGCGAAGGTGTTCCAATTTTTTGATTTTTTTTGAATTTTTTATGCCCGTTTCAAAATGCGTTCAAAACGGCTGGAATGACCGTTCCTAGCTAGTGGTTGAATCTTGGAATATTTTTTGGTGTTTCTCTGATTAAATAGATACTTATGTACCTAGAAATGATTTTTGTAAAAAATAAAGAGCAAACTACAAGGCAACTACAGTTCAAATTTGACCCACTTCCAGCTGAATCGGCCGAAATTTGTCTTTTTCACGAGAGGTGGATCAGAACTTTTTACACCCAACCATTTAGTCAATTGTGCATTAAATATGACCTATTATTTTATAAAAATGATTTGGTCCAATTTTGCAACAATTATTTGGGAGGTCCTTCACAAAAAAACCTCCTTTTGGGCACTCGAAAAATGGAAAATGAATTTTTCGTCCAAAGAAAATGAAAACTTCCTTAGGCAACATTGTTTGCCATTCCAATATGCACCTTTGTGCACAATATGAGATCATTTGAACAAACTATGCCATGAATGTGGCCATAAGATTGATCATTTGGCTTGAAAGCCATGAATCTTCACGCTTGATAACTCGTTTCTGAGAACACTTGTTAAAAATAGTTACCGTATTACAAGTTTGTTATTTTTCCTCGTAACTTGGTCATACATAATGACACAATGCGAAGGTTTTCCAACTTTTGGATTTTTTTTGAATTTTTTATGCCCGTTTCAAAATTCGGTCAAAACGGCGGGAATGACCGTTCCTAGCTAGTGGTTGAATCTTGGTATTTTTTTGGTGTTTCTCTGATTAAATAGATACTTATGTACCTAGAAATGATTTTTGTAAAAAATAAAGAGCAAACTACAAGGCAGCTACAGTTCAAATTTGACCCACTTCCAATTGAATCGACCGAAATTTGTCTTTTTCACGAGAGGTGGATCAAAACTTTTGACACACAACCAGTTTGTCAATCGTGCATTAAATATGGCCTAGTATTTTAGAAAATTGATTTGGTACAATTTTGCAACAAATATATGGTAGGTCCTTCACAAAAAAACTCATTTTGGGCATTTGGAAAATGATTAAAAATAGCTAGAAAGATCATAAATGCATACAAATTGGTACTTATCCATAATATGTCGTCTAACTCTAGTGAAAATTTGTATGGTGCCCTTTTGCAAAATATTTTTGGTAGCTACTTCACAAAATCCCTTAGATATTTTTAGTACTTAGATACTTTTTTAAATCACTGGTTTTTAAATATTTTTGGTAGCTACTTCACAAAATCCCCGGATCGATGACATGGCGCCCATCCATCCATCCATCCATCTCACCATCCCACATCCATCCATCCATCCATCCATCCACCTTAGCCCCAGCGTCTCTCGATTCCCTCCTTCCCGAGAAACCCTAGGCACTGCTGCCTCCCTCTTCCCGATCCAAATCCCCTCCTCCGCCGCCCCTCCTCCCCCATCCAGATCCAGATCCCTCTCTGCCCCCATCCCCAGCCACGACCCACGTCGCCGTCGCACACCACCGCGCCCTCCCCTCATCCTGGCCCAATTCAATCCAACCCGCGGCTCCCTCCTCCGCAGGCGCCCCGCCTCCCCCTCCTCCGTGGCGCGGTGCTGCGACGTGCCACGCCGCCGGGCCCCGACGCGGCGCCTGGTCGCCTCGCGCGCGGACGACCTGGACACCATCGCCTAGGTCCCTCCCCCCTTCCTCCCCAAACTTCTACACTCCATGCCGTCCCCTTTCTCCACTCCATGCTTGGAGGCGGCGGCGAGGGTGGTGGTGGGCGGCTACGAGCTGCTGGAGCGCCTGGGCGGGCGTCCCTCGGTCACGTCGGTGTGGCGCGCGGTGCGGCTCTCGATTTAAGGTCCGATTTAAGGTCACCCCATGATTTCTCCAAGCTCCAGCATCAAGGACTTCTTCTCTTCTCTTGCACAACCATGTCAAATTCTGTGGCGCTGAATAAAAGAGTAAGATGACGACCCTTCCTTGCTTGCAACCTAGTTTTATTTGGGCCCTTGTGATCTTGTTCAATTTGTTCTGAATGTTAAAGTAGTTTTGCTCTTACAGTGGCATTACAAGTGGTACAAAATGTGCATATTTCCCTTTTCTATTTGTTCCAAAACATGACCAGCTAAAGGTGTCTATCATACTAGTATGCATTATTTGGTTTTGCTGTTTTTTTGCTTTTCTGTATCAGTTTTGTGTAAGTAACGGTGTTTGTCAGTGTAGAGTAGAAATTGGGCATTATACTTGTCTAAGTTTAGTGCTAAACATAAATGATCAACATGAAAATGTATTCCGGAGCCTGGTTGGACAACCGTGAGCTGTTTACTATTGGCCTGCCTTTACCTCCCTTTATTTGGTGGTAACCAGTGGAACTAGATAAAAATTTGTGAACCCATGAAAAGCTTGATGTATTACCAGTTATGTAGCTTAGAATTGGCTTAAATTGGTCAAAGCTTGTACCAAAGTCACTGGAAAACTAGAGTTCTTTTTAAATAATTTGAGCTGTTTGGATATAAAACTACTCTTGTAAACTATGGCATTTTAGTATTGTGCATGGATGCAAGCCATCTTGTGTTAATTATTTGTAGACCGGTGAGTTCAAAGAGTTTAGTAAAATAAAATAATCTACTTTAACTGCTTACCACATAGTATAGAACTAGCTACCAAATAAACTTCGTAATTATATATATGCACCAATGCGATCTTGTTCAATTTATTTTTTAGACCGACTAGTTACAGAGTTGCAGAGAGTTGAAGTAAAATAAGCAATTCTCCTGGATAATTAAGTTGGTAAAGTCACCTTGGGTTTGCTAGTACTGCAGAAAACTGTGCTACTTGTGTGCTCTGGTACTCCATAGCTGCAACATGTTTTATTTTTGCAATTTTTGAACACCGTGCTTTTCAAAATAATTTGCTTCAAACAGGGCTTCTGTAATTGAAATACCTTGTCTGCCATGATTTACAGTAACTAATCAGCAACACCAACCTCAGTTTATTGAACTATGTGGTAGACTTTCCAATTGCTTTAATATTTTAGTGTCACATGAGAGTATACCATTAAAAATTTCAGTTCCAGTTATAGCAGGTTGACTAGTTGTGACCAAATCAAACTAGTGACTGACTGAGCAATTATATTTTGTGAGAGGTGATGTTTCCTCTAACCTTGTTCATTTCTATCTCGTGACTTTGATGCTGCAGCAGATGCACATCTGATTTGTGCGTTCTTTTTGCAGGTTGCTCTGATTTGGGTCTTTCATCTCTTTGTGTGTTGCGGATGTCAAGGGCCAAGGAGAAGCTGCTGCATAGGTGGTGAGCTGCTGCAGCATCACGTCTCTTGTCTTCTATCTCTGCTACCTCTGCTATCTCTTCTCTCACCCCGTCTTTTGTCTTCACTTATCTGTAGGTACCATCACGCAGCCATGGATGACATCCACAACAAGTTCGTGGTTTGCTCCTTTGTTACTTCCTGCCTCCTCGCGTGACCCACCCACCAGCACGCCGAGTGTCTAACCCTAGCTGCCACCTCCTTGGTGAGGTGATGCCTCCTGGCCGTGACTGTGGTTGAGGTCTCATCTCCACCGTGGAATCACCGGGGACAGCGAGTTTGGTTCGGCCTCGGCTATAACTATCAAAGGTGAATGTGCTTCTCTTCTCCCCCCTTGTAAATTTAGGCACAACTGTTGAAGACTTAGCCGTATATATGAATTGTGTTCTATTTCCTGTGGACTTGTTGGTATCTTATACATCTAGAAATTTCTTGTCTTTTCTTGTGATGGTAATATACTTGGAGAATAATATATCAACCAGCAACAAAGCTAGGAGGTATCCATTTCTGGTGACTGTAGCTTTATTTCTTGCTTCTGTTACACTGTTGCCATGCTTGCTCATTGAGATCTTAAACAGATGGAGCGGAGTAGGTACAATGTAAATATGTAATCCTCTTCAAGGCTTACATGTATGGATGGACAATGAGCCTGTTCTTACTTAATAATCATTTGTGTCATGATTGCCTATGGCTTGGTTACAGGGTCTACAATGCACACCTGATATGAGCGTTGATGTCGACAGGGAATAATTCTTATTTTTCTGTATGATTTGGTGCAGGAGGACACCCGAGCTGATGGGGAGGACACCGTCATCCACCCCGACCACCACACAAGGTCGGTTGATCCCCTCTCGTGCTTTGTTTTTTTCGCTGCTCTGTTCTAGCCTTGCTAGTTCCCATTCTGGCTGGTTGGTTGTGAACCCAAACGAAAAGGGCTGGCTGGGTGAGGTGTTTTACTGCTTGATTGATTCCATTAGACTCCAGCCAGGTTCATGCATGCTTGTGTAGGAGGAAGGAGTATGGCCATATTCTTTAATTTGCCTCTGTAATTTGCCCAGGTCCTCCGTGTAGTTTTCCTCCTAAGATATCTGCTAGCTGCAAGATGCTATAGTCTAGATACATGATGCAAAGTATGTTGTATTTACACAGTTACATCCAACTGCAGCAGCCGCACGGGCGAGTTGAGGTGGGGGACAGAGAGGCTGTGTTGTGCGGGTTCTGATCATGTCTAGCAGCACACTTTCCAGCATCGACCTGAGCAAACGATGATGCAAGGCTGCTCCTCCTTCTACTGCATGTCTTCATCGACTTGACTCTTCGACAGGGAGATATTTAAAGCCTTCACTTGTTCATTGTGTCATCTGATGATTACCTCTTCTATTATTTTCTTGCAAAGCATGTAATGCTTTGGAGTAGTTGATCATGGCCTGATGGAACATTCATGTTGTTAGCATGTATATATACACTATTATAGCAGCTTGTTGATCAAGCACTTGTTCTATCTAAATGTGTGCACAGAAGTTCAGTTACCTTCTAAAAAATTATTGGTGCATTTTTTTGTTTCTCAAATACAAAATAGCTTGCTCATTTAAGCTATGGCAGCCCTACTATTAGCTTTCATATTGTGTCTCCGTTTTCTTGTATCGGAGTATCTCATTTTAACTAGCTAGAGAACAAAAAGCATGGTACTAGCTCAATTTGTGTTATCTTTCTAAATAACTATCCTTTTCTTGAATGGCCTGTTCATAATATATTTGCCCCAGTTTTTTTGATTCTTCTCTATTGATTCATGTAGCAGGGCGGCTAGTTATGCAGCAAACCAAGCAGTAGCAGGTACACCAAGCAGCAGCATGGGGAGGGTGTCTCTCGAACGTCGCCGCTGCCACTCATTGCTACTGTCACTGATTAATGATGGATGATCGCTGTTAGTTTAGCTCGACTGCTGTTAGTTTAGCTCCTTGGTAGTCCCTCCCTCTCTTGCAAGCGTGTAGAAATAGAAATGGTTGCTGTAGTCCCATGTAGCTGTAGTTCCTGTACTTGGTATGCCCTTTGTTGCTTCATTTCTATGTTAATTCAGTCTCTGTTGAATGTATCTACTGTCTACTGTTGTGGCTGTTGAAAGAATCCTTTGTGTTGAAAGAAATGAAATGGTTTGGATACATACATACATGCTGAGATGTAAGCTGGAATAGCCATCTGTCCAGGTGATGTCAAGCTTCTAAATATATGATGTGGAGGCCCAAAATAGACTGGATTGTAAAAGGGCCGAGGCCCAAAAAAGAAATGAATTGAAGGCTACGTCCTAGAAAATAAAATGGGCCAGGCCCATGAACCCAACAAAAAATTGATGAAAAAAAACACAAATAGGCTGAATTAATGGGCTCGGCCCATGTAAAACACCGAATCGGACCGGGTTGAATCTTGTCAGTGACCTTTTCAATTGGTCGCAATTTTGCCACGTCAGATTGCCACGTCGGATCCGACATGGCTTGGGCAGACAACCAGTGACCAAAACAAAAGGTCATTGGTTCAACGACATTTTGTTTTGGTGATAAACATCTACGACCTTCTCACAGAGAAGGTCGCTATAGTCAGTTTATGACGGCCAGCTTTTGACCTTATGTTTTTGGTCACAAAAAGGTCACAAATGGAAATTTGTGACCATTCAGTGACCAATAGTGGTGGTCACGAGTTGACATATTTCTTGTAGTGCACGTTCACATAAAGAAAGAGGTGACGCGAATATCAATACTTGATATTTGACGTGAATGAAATATAAAGAAAGCTATTAAAAAATCGCTGCGGACAAGCACTGCGCCAAAATCCTTACTGTTTCCTTCCCAAAATGCGAATATCAATACTTGCTATTTTTCTCCCAATCGGCTAGTTTATAAGCAGCCTTTTGGCCGGATTGACAAACCATCCCCTCGATCACCTACAATCCATAGGTCTGAGAGAAGCAACAACTGCGGCTTACATGGTGGATATCTCTATTTGCAATACACCTGACTATGGCGGTGCTGCAAGCCAAGACGAAGTCATCATGGCATAGTAATATAATACTTCAACTCATTTTATTGTCTTCTTATTTTATGATAGGAAACGGGCTGATGCATTATTATTTTGCCATCTTCTGAATGAATTTGAGTTGTCTTGCTTGTGAATTTTTCTCTGTACGATGTCTTGAGAAATTCCTCTAGTCCAATTTAGTCCCAACTTCCTTTTAAAGTTCATGAATTTCCCACACAAAAGAAAGTTCATGCATTTGAAGATTGGAGTTTCAAGCAGTATATTGCACGACGGCACAACTGAGCACTTTAATCCTTATTGTGCAAAAAAAATTGATGGGCACTCAGATTCATTTTTAGAGTAGATCTCTGATTTTGTTTATGAGAAAGTTCAGTTTTTCTTTTCAGAAGAACACTTCATCTATTCAACGCGAGTAATTTGGGTTTGAGTTATTTATAGTTCTACTTGTTGGGTGTTGACATGTACTAATAATACCAAAAAAAGATATGTTTTATTTGTTCATGATATCTCCTATCGCTCACTTGGTCTATGACTACAGGGCGCTTCCTAAGGAGACCAATGACAATGATATGCTCGCTTTGCCATCCGCCTTGGAGCTACTGTAGCCGCAGCCTATTTCCATCTTTGATTATACTCTGCTGCCTCCGCTAGCTCCAGAGGAGAATGATCACTCTGCTGCCCTTCTGGTGGCTCAGCCTGCGCCTATTATTTATCGCTTTGATGAACTTTTTGGCTTCAAGGCAACCGTGACGGTGGCCAATGAACCAGGCATCGTTGAGGAATGGGTCAAGAGTGTGTCGAACTCCCTCCAAACGGTGGAAATGAAGATTGTGGGTCTAGACAGCGAGTTCACTTACCAAGTTCATGGTGTGAAGCAGAAGGATCTGGCCCCGGAAATGCAGCAACGCGCCGCCGTACTTCAACTGTGTTTTGCAGATGATTGCTTGGTGTACCACATCGTGCACTCGCCTCGCATACCAGACGAGCTCAACAAATTTCTTGCTAGTGAGGATATCTTCTTTTGTGGAGCGGCAATTGGCAATGACGTAAAAATGCTTCAGCCATACGGCCTCCATATTAAAAAGCCCATTGACCTACAAGAGCGCATTGATATACCAATTACAACTTGCAGTAAACCTACACCGTCGCTATTTGACCTAGCAAATTTTGTGTTGGGAACGAATCTGGAGAAGGGCAAGGAGTGCAAGCAACTGAGGAATTCCGGATGGGCGATTGCTCCATTGAACTTTCAACAAATCAGATATGTTGCGTTCGATGCCCTTATAAGTTTTGAGATAGCTAAAGGGGCAGTAAGCCTTGGCTACATGCGCCTTGATGAATAAGCTTAGGATGATAAAATAAAACTATGGACACATGAGTTATTTTATTTGTCTAAGTCTAATTTTTTGCGGGTGTATGTATTTTTCATATATATATATATATATATATATATATATATATATATATATATATATATATATATATATGCATGGCTTTTGTAATACCTTTCATAGTAGGCCGAGCACATGCATGTGCATCATCAAAATGTTCTATTGTTTTCTTATATATGTTGTTAAATAAACATTAATTGTATTATGGAAGTCATAATATTATTTCAGTTGTTTTATCCTCGGTAAGAACTCAAACAAATCCTAGAGCAACTTTTTAGATCCGTAACTTTTAGCATGTCGGGATCAGGAACATAACTGTAAAAATAATGTATTGTTGTATGTACTAATAATCTTTTATTTTTGCCTAACTTTAGTTATATGAAATGCTGGGAAATTTGTTTTTGAGTTTTTGTTGATTCCTCTGGCCGGTTCGAGCAATCGTCTATGCGGTTGCAGCACCAAGTGCGTGTTCCCCGTCACCATCGGAGATGTGCGGAGTTTGCAGCACTACCACGCAGGGATCGCAACGCCATGTCTCCTCGTCACGAGTCGCCAGCCGTCATGGATATGGGTCTCAGAAGGATGGGCTGCTGGTAAAAAAGAATGGGGGTATTGAAAGAAATTTATAGCTGTAGAGAAGAAACGAGGTAGAAGGAAGGGGCTAAGCAGTGTGGTCCCACAGGCACTTGGCACATGCACAGGCGAGAGCCGAAACGACGCGATGCGTTTTAGGAGGTGACCGGTGCTGCGTGTAGCCGGTCGGCCGACTTACAACATTTCCTTTTACAATGCCGTTGCTTTTCCTCTAGCATCAAACACTCAATGCTAATCACGCAGAATTTAAATGTGCGAAATGCCGCTTCAATACCGTATTTTTCTATTCCCTCGTGCTGAGAATCCTGTGAATCAAAAATGGCCCTATCAACTTGAGGTTTGGCCAGAGAGAGACCATTAATATTTTGATGTAGATGAAGCGCCTACCCATCAATGGAAATTAAGAATGAGTCCATGCTCATCTGGATGTGGTTCAAGAATTGAATATGTTACAAAATCAAGCATCTTGGTACAGAAAAGCAAGAGAATCATTTCCCTCGCATCGACATGGATAAGGGATAAGCAAGACAGTTTCTTCAGTTTGCTTGTATGCATGGGCTCTCTTTGCTAGCTACGCCCATGCAACTTTGTAATAAAAACCATCTCCTTCCTTCTTACAAATGAAGGCATCGGTTTTCTGCTCTTAGTCAAAAAGGAAATAATATCCGGTTGGGAAGAGCACCTGTATACTATCCTGTTCATCCACAATCGGAGAAGCTCCCGAGTGTCTTCCTGACGCATCTCTCCAAATGGCAGCTGCAGAACCTTTATGCCGATTTTGGAGACAGCACTATCAACTTTTTTTTTAAGCACTACTCCTATCTTGTCTTGCACATCACCGGGCTAGTTTCGCCCATCAAGCCCATACACTTATTCTAAGACTATTCATACATCCGGAGATGGTGGGTTTCTTTTACGTGGTGATCTATGGGATGTAATACGTGGCCATGTAGGCGGTTTGTTTCAGCTTACGGAGGTGCGGGGTCTCACTAGGTGTGGTGTGATGCAGGTTCAAAAGAAAAAAAATCGCTAGGGTAGAGTACCATGTGCCCCAACACATGGGCGATGCTCGGGGTTCGATGGCTCTACTTGATTGGAGGACGCCATGCAAGTCCCTCTAGGGCCTATTTGGACAATCGCTCCTAGGCATCATTTTGGTCACACCATGTATGGCCTGTTTGATGGGAGATAAGGTGCGAGCTCAATCGCCATGAATGCCTGTTTGATGGGAGATAAGGAAAATGGCTGGTGGCTGTTGTTAAGTCACCATATTCTCCAAAATGGGAACAGCCAAAGTCTACCGCAGAGCTTCATTCTTTTTCTCGGCGGCGAGTGTTTCACTTGGTATGTTGTGTATTGAACGCAAGCATGGAAGGCATCAAATTTGGTCAGGGTTGTGTGTGTAGTTCTGTCTCATCTTACAGCTGATTGTAGCTTATCAGGGGTGTTGATTACAATGACATGGTCCTAGTTTTTTTTTAATCCATGCATCTGTTTTCTCCAAGGAATAAAAAGTCTCGGTTGTTTGTTGTGGCTTGGGTAGTTGGGTGGTGCGCACATATTAAAAACAGCCAGTCAAATGGAGCTTATTATACCCGTCCTAGGCAACAACACATTGTCAAAAACAAGTTGAGACATTGAAGATTCACACAACCACAAAAAAACAAAGAAAAAGTGCATGACCCTAAAAAATCACGTTGAAGCTATCAAAGGGACACATCAATGAGAAATAACATCTAAGATTACCCTTGACAACATCTAGACTGCGATTAAAGGTTCTCCAAAAGCAAGCCTCCAAAAAGGAATGACATGCATGCGCCGTCATCACTGGATCTAACCAGAAAAGCCAGATCAAGGGTTTCTAACTTAAGGTGTGACTTCAAGCAATCTCCAAGCAAATATTTCAACAAGGAGAATGACATCAAAACACCGCATTACGAGGTACAACCAGTCTTGAGACCTGGAACTCGAAAATACCACAAAGCGAAAGTCACCTTGTGTTGCTGCCTCCACTTGTCGGGTCAGCACCTCCATACATCATAGCCTTGAGAGATTTGATGTAGCCAATTATGGTGAGCACCTCCACTTGTCCATGATGGGAAGGTATGTCTCCAGATATAGCTAGTCACGCACGCACCTGCTACTTCTCGAGCTTGCGTTGTATTCCGTTGAAGAGGAAAGGGAGATGCAGCACAGTAGCGTAAGTATTTCCCTCGGTTTTTGAGAACCAAGGTATCAATCCAGTAGGAGACCACGCGCGAGTCCCTCGCACCTGCACAAACAAAGAAGAACTTTGCAGCCAATGCGATAAGGGGTTGTCAATCCCTTTACGGTCACTTACGAAAGTGAGATCTGATAGAGATGATGGTTTATATTTTTGGTATTTTTGTTTATAAGAACAGAAAGTAAAAGCGAAAAAGTAAAGTAGATGTAGATTGATATGTTGAGAATAGACCCGAGGGCCGTAGTGTTCTCTAGTGGCTTCTCTCATGATAGCGATATTTTACGGCGGGTAAACAAATTACTGTCGAGCAATTGATAGAAAAGTGAATAATTATGAGACTATCTAGGCATGATCATTGTATATAGGCATCACGTCCGAGACAAGTAGACCGACTCCTGCCTGAATCTACTACTATTACTCCACACATCGACCGCTATCCAGCATGCATCTAGTGAATTGAGTTCATAAGAACAGAGTAACGCCTTAAGCAAGATGACATGATGTAGAGGGTCGGGATAAACACAAGCAATATGATATAAACCCCATATTTTTATACTCGATGGCAACAATACAATGCGTGCCTTGCTGCCCCTACTGTCACTGGGAAAGGACACCGCAAGATTGAACCCAAAGCCAAGCACTTCTCCCATTGCAAGAACTATAGATCTAGTAGGCCAAACCAAACCAATAATTCGAAGAGACTTGCAAGGATATTATGAGCACACATAAAGAGTTCAGAAAAGAACCTAATATTTCTCATAGATAATCTTGATCATAAACTCACAATTCATCGGATCACGACAAACACACCGAAAAAAAGATTACATCGAATAGATCTCCTCGAAGACCGAGGAGAACTTTGTGTTGAGATCCAGAGAGAGAGAGAGAAGCCATCGAGATACTAGCTATGGACCCGAAGGTCTGTGGTAAACTACTCACAACTTATGGTGAGTGCGATGATGATGATGTAGAAGCACTCCGTGATGGATCCCCCCTCCGACGGAGCTTGGGAACAAGCTCCAAGATGGGATCTCATGGGAACAGAAGGTTACAGCGGTGGAACTAGAGTTTTCTCTCCTCTTCTGATGGTTTCGGGGTACGTAGGCTTATATAGGAGGAAGGAGGACACCGGGGTCCTCACGAGGGACCCACGAGGCAGGGGGGCGCGCGCTGGGTAGGGGGGCGCGCCCCCACCCTCGTGGGCACCTCGTGGCCACTACTCCGTGGTTCTCAAGTCTCCCGTGCGTGATTTTCTCCAAAACTATCTCTCACGAAGGTTTCATTCCGTTTGGACTCCGTTTGATATCCCTTTTCTGTAAACCCTAAAACAGGCAAAAAACAACAATCTGGACTTGGCCTTTGGGTTAGTAGGTTAGTCCCAAAAATAAAATAAAAGTGTATGACAAAGCCCATTAAACATTCAAAACATCATAAATAATAGCATGGAACAATAAAAAATTATAGATATGTTGGAGACGTATCAAGCATCCCCAAGCTTAATTCATGCTCGTCCTCGAGTAGGTAAATGATAAAAACATAATTTTTGATGTGGAATGCTAACCAACGTAGTTTTTCAATGTAATTCTCTTAATTGTGGCATGAATGTTTAGATCTAAAAGATTCAAGGTAAAAGTTTATATTGATATAACAAATAATAATACTCCAAGCGTACTAACAATGCAATCATGTCTTCTCAAAATACTATGGCTAAAGAAAGTTATCCCTAGAAAATCATATAGTCTGGCTATGCTCCCTCTTTATCACACAAAATATTCATATCATGCACAACCCCGATTTCAGCCAAGCACTTGTTTTCATACTCTATTCTTTCAAACCTTTCAACTTTCACGCAATACATGAGCGTGAGCCATGGACATAGCACTATGGGTGGAATAGAGAGGGGGTTGTGGAGAAGACAAAAAGTAGGGAGATAGTCTCACATCAACTAGGCGTATCAACGGGCTATGGAGATGCCCATCAATAGATATCAGTGTGAGTGAGTAGGGATTGCCATGCAACGGATGCACTAGAGCTAAAAATGTATGAAAGCTCAACAAAAGAAACTAGTGGGTGTGCATCCCACTTGCTTGCTCACGAAGACCTAGGGCATTTGAGGAAGCCCATCGTTGGAATATATAAGCCAAGTTCTATAACGAAAAATTCCCACTAGTATATAAAGTGACTAAGCATGAGACTCTCTACCATGAAGAACATGGTGCTACTTTGAAGCACAAGTGTGGAAAAAAGATAGTAGCAATTGTCCCCCTTTTTGTGGGCCTTTATTTTTTTTCTTTGGCCTTTTTTTGTGTGTGGAGGGGCTTTATTGATTTAGCCTTTCCTCCCATGGGACAATGCTCTAATAATGATGATCATCACACTTTCATTACAACTCGATACTACAACAAAGTATGACTCTATATATGAATGCCTCCGGCGGTGTACCGGGATGTGCAATGAAACAAGAGTGACATGTATGAAAAATTATGCATGGTGGCTTTGCCACAAATACGATGTCAACTACATGATCATGCATGGCAATATGACAATATGAAGCGTGTCATATGAACGGAACGGTGGAATGTTGCACAGCAATATATCTCGGAATGGCTATGGAAATGCCATGATAGGTAGGTATGGTGGCTGTATTGAGGAATATATATGGTGTCTATTTTGAGGAAGGATATATAGTGGGCATATGGTACCGGCAAAAGTTGCGCGATACAAGAGAGGCTAGGAACGGTGGAAGGGTGAGAGTGCGTATAATCCATGGACTCAACATTAGTCATAAGAACTCATATACTTATTGCAAAAATTTACGAGTAATCAAAACAAAGCAATCAACGCATGCTCCTAGGGGGGAGGTTGATAGGAGTTAACCATCGCGCGCCCCCAACCTCCACACAAAGGTTGACACTTTACAAATATCTCATGCTCTAACTTAGTCACATAGCGGTTCACCATGCGTGCATGCTACGGGAATCACTAACCTTAACACAAGCATCCCCAAGCTTAATTCCTGCTCGTCCTCGAGTAGGTAAATGATAAAAACAGAATTTTTGATGTGGAATGCTACCTAACATAATTTTCAATGTAATTTTCTTTATTGTGGCATGAATGTTCAGATCCAAAAGATTCAAGACAAAAGTTTATATTGACATAAGAATAATAATACTTCAAGCACACTAACAAAGCAATTATGTCTTCTCAAAATAACATGGCCAAAGAAAGTTCATTCCTACAAAATCTTATAGTTTGGCTATGCTCCATTTTCGTCACACAAAATATTCAAATCATGCACAACCCCGGTTTCGGCCAAGCAATTGTTTTATACTTTAATTTTTTCAAACATTTTCAACTTTCACGCAATACATGAGCGTGAGCCATGGATATAGCACTATTGGTGGAATAGAGTGGTGGTTCTGGAGAAGACAAAAATGAAGAAGATGGTCTCACATCAACTAGGCGTATCAATGGGCTATGGAGATGCCCATCAATAGATATCAATGTGAGTGAGTAGGGATTGACATGCAACAGATGCACTAGAGCTATAAATGTATGAAAGCTCAACAAAAGAAACTAAGTGGGTGTGCATCCAACTTGCTTGCTCACGAAGACCTAGGGCATTTGAGGAAGCCCATCGTTGGAATATACAAGCCAAGTTCTATAATGAAAATTCCCACTAGTATATGAAAGTGACAAAACAATAGACTCTCTATCATGAAGATCATGGTGCTAATTTGAAGCACAAGTGTGGAAAAAGATGGTAGCATTGTCCCTTTTTTTTCTTTTTTTTCTTCTTTTTTTCTTTTCTTTTTCTTTTTTTTCCTTTTTTTGGGCCTTTCTTTTTTTCTTTGGCCTTTCTTCTTCTTTTTTTCTTTGGGACAATGCTCTAATAATGATGATCATCACACTTCTATTAATTTACAACTCAAAGATTACAAATCGATACTAGAACAAAGTATGACTCTACATGAATGCCTCCGGCGGTGTACCAGGATGTGCAATGAATCACGAGTGACATGTATGAAAACTTATGAATGGTGGCCTAGCCACAGATACGATGTCAACTAGATGATCATGCATGGCCATATGACAATGATGAAGCGTGTCATATTAACGGAACCGGGGAAAGTTGCATGGCAATATATCTCGGAATGGCTATGAAAATGCCATAATAGGTAGGTATAGTGGCTGTTTTGAGGAAGGTATAAGTTGGGTGTATGGTACCGGCGAAAGTTGTGAGGTACAAGAGAGGCTAGCAATGGTGGAAGGGTGAGAGTGCGTATAATCCATGGACTCAATATTAGTCATATAGAACTCACATACTTATTGCAAAAATGTACAAGTCGTCAAAACAAAGCACTACACGCATGCTCCTAAGGGAAGGGTTTGTAGGAGTTAACCATCGCGCGATCCTGACTGCCACACAAAGGATGACAATCAGTGAAATACCTCATGCTTCAAATTTGTCACACAGCGGTTACCATACGTGCATGCTACGGGACTTGCAAACCTCAACACAAGTATTTCTCAAATTCACAATTACTCTAGTATCATGACTCTAATATCACATCCTAATATCTCGAAACAATCATCAAGCATCAAACTTCTCATAATATTCAATGCACTTTATATGAATGTTTTTATTATATCCCTCTTGGATGCCCATCATATAGGACTGAATTCATAACCTAAGCAAATTACCATGCTGTTCTAAAAGATTCACAAAATAATATAAGTGAAGCATGAGAGTTCATCTATTTCTTCAAAATAAAACCACCACCGTGCTCTAAAATATATAAGTGAAGCACTAGAGCAAATGACAAACTACTCCAAAAGATATAAGTGAAGATCAATGAGTAGTTGAATAATTATGTAACTATGTGAAGACTCTCTAACATTTAAGAATTTCATATCTTGGGATATTATTCAAACATCAATCAAAACAAAATAAAATAAATTGACGCTCCTAGCAAAACACATATCATGTGGTGAATAAAAATATAGCCTCAAGTAAAGTTACCGATAGACGAAGACGAAAGAGGGGATGCCTTCCCGGGGCATCCCCAAGCTTAGGATCTTGGTTGTCCTTGAATATTACCTTGTGGTGCCTTGGGCATCCCCAAGCTTAGGCTCTTGTCACTCCTTATTTCATAGTCCATCGAATCTTTACCCAAAATTTGAAAACTTCACAACACAAAACTCAACAGAAAACTCGTAAGCACCGTTAGTATAAGAAAATAATATAACCACTTAGGTACTGTTGTGAACTCATTATAAATTCATATTGGTGTAATATCTACTCTATTCAAACTTCTCTATGGTTCATACCCTCCTATACTACTCAAAGATTCATCAAAATAAGCAAACAAAACACGAAAAACAGAATCTGTCAAAAACAGAACAATCTGTAGCAATATGCAACTTTCGACTACTTCTGTAACTCTAAAAATTCTGAAATAAATTGGTGGACGTGAGGAATTTGTCTATTAATAATCTGCAAAAATAATCAACTCAGAAGCTCTCTTCTGTAAAAAAAATGGCAGCTAATCTCATGAGCGCAAAGTTTCTGTTTTTTACAGCAAGAGCACATTAACATTCACCCAAGCCATCCCCAAGATTCTACTTGGCACTTTAATGAAACAAAAGCTATAAAACATGATTAATACAGTAGCTTAATCATGTGAACACACAAAAACAGTAGGGTTAAATATTGGGTTGTCTCCCAACAAATGCTTTTCTTTAATGCCTTTTAGCTAGGCATGATGATGACAATGATGCTCACATAAAACATGAGAATTGAAACATAGCGGGAGTATCATGAAGCATATGACTAACACATTTAAGCCTAACCCACTTCCTATGGATATGGATTTTGTGATCAAACAACTTATGGAAACATAATCAACTAGCATAGGAAGGGAAAACGAGCATCGTTGGTTATTAGAAGCATCCCAAAAGCGTCCGGGTCGAAATATGGCTTTCAAATTAAGTTCCAAATTATTACTCCAAGATTTTAAGCACATAGAGAGGAAAGTTGATATTATTGCAATATGTGGAAGCATGTGATCCTCTCTCATAATAATTTTTAGTAGCATCATGAATGAATTCAACCATATAACCAACACACAAAGCATTCTTTTCATGATCTACTTGCATAGAAATTTTACTACTGTCCACATAAGAAAAATTCTTCTCATTCATAGTAGTGGGAGAAAACTCAAAAAAATAACTATCATGTGAAGCATAATCCAATTGAAAATTAAAATCACGATGGCAAGTTTCATGGTTATCTTTATCTTTTATAGCATACATGTCATCACAATAATCATCATAAATAGGAGGCATGATTTCATCATAATAAATTTGCTCATCAAAACTTGGGGGACTAAACATATCATCATCAAACATAGGATCCCCAAGCTTGTGGCTTTGTATATCATTAGCATTATGTGTATTCAGAAAATTCTTACTAACAACATTGCAATCATGATCATCATTCACATATTTTATGCCAAACATTCTATGTAATTCTTCTTCTAGTACTTGAGCACAGTTTTCCTTCCCATCATTTTGAAGAAAGATATAAAAAAGATGAAGCATATGAGGCAACCTTAATTTCATTTTTGTAGTTTTCTTTTATAAACTAAACTAGTGATAAAACGAGAAACTAAAAGATTCGATTGCAAGATCTAAAGATATACCTTCAAGCACTCACCTCCCCGGCAACGGCGCCAGAAAAGAGCTTGATATCTACTACGCAACCTTCTTCTTGTAGACGTTGCTGGGCCTCCAAGTGCAGAGGTTTTAAGGACAGTAGAAAATTTTCCCTCAAGTGGATGACCTAAGGTTTATCAATCTGTGGGAGGCGTAGGATGAAGATGGTCTCTCTCAAACAACCCTGCAACCAAATAACAAAGAGTCTCTTGTGTCCCCAACACACCCAATACAATGATAAATTGTATAGGTGCACTAGTTCGGCGAAGAGATGGTGATACAAGTGCAATATGGATGGTAGATATAGGTTTTTGTAATATGAAAATATAAAAACAGCAAGGTAACTAATGATAAAAGTGAGCATAAACGGTATTGCAATGCTTTGAAACAAGGCCTAGGGTTCATACTTTCACTAGTGGAAGTTTTCTCAACAAAGCTAACATAGCCGGCTCATATAACTATCCATCAACATGCAACAAAGAGTCACTCCAAAGTAACTAATAGCGGAGAACAAACGAAGAGTTTATTGTAGGGAACGAAACAACCTCAAAGTTATTATTTCTGATCGATCTATTCAAGAGTACGTAGTAAAATAACATGAAGCTATTCTGTCCGTTCGATCTATCATAGAGTTCGTACTAGAATAAACCTTAACATACAAATCAACCAAAACCCTAATGTCACCTAGATACTCCATTGTAACCTCAAGTATCCGTGGGCATGATTATACGATATGCATCACACAATCTCAGATTCATCTATTCAACCAACACAAAGTACTTCAAAGAGTGCCCTAAAGTTTCTATCGGAGAGTCAAGACGAAAACGTGCCCCAACCCCTATGCATAGATTCCCAAGGTCACGGAACCCGCAAATTGATCACCAAAACATACATCAAGTAGATCAAGTGATATCCCGTTGTCACCACAGATAAGCACATGCAAGACATACATCAAGTGTTCTCAAATCCTTAAAGACTCAATCCAATAAGATAACGTCAAAGGGAAAACTCAATTCATCAGAAGAGAGTAGAGTGGGAGAAACATCATAAGATCCAACTATAATAGCAAAGCTCGCGATACATCAAGATCGTGCCATCTCAAAAACACAAGAGAGGGAGAGAGAGAGAGATCGAACACATAGCTACTGATACATACTCTCAGCACCGAGGGTGAACTACTCCCCCCTCGTAATGGAGAGCGTCATGATGGTGAAGATGGCCACCGGAGAGGGATTCCCCCCTCCAGCAGGGTGCCAGAACGGGTCTAGATTGGTTTTCGGTGGCAACAGAGGCTTGCGGCGGCGGAACTCCCGATCTAGGTCTGGTGGTTTCCGTATATATAAGAGGTGTTGTAGTCGGGAACAAATAAGGGGGGGGTCCATGAGGCGGCCACGAGATAGGGCGACGCGCCCAGGGGGGTGGGCGCGCCCCCACCCTCGTGGGCAGCCCGGGACTCCCCTGGTCCATCCACTAGTAGAAAACAGGGCTTTGGTCCAGGCCTGTCCAGCCCATTAGCCCCGGTTCAATCTATAATCTTCGTAGTTTATCAGGATGCTTGGGTCAGCCTTGACTTTGAAGGGAGGAATTTCATGAAACTTTTCATAATCTTCAGACATGTCTGTCTTGCCCTCCACTGCTAGGATGTCCCTTTTTCCTGAAAGAACTATGTGGCGCTTTGGCTCATCGTATGATGTATTCGCTTCCTTATCTTTTCTTTTTCTCGGTCTGGTAGACATGTCCTTCACATAGATAACCTGGGCCACATCATTGTCTAGGACGAACGGTTCGTCAGTGTACCCAAGATTTTTCAGATCCACTGTTGTCATTCCGTACTGTGGGTCTACCTGTACCCCGCCTGCTGACAGATTGACCCATTTGCACTTAAACAAAGGGACCTTAAAATCATGTCCGTAGTCAAGTTTCCATATGTCCACTATGTAACCATAATATGTGTCCTTTCCCCTCTCGGTTGTTGCATCAAAGCGGACACCGCTGTTTTGGTTGGTGCTCTTTTGATCTTGGACAATCGTGTAAACTGTATTCCCATTTATCTCGTATCCTTTGTAAATCAATACATTCAAAGATGGTCCCCTGGACAACAAGTACAACTCATCACAAACAGTGTTGTCACCTCTGAGACGTGTTTCCAACCAACTGCTAAAAGTCCTGATGTGTTCACATGTAATCCAGTCGTCGCACTTCTCCGGGTGTTTGGAGCGCAGACTCTTCTTGTGTTCATCGACATACGGGGTCACCAAGGTAGAGTTCTTTAGAACTGTGTAGTGTGCTTGAGACCAAGAATATCCGTCCCTGCATATTATTGAGTCCCTTAAAAGCGTGCCTTTTCCAGTCAGTCTCCTCTCATACTGCGATTTAGGGAGACCTATCTTATTAAGGCCAGGAATGAACTCAACACAAAACCCGATGACATCCTCTGTTTGATGGCCAATGGAGATGCTTCCTTCTGTCCTAGCGCGGTTATGGACATATTTCTTTAGGACTCCCATGAACCTCTCAAAGGGGAACATATTGTGTAGAAATACGGGCCCCGGAATGACAATCTCGTCGACTAGATGAACTAGGACGTGCGTCATGATATTGAAGAAGGATCCTGGGAACACCAGCTCGAAACTGACAAGACATTGGGCCACATCACTCCTTAGCCTTGGTACGATTTCTGGATCGATCACCTTCTGAGAGATTGCATTGAGGAATGCACATAGCTTCACAATGGCTAATCGGACGTTTTCCGGTAGAAGTCCCCTCAATGCAACCGGAAGCAGTTGCGTCATAATCACGTGGCAGTCATGAGACTTTAGGTTCTGGAACTTTTTCTCTGGCATATTTATTAATCCCTTTATATTCGACGAGAAGCCAGTCGGAACCTTCATACTGAGCAGGCATTCAAAGAAGATTTCTTTCTCTTCTTTCGTAAGAGCGTAGCTGGCAGGGGCTTCATACTGCTTTGGAGGCATGCCGTCTTTTTCGTGCAAACGTTGCAGGTCCTCCCGTGCCTCAGGTGTATCTTTTGTGTTTCCATACACGCCCAAGAAGCCTAGCAGGTTCACGCAAAGGTTCTTCGTGACGTGCATCACGTCGATTGAAGAGCGGACCTCTAGGTCTTTCCAGTAGGGTAGGTCCCAAAATATAGATTTCTTCTTCCACATGGGTGCGTGTCCTTCAGCGTCATTCGGAACAGCTAGTGCGCCGGGACCCTTTCCAAATATTATGCGTAAATCATTGACCATAGCAAGTACGTGATAACCGGTACGCATGGCGGGCTTCTTCCGGTGATCTGCCTCGCCTTTGAAATGTTTGCCTTTCTTTCGACATTAATGGTTGGTCGGAAGAAATCGACGATGGCCCAGGTACACATTCTTCCTGCATTTGTCCAGGTATATACTTTCAATGTCATCTAAACAGTACGTGCATGCGTGGTATCCTTTGTTCACTACTAGGAAAAGGCCTACTAATGGCGCACCTATTTTGGCCATTAATGGCGCATTAGTGGTGCGCCATTAGTGCAATGCCATTAGTATTTTTTACTAATGACGCACCTGTGGTGCGCCATTAGTATAGACCACGGTGCGCCATTAGTATGCCTCCCACGGGGCCATATATACCCAGGTGCTTTGGCATACTAATGGCGCACTCTTGCATGATGCGCCATTATTATCATTGGCATACTAATGGCGCACTGTTGGATGATGCGCCATTAGTATCCTTTGGCATACTAATGGCGCACTGTGATGTGATGCGCCATTAGTATGAATATTAGGCTTTTTAATTATTTTTTAATTTTCTATTTTTTGCACAGGTTACAAAATGTATTATTGGACAGAATATAGACAGCAGCACACAGCAACAACAGATTCATCGAATACAATAGAAGATTAGTCTCTGAATACAATTCATCATATTAGTCTCCGAATACAATTCATCATATTAGTCTCCGAATTCAAAAGACCGAACAAAGATAGAACATTATATTACAAGTCTCGAGACCGCGAGTAGCGAGTTTGTCTTCACATTACAAGTCGATATCGATCATCTAAACTACCATCACATAGAAGAGAGCTACGGTCATCACGATGAGCATCATCACGATGAAACTCGTCTTCATCCAGTTCCTCCAACGCTCCCTCCCCTCTCCCGCTAGATAGCGGGCATATCTAGATTCCGCCTCGGCCCTAGTGGTGTACCCTTTGTAACTGTTACCGCTGAAACGATGAACCTGTCTCCGACACTCCTCCCAGTCGACGTAGACTCCGGGAACCTTACCCTTGTACACGACATACGACGGCATCGCTATGCACTAGCCAAACAAAACGTTAGTACCAATTCACAGACAATTCATAAGCAATATATAAGTATGCAACAGAACGATCGGAAAAGAAAAGCAAGACATTAATAGCATCGATTACATCTAAGTTGAACGACTGTCGAAACCAAAGAGACATACAAGTTCATTAAAGTTTAATTACAACATGAGCCAATCGATGTTTCAGAACTAGACACAACATCACTACTTTCGACTCGACTCAAGGGACCGGAGCGTGGATGAAGCCGCCGTCTATCGTGGGAGTCATGAAATCGCGGGCGTTGTCAGCCTGCATTTGTAGCATTGTGTCTATGTCACCGTTGGACGGTTGATTTCTGAGGTAGAACTGCCCCGAGGTACGAAGGACATCTTGATGGATGATTTCCGCAAACTCCGACTGGATGCGAAAGAATTCTTGTATGATGTCCACGTCCTGGATTGCCGACACGCTCGCGGCCCAATCTTTGAGTTTACTCGGTAGCAGAAGGTGATGGTGGTCCCGTACGATCGCCCGCATGTGATGGATGGTGTAGTAGGCACCCTTCTGACCGCCAGGCGGCTGCTTGACGCAGCAGAACGTCGTATTGTGGGCGAACAGGTGCTTGTCGTACTTACGAAGAGGCCTGGTGAAGGTGCCTCCAGATTTGGCGTAGCCTGGGAGAACATCATCAAGAACTTTCTTGACATTTGTGTAGTCTACCTTCGACTGACGGTCCGAGTCAAAATACGTGGCCATGGAATAATTCGGGCTTAGGAGGATGAGTGTGCAATGTGTGTCACTGCACAAAACACGGAATGTTAAAAGAAAAACGATCCAAATCTAAGAATTCATATGTTACGGGCGGTTGAGGGGACGACTTACTCGGGAAAGTAAGGCACGAGGAAGTTATCCTTATCTCGATTTGCCAGAATGACGCCTTCGAGGTATGAACTCGCGGCTTGCCGGTCCCCAGCGCTGCCCAAGATCTTGGCATGCATGTAGAAGGGTCGACTATCACGATGTCCGGGGTCTTGTCTCTAATGATCCGCATCTCCATACTCAGCGCAAATAGCCGAACGAAGGTGTAGTGCAGCGGATGAAGGTTCAACATAGCGTAGATGTCATCAAACCGCAGGACGATCGTACCCCCGATGGAGTTATCCACAAAGCCCTTGCCCTCTGGCACCTTGGCCGCAAAAACCGGGTATGCCACATCCTTCTCTCTGAGACGCCGCTTCTCCAAAGAAAGAACACTGTCATGCAGACTCCGCATAGCACCGGTTGCTGCATTGAGCATATTAGTCGGTAGCATCGGCCTACCCGCCACATGCACCCTCCTCATTATATCCTCAAGTGAAGGTGGCCCGTCCTGAGCACGGATCGTACTCGATGCCGGCTGGCTCGCACCCTTGTTAGTCTTTCTTTTTCGTGCCTTCTTCTTCTCCTGTAATGGGACCGAGTTCTACTCACAGACCGCCTTCTTGAGTGTGTTGGGGCTGATAATATTTCGCACCTCGCCTATCTGTGGCTCGGTGAAGTCGGCAGCTGGAGGCGTCTCCTGAGAACTGAATGGCAGACGACGCCTGTTGCAACTTGGTTTCTCCGCGGTACCAGCTAGATCTCGCACGTCTTTTGTAGGGTTGGGTTCTGGAGAAGGAGGCCCCATGAAGTCGCCATCGTACCCATGATCGGCAAAGTACTCATCGACGTTGGCCAATGTATCGTCGTTGTTGTCGTCGTCGTCATTCGGATCCTGTGCCATATGCATGTTTGGATCCAGTGGCATAGGGATGTCCGACACCGTTGCGGCGGTCTTGCCATGGCTTGGCACCGGCACGACTGGTGGTGTTGTCTTTGGGGTGGTGTCCCCCGCCCCCAAACGAATCTGGCTCTTAGGCAGGCGCTGAGGGACATCACATCATCTTCGTCGGCCCCGATGGGTTGAATCGGAGGTAACAACTCGTCGCAGCCTGGTAGCACCCAAACCAGTTGAACCCTATACAAGGTGGGTGGCATCCTAGTACCATGGAACACGGGGTTGCCCGGTTGAACAATTTTTCCCTTGGCGACATCGACCAACTCGTTGTTCACGAAGTGCAGGAGAGTGCATGGAACGTCGGCGGCGCCCTGCGAAAACATGTAGGGCGTCAGGGATGCCCAGTCAAAGGCAAGGAGATGAAGTCCTCGGCCGAGAGAGGCTTAATTAGTTACCGTGATGATGGCGTCGAGCTCGGCTAATGTCGAGGCACCGCCAACGGCGGGCGTGCAATTGACGGAGGGGCCGCTTGCTGCAGAGGTGCCGGCCGGCGTACACCCGAGTGCATTAAGCTCCCGTGCCGGCGTCGGAGACACCAATGCCACGTCCGCCGGAGACACCAATGGCCCCGCCATCGCGTTATGCGAGTTGCTGGCCGTGAAGCTGGGAATCGTGGGCGGCCCCTGTTGGCCGCCCGCAATCCAAGCCTGCAACCCCTCAATCAAGGTAGGCACAATGGTGGTGATCGTCGCTCCCAGTTTTTGTTGCACTTGCTCTTGGACAATCTCCGGAATCCGTGCCACTTGTGCCTTGAGTTCTTGAACCTCGCGCGACTAGCTTTCCGAGCTGGTCTTTTTCTCCTTTCGCCCACCAGCGTTATAGTATGACGACCATTTTGTGGACAAGCCTTTGCCGGCCACACGACCAGCTAACGACGGCTTACTTAGCTTATCCTTTTTTTCATTACATTCAACGCCCTATTTAGAGTGGTGTCCCAAGGGTTGCTCTTAGTCGACCCCGTGCTACTGCTTTTAGTCGCCTGCGGAAGGAATGTGAACCATTTAGAAATTTGTCTTCATTAATTAGAATGCAACCATATGGAGCTAATTACGCGGGGGTGTATTCCATACTAGAACAAGCTCAAGCGCCCTGGTCTTCGGATCCATGGTAAGCTCCTTTGTTTTCGGGTCCTTCTTGTACCGGGCCCTGACAAAGTTCCTGGTCTGCTTGTCACCGTATTTATCGAAGAGGGGCGGTAGGCCTTGCTCGGCACGCTCCGCCTCCTCCTTGTCCCATATAGGCTCCGCCGCTCTGTAACCGCCGGGACCGAGTCTGTGTTCCCCTAAGTTCAGCTCCCACATTTCTTTCCCCCACTGACTTGATTCGGAGGTTGCGGTGCTCTCGCACTTGATCTTGAAGTCGTTATAGTCATCTTCGGTGATCGAAAGATTTTTCTCCTTGATCTTCTCATAACTAAAACCTTTGTCAATCATTTTCTTTACCGCGCTTTTCCATGTAGACAGGGCCGTGCTCATCTTCGTGAGGGCGGCATTGTTCACTTTATTCCCTTTGAGGCTTGTGTTTTCAAATTCAGCGGGGAACTTGTATCGTTCGTGCAGCTTCGTGAAGAGGAGATTGCGCAAATTCCCTCGGTCAGGATGCCTCAGGTTCTCGGTGTTGATCGAGACGGTGCTCCGGAGAATGCACCCGAGCTTAAGCGAGTACCCCTTGATTATTCGTTCGGGCGCCATTGGATTCCCGTCGGAGTCCACTTCAGTAAATTCCTCCTTGACGGTGCGGAGCATGGTCGGGCGCCGGTCGTTTCGTTGCCTCTTCGGTTGGCTGCCATTTGTGCGTGCGCCGCCATCATCAGTGGTGGCATCCTCGGCGGCACCATCAGTGGTGTCATCCCCGACGGCACCATCAGTGGGGTCATCCTCGGCGGCACCATCAGTGGTGTCAGGATCGGTGTCTTTCGCGGCGTCCTCATACAAGTGAGGTTGTTCCTCCATCTCCTGGGACAGCTCCCAGAATGCCTTGCCGCCTGAACCCCTGGCCTCATCGTTGTGGGCCATATTTCTCTCTAAATAGGAAAAAAGTTTGGTCAAAAAGTTGGTTATTGTCAAGGAACAAGATCATGGTCTCATCATTTAGGGTTTGTCGACACCGAGGCATCCTAAAAGCTAAGCTTTTATCATTGAGGGTTTTTCGACGCCGAGGCACCCTAAAAGCCTAAGCTTTCAACATTTAGGTTTTTATCGACACCGAGGCACCCTAAAAGCCATAGTTTTATAATTTATGGTTTGTCGACACCGAGGCATCCTAAAAGCTAAGCTGGGAAGGAGAATTCTAAGTTGGGCCTAATCACTTGGCTCTATTGCCGCCTATGGTTTAATGCAGCAAGAATAAAGGGGCAGTTGATCCTACTTAATTAAGTACTAAGATACCCCGGCCCATGCATTAGTCACAAGTACCCCATATGTCTTATTTTTAGCAAAGTCATGCTAAAATTCACGGAAAATTTCAGCATGACCTTTGCTGAAAATAGGACATATGGAGTACCCGAATTTGCTGGAAAGGAAGTTAATCGACATTCCAGCAAACTCAAGGGCCTCTCGGGGTACCTGCAAAATCATCACGACACGATGGTCGGAGACAAAACCCAGCAAAAATCTGGATGGACTGCATCCGGCTTTCAACGCCACTTTAGACTATTCAAATTCCAGTTTGCATAGGCTTCAGCATATCATTTCAAATAGCATATCATTTAAGATAGCTTCATAAATACAAGCACCAACATTGTATAAGAGAAAATATAAGCAGCATTAGCTGAAATAAGAGTGTATCATCATGGCAGCACAATTATCTGAAATTTAACATACAAAACCAGATCATGAAACTGCTTAAACTAAATGCATATGGTTAAATTAAGTATGCCAGCACACTACCCTGTTAAGCTCTCCAAGTCTCTATCCAACATGTACAAGACCGGCAACATGTAGTAATCCAGGCTGCACATATATATTTGGCTTCATCGACACTGTGAGTAAACTGAACTTTCTGACGCTGATGATGCGATGCGGGGAAACACACAGTTAAATGACACATATGCATCATGTATGATCCCCTTGATTTTTAGGAATTTACTTGAATTTGCTTACAATGGTCACACCTTTTTTCAATGTACTCTGTAGTTAGGTGGTTCTGTGAATGTCCTTTTTTCAATGAAATTGCTTACAATGGTCAAACCTTTTGTAGTACTACCTCTATTCACTTGAACTGCCAAAACGTCTTACATTAGTGAACAGAGGTAGTAATTTAAAAAAAATTGCATTGTAAGTAACAATGATGACCAATCCACTGTCGGGGTGCATCACCATGTCTTTTTTGGTGGTATTGGAGATAACAGAACTTACGTGGATGCTAAGATTGATCGGTTCAACTGTTGTGAGTATGAAGCATGGTCATTAGTATAGATAAATTCTTGAACTTGGCTATTCATTATCACCTGAAATGAAAGTGTACTGGTGTTTGCCAACAAAAATAGTTTCTGAAAATTTGTAAAGAATTCGGCGATGTAGTAATAGATTTTTGGTCCATGTGTGATTAGTGTAGTGAGTTGTTAGGTGGTTCTGTCTTAGGGTTCATAATGCCCTGTTTTCTTAAGAAATCTCTTCGAATGAATTTGCTTACAATGATCACATCTTTTGTAGCATTTTTTTAAATTATGAATTGTAAGTAACAATGATGACCAATTCACTCTGGGTCACCATGGGGTTTTCTGCGGTATTTGAGCTAACAGAACTACATAGCACAAAGCACCTGACACTTTGATCATGATAACATGATTGTGAAGCAAAGCTGGAATGATGTGCTCGTATGAAGAGTTATGGTGTCACCAAGGAAGTTTGAGAGCAAAGGGAAAGGAGACAGCTAGAGGGCAGAACATCCAGAAGCGCACACATGGAAAAATGAACATTCAGAAGAGCTCAAAAATATTAAGAGCTCACAAACCTACCAAAATCTAGGTTTCCATAGTCCACTTAAGTTCAGCTAACCCTGAGAAAATGTTGCAGCAAACGGAACCATTTAATTAAATTAGCAGGTTTTGATGCAAAATATTGTGGTAGTCACTTCCAAGAAAGAAAACACAAAATTCACTGACCAAAATTCACTGATCATCTACTTTTATTCTGCTAAAATCCTAGGGCATTGATTTGAAGCTGTGAAGACCATGGATCACATCAACATATGGCAATTTCATTTCCTTATTGGTAAAACCTAATGCTACAGTTTCACCGAGAGGGTTCCAGGGAGTCAAAGTTGGTACCTGGGCGTCGAAGGGGTCGAGGTCGGGGTCGAAGAGGCGGCGGCGGCGGTGTCGAAGAGCCGGCGGCGACAGCGGTGTCGAGGGCGTCGAAGGGGTCGGGGTCGGGGTCGAAGAGGCGGCG